>JACYFF010031952.1:65130761-65162868 GCA_017589665.1 Selenicereus undatus
GAAAGATTACAATCAAGGAAGAACGATACAAGCTAAATCAATCCCTGGAAATATATTTCACCAGCAACGATTAATCCAGTGAAACTAAATTCTCCTTTAGATATTGATTTCACCACTAAGCTTGAGTTTAGGGCCTTTAAGCTTAATTAGGATACAAATATCACCACCTAATCAAGGCTTAAGACTCACTTGCACACAAGTCTAATTGGCCTAATTGGAGATAAGCAAGTAGAGAATTTAAGGTAACAACATTGAGGAGTTTAAAACTCAACTTCAGATTTCAATTTACAATAGTTGAGTTAGAAAATGGGTGCCAAGCTACTTATATTGGCACACCTAAGGCTTTTCTTAGTCATTAGGTAATCATTAAAAGATGGCTTAATGTTACGGAAGCTCAATAAGTATACTTACATACTTAAGTACACGGTTTAGCATATAACCTAAAGAAAACATGATCAAATGAGTGTAATAGCTTTAAAATGATTAACATAAGCTATCCTTGATGATCATAGGCAGCAAGAGTTAAGTTTTCCACCCATGGAAGGAAACAATACATAGCTTCCACTTCGAAACAAGGAGAGGAATGCAAGTTTGCCAACTCTTGTCCTTGTTTCCGATTTAGAGCTTGCAAAGTGGCATAATCTTCTTCTTCCTCATCGCATTTTCTCTATTCATGAATCACCTGGTGACGAAGCTTAAGCTACCAGTCTAGTGCACACACACCTTGAAGGAGGAAACCCAATTCGGAAGGAAAAACTCCTTGCTAAGAAACCGGCCGCTAGGTGGCGCATGGAGCTTGGTCTTTACCGCTATTAGGCCAGTGCATTTTGCTGATTAATATGGGATTTCCTTACGTGGGGGAAAACCATAATATGTCTAGAAAGCCCCTTTTTGAAAATCACGATTTGGACGTTGTTAAGTGCAAGTAATCAACCAGATCTCTCAAACGGTGCAGACTTAGTTGTCTGCTAGGCAGCTTTGGTAAAATGACTGAACCGCACCCCTTAACGTGCTCTTCTAGCTTTGTGCTTAACGTAATGAATAAACTAGACATCATAAGCAAACTAACATAAACATAATTACACAGCTTGTCGTTTGAACTATGAAATAATAAAAACAAGACTGAGTAAAAACTGTCCTTAAACTGTAGCTCGGACAATTTGAATTCAAGAGCTGATTTGAAACATCAAATGAGGTCCAAATGAGCGAAAACTTGTTTTTCTGGAAAGATGACTTCTTGAACTTCAAATCCATGGCAATTTATTGCACTTAAACCTAAAAGGGACCTTAGTAATTTGGCTCATAAAAATCGAATTTTCTGCTGGCTTGAACCCAATACCTTCTATCTTGCATCCTTTTAAGGTTTGGATAAATATACTAAATTTAAAACTCACTTAATTGCGTAATAAAGTTTAATAGGATGTTTGTAAACTCTCTTAGCAAATAAATCACAGCTAAAATTTTTTTAAGTTCACGAATCAACTCAAAACTGGAAATGGTTTAAAAAGATTACGGCTAATTGAGGATGGCATGGGCTCAGTTACAACACGATCCCCTTGTTAGAAAAAAATTTTCCTCAAATTTTTGCCACATGACCTGCCTGAAATAACACCAACCATTTCAACAAGTCTTTCTTGGTCTTATAGGCCCTTTTCAATTCATTCCCCTTACTAATTTGAATCTAGTTTGGAGGGGATCCTTTGGAGCTATCTTGAACCCATTCCTTAAAGGATCTAATTTTGAAATTAGACATCTTAGGCAGCGGTTCACCATAACTGAGGAAAAGGCTTAAATGCTCATGGTTCTTTTGTAGGTGGCTTGTGCTTAAACTAAGCAATTCACCTTCATTTGTTTTCACCTTAACTTCTTCTAAACTATCCACCACTTCCTTCTCCTTTTCTTGCTCAATTGCTTCATCCTTCAAAACCTCACTAGCACCTTCGTCATCTTCATATTCATAAATTTTTGAGGTAGATCTAAGCTAACCTCCATGTCTTCTTCTTCTTGAACGTATTCCACACAGGCTTCCTTTTCTTCCTCTCTTGTGTTGTAAACCTCATTACCTTCATGACTTTGGTCTACTTCCTGTGAAACCAAGGGCTATTTAGGAGAGCAGATCAAATTCATATTGTAACATTTTCAGGTTTATCTCTTGCATTCTACGATTAAACGCTTCAACTTTATCCTATAGTTTGAGGAGCTTCCTTCGGGATATGGCTTTCTTGGAACTCTTGGTGAAAGTGGGTGAATAAGTGTTATGTTTGGCGCTGAATATGAGAACTGTGTTTGGACTGTGTTTGTGGCTGAGTGTGAGGGCGTATGGATGGCGTGGGGTTCAGGCCAAGTTCTCAACATACTCTGATACCAAAACTAATGTACTTATCAATGGTTAAGCTTAACTCAATTCAAGAGTGAAAGCTAAAACTAAGAAAGATTACAATCAAGGAAGAATGATAGTGGCTAAATCAATCCCTCGTTATGTGTTTCACCACCAAAGATTAACCAAGTGAAACTAAATTCTCCCTTAGATACAGATTTCACCACTAGCATGAGTTTAGGGCCCTTAAGCTTAATTAGTATACAAATATCACCACCTAATCAAGGCTTAAGACACACTTGCTCACAAGTCTAATTAGCCTAATTGGAGATAAGCGAGTAGAGAATTTAAGGTAACAACACTGAGGAGTTTCAAACTCAACTTCAGATTTCAATTTACAACACTTGAGTTACAAAATGGGTGCCAAACTATTTATATTGGCCGCCTAAGGCTTTTCTTAGTCATTAGATAATCATTAAAAGATCGCTTAATGTTAAGGAAGCTCACTAAGTATGCTTATATACCTAAGTACACGGTTCAACATATAACCTAAAGAAAACAAAATCAAATGAGTGCAATAGCTTTAAAATGATTAACTTTAGCTATCCTTGATGATCATAGGAACCAAGAGTCAAGTTTTCCACCCATGGAAGGAAACAATGCACAGCTTCCACTTCGAAATAAGGAGAGGAATGCAAGTTTGCCAACTCCTGTCCTAGTGTCGGAATGAAAGCTTGCAAAGTGGCATAATCTTCTTCTTCCACGTGGCATTTTCTCCATTCATGACTCACCTGGTGACAAAGCTTAAGCTACCAGCCTAGTGCGCACACACCTTGAAGGAGGAAACCCAATTAGGAGGGAAAAACTCCCTTGCTAAGAAACCGGCCGCTAGGTGGCGCATGGAGCTAGGTGGCCACTGCATTTTGCTGACTGATATGGGATTTCCTGACATGGGGGAAAACCTTAATATGTATAGAAACCCCCCTTCTTGAAAATCACAATTTGGACTTTGTTAAGTGCCACTAATAAACCAGATCTCTTAAACGGTGCAGACTCAGTTGTCTGCTGGGCAGCTTTGGTAAAATGACTGAACCGCACCCCTTAATGTGTTCTTCTGGCTTTGTGCTTAACGTAATGAATAAACTAGACATCATAAGCAAACTAACATAAACAGAATTACACAGCATGTCATTTGAACTATGAAATAATAAAAACAAGACTGAGTAAAAACTGTCCTGAAATTGTAGCTCGGATAATTTGAATTCAAGAGCTGATTTGAAACATCAAATGAGGTCCAAATGAGCAAAAACTTGTTTTTCTAGAAAGATGACTTCTTGAACTTCAAATCCATGGCAAATTATTGCACTTAAACCATAAAGGGACCTGAGTAATTTGGCTCATAAAAATGTATTTGCTGCTGGCTTGAACCCAATACCTTTTATCTTGAATCCTTTTAAGGTTTGGACAAATATACTGAATTTAAAGCTGACTTAATTGCGTAATAAAGTTTATTAGGATGTTGATATAATCTCTTAGCAAATAAATCAAGGTTAAATTAAGTTTAAGTTCACGAATCAACTCAAAACTGGAAATGGTTTAAAAAGATTACGGCTAATTGAGGATGGCATGGGCTAAGTTGCAATATCATCCCCTTGTTAGAAAAATTTTGTCCTCAAATTTTTGCCACATGATCTGCCTAAAATAAGACCAACCATTTCAACAAATCTTTCTTGGTCTTATAGGCCCTTATTCATTCCCCTTACTAATTTGAATCTAGTTTGGAGGGGATCCTTCGGACCTGTCTTGAACTCATTCCTCAAAGGATCTAATTTCGAAAATAGACACCTTAGGTAGCGGTTCAGCATAAGTGAGGAAAACGCTTAAATGCTCATGGTTCTTTTGTGGGTGGCTTGTGCTTAAACTAAGCATCTCACCTTCATCTATTTTCACCTCAACTTCTTCTAAACTATCCACCACTTCCTTCTCCTTTTCTTGCTCAATTGCTTCCTACTTCAAAACCTCACTAGCACCTTCGTCATCTTCATATTCATCACATTTTGGAGGTAGATCTAAGCTAACCTCCATGTGTTCTTCTTCTTGAACGTATTCCACACAGGTTTCCTTTTCTCCCTCTCTTGCGCTGTAAACCTCATTACCTTCGTGACTTTGGTCTACTTCCTATGAAACCAAGGGCAGTTTAGGAGAGTAGATCAAATTCATATTGTAACATTTTCAGGTTTTGCTCTTGCATTCTACGATCAAACGCTTCATGTTTATCCTATAGTTTGAGGAGCTCCCTTTGGGATATGGCTTTCTTGGAACTCTTGGAGAAAGTGGGTGAATAAGGGTTATGTTTTGCGCTGAATTTGAGAACTGTGCTTGGACTGTGTTTGTGGGTGAGTGTGAGGGCGTACGGATGGCGTGGGTTTCAGGCCAAGTTCTCAACTTACTCTGATACCAAAACTAATGTACTTCTAAATGGTTAAGCTTAACTCAATTCAAGAGTGAAAGCTAAAACCAAGAAAGATTACAACCAAGGAAGAACGATACAAGCTAAATCAATCCCTGGATATATATTTCACCACCAACGATTAATTTAGTGAAACTAAATTCTCATTTAGATATTGATTTCACCACTAAGCTTGACTTTAGGGCCCCTAAGCTTAATTAGGATACAAATTTCACCACCTAATCAAGGCTTAAGACTCACTTGCACACAAGTCTAATTGGCCTAATTGGAGATAAGCAAGTAGAGAATTTAAGGTAACAACACTGAGGAGTTTAAAACTCAACTTCAGATTTGAATTTACAACACTTGAGTTACAAAATGGGTGCCAAGCTACTTATATTGGCACACCTAAGGCTTTTCTTAGTCATTAGGTAATCAATAAAAGACCGCTTAATGTTAAGGAAGCTCACTAAGTATACTTACATACCTAAGTACACTGTTTAGCATATAACCTAAAGAAAACATGATCAAATGAGTGTAATAGCTTTAAAATGATTAACATAAACTATCCTTCATTATCATAGGCAGTAAGAGTGTTGAGGGTTTTTGAGGGGGGTGGAAAATGAAATTAAAGAAAAGGAAAAGAAACCTCAAATACTCGATTGTCAGTCGTAGTACTTAAGGGTCGGTCCACAGGGAAGACGTGAGATTTTATGGTCATTAACTGATTGATTAAACCCAATGGAATTGAATTATTTAACTAACCTAAGTGATATTATTTAAAGCATCTAATAACCTAATTCAACTAAACTAATTGCACTGCTTTTAACTGAGAATTTAAACGACCTAAACAATCTAGACCTAAACTAAACATTGTATTGATTATCCCAATTAAACCAAACTAAGATGGAATTAAGCATGATTTAAAACCTAGCTACTAACCACATTATTTATTCTCTTAACTGTTTCAATGAGCAAGAGTAATCTAAATGGCCTAAAATCAACCGTTAACACTTATCCAATATGCAAGCATAAATCAACCATCAAGCAATTAAGCTACCTTAATTATCAAAACAAGGCATAACTGAATCAAAACATCACAATCTAAAACTGAATTAAAACAACAAGCAATTGAATAAACCAAGCTAACCCAAAACCGAAGCAACAGTAGGGGAGGGGGGTAAACATAACTGCAATAGCAGGGGAAGGGGAAACAAAACCAAAAATAGATCACGAAGAGCAGAACGGAAAGCTGTAGTAGGGGGAATCGAAAGCAAATCGACACAGAGCGTGATTGAACTCGACACAAGGGAGGAAATTAGCCAACAACACTGCCAACCAAACCCTAGCCTCACCAGAGCAAACCACGACCCAAGTCGAAGCCAATGTCCCCAAAACGAAGCCAAAGAAATCAGTAGCAGGGATAGGGGAAAAATCGAATGAAATTAACCGAATTTGTCTAAGGCTTTCACACAAAATCAACCAAACTCATGAATTACAACCAAGGAATCTCGAAATTGCAATGAATTCAACCATAAACCGAATCTAAAACCTAACCCTAATTCTAAAAATTGACATTAAACCTGAAATTCGAATATGAAATTGAAATGAAGAACGAAATTAAACTAAATCTAAACCCTAAAAATGGAATTTAAACCTAATCCTAATTACCTACTCCTATTCGACTCTCCTCTATGGCATCGCCTTCTTCCTTGCTTTTATACCCCGAAGCCTCTTCACTTCTCGACCGTCGATCTGCTGCTTGCTTGGACGGTGGCGATGAAGGCCAGCAAAGGGGTGTATGTTGCTTGTGGAGATAAGACCCAGCGAGGGGTGGTGTGCTGGTGGTTGGATGGGTTTCGAAGTGGAGGGTCGAAACTGTGGATAGAGGGTGGTTTTGGTTTCAGGGTTGGGTGGTTTTGTGGTTCTAGAGGTTTCGGGGTTGTTGTGCTGGAGAAGAGGGAACGGGGTAGAGAGAGATGAAGTGAAGGGAGGATGGTGAGGGAAATGCTGGGGTTCGGCTTCTGGGTTGAAGAAGAAGGGAGGCTGAGGAAAGGGAATCGGGGAAAGAGGAGAGAATAAGTCGAGAGAGAAGAGGGAGGGTTTTTAAGGGGAACGGGTTCAACTGAACCGGTTGGTCGAACCGGCCGGTCCGGTTCAGCTGGACCGGTCTGGTTTTTTTTTATTATAATTTTTCTCTTCTTTCTTTGGCCGGTTTTTTCTGGAATTTGGCCCGGTTCTTCAACCTCCGACATTTCCTCTATTTTTCTCACTTTTTTCGCCATTTCCTCTATTTTTCTCACATTTTCCATCATTTAAGCCCTTTTTCCGCATTTATTCAAAATATGCAAAATAAAATAATCTCCTATTAAAACCTTAAAAATATTATTAAAACGAGCATAAAACAGTTGTAAAAGTATCTTAAAAATAGCACATTTTTAGCTCAAACAAAGAGTTATGTTTTCCACCCATGGAAGGAAACAATACATAGCTTCCACTTCGAAATAAGGAGAGGAATGCAAGTTTGCCAACTCTTGTCCTAGTTTCTGAATGAGAGCTTGCAAAGTGGTATAATCTTCTTCTTCCACATGGCATTTTCTCTGTTCATGAGTCACCTGGTGACGATGCTAACGCTACCAGCCTAGTGCGCGCACACCTTGAAGGTGGAAACCTAATTAGGGGGGAAAAACTCCCTTGCTAAGAAACTGGCCGCTAGGTGGCGCATGGAGCTTGGTCTTTGCTACTATTGGGCCAATGCATTTTGCGGATTAATATGAGATTTCCTTACATGGGGGAAAACCTTAATATTTCTGGAAACCCCCTTTTTGAAAATCACGATTTGGACATTGTTAAGTGCCACTAGTCAACCAGATTTCTCAAACGGTGCAAGCTTAGTTGTCTGCTGGGCAGCTTTGGCAAAATGACTAAACCGGACCCTTTAACGTGCTCTTCTTGTTTTGTGCTTAGCATATTTAACAAACTAGATATCCTAACTGAACTAACATAAATAGAATTACACAGTTTGGATGTCGTTTGAACTATGAAATAATAAAAACAAGACCGAGTAAAAACTGTCCTGAAGTTGTAGCTCAAACAGTTTGAATTCAAGAGCTGATTTGAAGCATCAAATGAAGTCCAAATGAGTGGAAACTTGTTTTTCTGGAAAGATGACTTCTTGAAGTTCAAATCCATGGCAAATTATTTCACTTAAACCTAAAAGGGACCTGAGTAATTTGGCTCACAAAAATCGAATTTGCTGCTGGCTTGAACCCGATACCTTCTATCTTGAATCCTTTTAAGGTTTGGACAAATATAAAGAATTTAAAACTGATTTAATTGCGTAATAAAGTTTATTAGGATGTTGATAAACTCTCTTAGCAAATAAATCAAAGTTAAATTAAGTTTAAGTTGATGAATCAACTCAAAACTGGAAATGGTTTAAAAAGATTACGGCTAATTGAGGATGGCATGGGCTAAGTTACAACATCACCTCCTTGTTAGAAAAAAATTGTCCTCAAATTTTTGCCACATTATCTGCCTAAAATAACACCAACCATTTCAACAAGTCTTTCTTAGTCTTGTAGGCCCTTTTCCATTCATCCCCCTTATTAATTTGAATCTAATTTGGAGGGCATCCTTCGGACCAGTCTTGAACCCATTCCTTAAAGGATCTAATTTCGAAATTAGACACCTTAGGTAGCGGTTCACCATAGGTGAGGAAATGGCTTAAATGCTCATGGTTCTTTTGTGGGTGGCTTGTGCTTAAACTAAGCATTTCAACTTCATTTGTTTTCACCTCAACTTCTTTTGAACTATCCACCACTTCCTTCTCTTTTTCTTGCTCAATTGCTTCCTCCTTCAAAACCTCACAAGCACCTTCGTCATCTTCATATTCATCAAATTTTGGAGGTAGATCTAAGCTAATCTCCATGTCTTTTTCTTCTTGAACGTATTCCACACAGGCTTCCTTTTCTTCCTCTCTTGCATTGTCAACCTCATTACCTTCGTGACTTTGGTCTACTTCCAGTGAAACAAAGGGCGGTCTAGGAGAGCATATCAAAATCATATTGTAACATTTTCAGCTTTATCTCTTGCATTCTACTGTCAAACGCTTCAAGTTTATCTTGTAGGTTGAGGAGCTTCCTTCGGGATATGGCTTTCTTGGAACTCTGGGTGAAAGTGGGTGAATAAGGGTTATGTTTGGCGTTGAATTTGAGAACTGTGTTTGGACTGTGTTTGTGGCTGAGTGTGAGGGCGTACGGATGGCGTGGGTTTCAGGCCAAGTTCTCAACTTACTCTAACACCAAAACTGATGTACTTCTCAATGGTTAAGCTTAACTCAATTCAACAGTGAAAGCTAAAGCCAAGAAAGATTACAATCAAGGAAGAACGATACAAGCTAAATCAATCCCTGGTTATACATTTTACCACCATAGATTAATCTAGTGAAACTAAATTCTCCCTTAGATATTGATTTCACCACGAAGCTTGAGTTTAGGGCCCTTAAGCTTAATTAGGATACAAATATCACCACCTAGTCAAGGCTTAAGACTCACTTGCTCACGAGTCTAATTGGCCTAATTAGAGATAAGCAAGTAGAGAATTTCAGGTAACAACGCTGGGGAGTTTAAAACTCAACTTCAGATTTCAATTTACAACACTTAAGTTACAAAAGTGGTGCCAAGGAATTTATATTGGCACGCCTAAGGCTTTTCCTAGTCATTAGGTAATCATTAAAAGATTCCTTAATGTTAAGGAAGCTCACTAAGTATACTTACGTACCTATGTACACAGTTTAGCGTATAACCTAAAGAAAATAAGATCAAATGAGTGTAATAGCTTTAAAATGATTAAGATAAGCTATCCTTGATGATCATAGGCAGCAACAGTTAAGTTTTCCACCCATGGAAGGAAACAATACATAGCTTCCACTTTGAAATAAGGAAAGGAATGCAAGTTTGCCAACTCTTGTCCTAGTTTCCGAATGAGAGCTTGCAAAGTGGCATAATCTTGTTCTTCCACGTGGCCTTTTCTCTATTCATGAGTCACCTGGTGACGAAGTTTAAGCTACCAGCCTAGTGCGCACACACCTTGAAGGAGGAAACCCAATAAGGAGGGAAGAACTCCCTTGCAAAGAAATCGGCCGCTAGGTGGCGCATAGAGCTTGGTCTTTGCTGCTTTTGGGCCAGTGCATTTTGCGGATTAATGTGGGATTTCCTTATAGGGGGGAAAACCTTAATATGTCTAGAAACCCCCCTCTTTGAAAATCACGATTTGGACATTGTTAAGTGCTACTAATCAACCAGATGTCTCAAACGGTGCAGACTCAGTTGTGTGTTGGGCAGCTTTGGCAAAATGACTGAACTTGACCCCTTAACGTGCTCTTCTGGCTTTGTGCTTAACATAATAAATAAACTATACATCATAAGTGAACTAACATAAATAGAATTACACAGTTTGGATGTCGTTTGAACTATGAAATAATAAAAACAAGACCGAGTAAAAACTGTCTTGAAACTGTAGGTCGGACAATTTGAATTCATGAGCTGATTTGAAGCATCAAATGAAGTCCAAATGAGCGGAATTTTTTTTTTTTCGGGAAAGATTTCTTCTTGAACTTCTTGAACAAGAAAACTTCTTGAACTTCAAATCCATGGCAAATTATTTCACTTAAACCTAAAAGGGACCTGAGTAATTTGGCTCATAAAAATCGGATTTGCTGCTGGCTTGAACCCTATACCTTCTCTCTTGAATCCTTTTAAGGTTTGGACAAATATACTGAATTTTAAATTGACATAATTGCGTAATAAAGTTTAATAGGATGTTGATAAACTCTCTTAGCAAATAAATCAAAGCTAAATTAAGTTTAAGTTGACGAATCAACCTAAAACTGGAAATGGTTTAAAAAGATTACGGCTAATTGAGGATCGCATGGGCTAAGCTACAACATCATCCCCTTGTTAGAAAAACATTGTCCTCAAATTTTTGCCACATGATCTGCCTAAAATAACACCAATCGTTTCAACAAGTCTTTCTTGGTCTTGTAGGGTCTTTTCCATTCATTCCCATGACTAATTTGAATCTAGTTTGGAGGGTATCGTTCAGAGTTGTCTTGAACCCATTCCTTAAAGGATCTAATTTCGAAATTAGACACCGTTCACCATAAGTGAGGAACAGGCTTAAATGCGCATGGTTCTTTTGTGGGTGGCTTGTGCGTAAACTAAGCATTTCACCTTCATCTGTTTTCACCTCAACTTCTTCTAATATATCCGCCACTTCCTTCTCCATTTCTTACTCAATTGCCTCCTCCTTCAAAACCTCACAAGCACATTCGTCATCTTCATATTCATCAAATTTTGGATGTAGATCTAAGTTAACCTCCATGTCTTCTTCTTCTTGAACGTATTCCACGCAGGCTTCCTTTTCTTCCTCTCTTGTGTTGTCAACCTCATTACCTTCATGACTTTGGTCTGCTTCCGGTGAAACCAAGGGCGGTTTAGGAGAGTAGATCAAATTCATATTGTGACATTTTAAGGATTATCTCTTGCATTCTACAATCAAACGCTTCAAGTTTATCCTGCAGTTTGAGGAGCTTTCTTCGGGATACGACTTTCTTGGAACTCATGGTGAAAGTGGGTGAATAAGGTCTATGTTTGGCGCTGAATTTGAGTACTCTGTGTGGACTGTGTTTGCGGCTGAGTGTGAGGGCGTATGGATGGCGTGGGTTTCAGGCCAAGTTCTTAACTTAATCTGATACCAAAACTGATGTACTTCTCAGTGGTTAAGCTTAACTCAATTCAAGAGTGAAAGCTAAAACCAAGAAAGATTACAATCAAGGAAGAACGATAGTGGCTAAATCAATCCCTCATTATATATTTCACCACCAAATATTAATCTAGTGGAACTAAATTCTCCCTTAGATACAGATTTCACCACTAAGCTTGAGTTTAGGGCCCTTTAGCTTAATTAGGATACAAATATCACCACTTAATCAAGGGTTAAGACTCACTTGCTGAGAAGTCTAATTGGCCTAATTAGAGAAAAGCAAGTAGAGAATTTAAGGTAACAAAACCGAGGAGTTTCAAACTCAACTTCAAATTTCAATTTACAACACTTGAGTTACAAAATGGGTGCCAAGCTATTTATATTGGCATGCCTAAGGCTTTTCTTAGTCATTAGGTAATCATTAAAATATTGCTTAATGTTATGGAAGCTCACTAAGTATACTTATATACCTAAGTACATGGTTCAGCATATAACCTAAAGAAAACAAGATCAAATGAGTGTAATAGCTTTAAAATGATTAACTTCAGCTATCCTTGATGATGATAGGCAGCGAGAGTTAAGTTTTCCACCCATGGAAGGAAACAATACATAGCTTCCACTTCGAACTATGGAGAGGAATGCATGTTTGCCAACTCTTGTCCTAGTGTTCGAATGGGAGCTTGCAAAGTCGCCTAATCTTCTTCTTCCACGTGGCATTTTCTCTATTCATGAGTCACCTGGTGACGAAGGTTAAGCTACCAGCCTTGTGTGCACACACCTTGAAGGAGGAAACACAATTAGGAGGGAAAAACTCGCTTGCTAAGAAACTGGCCGCTGGGTGGCGCATGGAGCTTGGTCTTTGCTACTATTAGGCCACTGCATTTTGCCGATTAATATGGGATTTTTTGACATGGGGGAAAACCTTGATATGTCTAGAACCCCCCCTTTTTCAAAATCACGATTTGGGCTTTGTTAAGTGCCACTAATCAACCAGATCTGTCAAGCAGTGCAGATTCAGTTGTCTGCTAGGCAGCTTTGGCAAAATGACTGAACTGCACTCCTTAACGTGCTCTTCTGGGTTTGTGCTTAACATAATGAACAAACTAGAGATCCTGACTAAACTAAAATAAATAGAATTACACAGTTTGGATGTCGTTTGAACTATGAAATAATAAAAACAAGACTGAGTAAAAATTGTCCTGAAACTTTAGCTCGGACAGTTTGAATACGATAGCTGATTTGAAGCAGCAAATGAAGTCCAAATGAGCGGAAACTTGTTTTTCTGGAATGATCACTTCTTGAACTTCAAATCCATGGCAAATTATTTGACTTAAACCTGAAACAGACCTAAGTAATTTGGCTCATAAAAATCGGATTTGCTGCTTGCTTAAACTCGATACCTTCTATCTTGAATCCTTTTAAGGCTTGGACAAATATACAGAATTTAAAACAAATTTAATTGCGTAATAAAGTTTATTAGGATGTTGATAAACTCTCTTAGCAAATAAGTCAAAGTTAAATTAAGTTTAAGTTGACGACTTAACTTAAAACTGGAAATGGTTTAAAAAGATTACGGCTAATTAAGGACGGCATGGGCCAAGTTACAACCTCATCCCCTTGTGAGAAAAAAATTGTCCTCAAACGTTTGCCACATGATCTGGCTGGAGTGACACCAACCATTTCAACAAGTCTTTCTTAGTCTTGTATGCTCTTTTCCCTTCCTTCCCCTTACTAATTTGAATCTAGTTTGGAGGGGATCCTTCGGACTTGTCTTGAACCCATTCCTTAAGGGTTCTAATTTCAAAATTAGACACCTTAAGTAGCAGTTCAACATACGTGAGGAAAAGGCTTAAACGCTCATGGTTCTTTTGTGGGTGGCTTGTGCTTAAACTAAGCATTTCACCTTCATCTGTTTTCACCTCAACTTCTTCTAAACTATTCACCACTTCCTTCTCCTTTTCTTGCTTAATTGCTTCCTCCTTCAAAACCACACAAGCACCGTCATCATCTTCATATTCATCAAATTTTGGAGGTAGATCCAAGTTAACCTCCATGTCTTCTTCTGCTTGAACGTACTCCACACACGCTTCCGTTTCTTCCTCTCTTGCGTTGTCAACCTCATTACCTTCGAGGCTTTGGTCTACATCCGGCGAAACCAAGGGTGGTTTAGGAGAGTAGATCAAATTCATATTGTAACATTTTGAGGTTTATCTCTTGCACTCTACGATCAAACACTTCAAGTTTATCCTGTAGTTTGAGGAGCTTTCTTCGGGATATGGCTTTCTTGGAACTCATGGTGAAAGTTGGTTAATAAGGGTTGTGTTTGGCGCTGAATTTTAGTACTGCGTGGACTGTGTTTGTGGTTGAGTGTGAGGGCGTATGGATGGCGTGGGGTTTAGGGCAAGTTCTCAACATACTCTGATACCAAAACTAATGTACTTCTCAATGGTTAAGCTTAACTCAATTCAAGAGTGAAAGCTAAAACTAAGAAAGATTACAATCAAGGAAGAATGATAGTGGCTAAATCAATCCCTCGTTATGTGTTTCACCACCAAAGATTAACCTAGTGGAACTAAATTCTCCCTTAGATACAGATTTCACCACTAGCTTGAGTTTAGGGCCCTTAAGCTTAATTAGGATACAAATGTAACCACCTAATCAAGGCTTAAGACTCACTTGCTCACAAGTCTAATTGGCCTAATTAGAGATAAGCAACTACAGAATTTAAGGTAACAAAACCGAGGAGTTTCAAACTTAACTTCAGATTTCAATTTACAACACTTGAGTTACAAAATGGGTGGCCAACCTATTTATATTGGCACACCTAAGGCTTTTCTTAGTCATTAGGTAATCATTAAAGTAAGGAAGCTCACTAAGCATACTTATATACCTAAGTACACGGTTCAGCATATAACTTAAAGAAAACAAGATCAAATGGTTGTAATAGCTTTAAAATGATTAACTTAAGCTATCCTTGCTGATCATAGGCAGCAAGAGTTAAGTTTTCCACCCATGGAAGGAAACAATACATAGCTTCCACTTCGAAATAAGGAGAGGAATGCAAGTTTGCCAAATCTTATCCTAGTGTCGGAATGGGAGCTTACAAAGTGGCCTAATGCTCTTCTTCCACGTGGCATTTTCTCTATTCATGATTCACTTGGTGATGAAGCTTAAGCTACCAGCCTAGTGCACACACACCTTGAAGGAGGAAACCCAATTAGGAGGAGAAACTCCCTTGCTAAGAAAACGGCCGTTAGGTGAAGCATGGAGCTTGGTTTTTGCTACTATTAGGCCACTGCTTTTTGCCGATTAATATGGGATTTCCTGACATGGGGGAAAACCTTAATATGTCTAGAACCTCCCTTTTTGAAAATCACGATTTGGGCTTTGTTAAGTGCCACTAATCAACCAGATCTCTCAAACGGTGCTAATTCAGTTGTCTGCTAGGCAGCTTTCGCAAAATGACTAAACTGGACCCCTTATCGTGGTGTTCTGGCTTTGTGCATCACATAATGAACAAACTAGACATCCTAACTGAACTAACATAAATACAATTACATAGTTTGGGTGTCGTTTAAACTATGAAATAATAAAAACAAGACTGACTAAAAACTGTCCCGAAACTGTAACTTGGATAGTTCGAATTCAAGAGCTGATTTAAAGCAGCAAATGAAGTCCAAATGAGCGGAAACGTGTTTTTCTGGAATGATGACTTCTTGAACTTCAAATCCATTGCAAATTATTTGACTTAAACCTGAAAGAGACCTAAGTAATTTGGCTCATAAAAAACGGATTTGCTGCCGGCACACAAGTTAGTCCACCAAAGAGAAGCATATTTTTGAAGTCTTAAAGCAATCAGCTTTACCTTCTTGTTGTCTGGGATGTCCTTGTACTCAGAAGATTCCCTCAACTGTGTGTAACCAATCCGAGAAATCTTTAGGATCAAGCTTGTCTTCAAATTCTAGAACTTCAATTTTGAAACCATTGGAGCTATCTTGAACGTGTGAGTCTTGCCTAGTCATTCTCAATGGTTCGTCCTCACTAGATGAATCAAGAGTATGGCTAAACACCTTTTCCTGTTCTTCACAATCAGATTGGAGTGGTTCTTCACGAGCTTGTTGCTTTTGCTTTGAATATGCATCAAGCTGTTTTTGGAGGTACTTGTGTTGAGCTTGAAATGATGGTTGTGAGGCATCAAGTATGTGAGGGAGGAATGGAGTTTAGAATCAAGTGATTCTAAAGGGCAAGACAAAAGATCATTGACGTGTATAGATGTATAACACAAGGGGTGAATGGACGCAAGCTATAAACCACCAAGAACATGAAGCCAAAAGGGTGAACTTCATGAAAACCAATGTGGCACGGTCGTGCTTACAAGCACGGGGTGACCGTGCCACTTTTCGGTTTGATAAAACCGTGGAGGGCTAATTTGGACGGTTGGAAGTGCTTGAACATTTGGCTAGGTATTAGACCTTTTGGTGATAGTTTTAGCTTGGTGGGAGTATGGGAATGGATATAAGAAGGGCTATGGATGTGTGGGGATGGAAAGAAGAATCAAAGGAAGAATTACTAACTTAAAATAAAAGCTAGCAAATCCAGTTTAACTGTGTTGGAACTCCTTGAGTATAGCATCGAATGGATAGAACTAAACTTGGGGTTTGGATACGGAAACACCACCGAATCAAAGTTTAGGGCCCTTAACTTTGATTAAGATACAGATATCACCACTTAATCTTGGTTAAGACTCACTTGAACACCACTTAGTTTGGCCTAAACTAAGATAAGCAAGCAGGAGTTCGAAGAAAGAAAACACAAAGCTGTCAAACTGATTTTTATTATTCATACATGGGGTTGTTCTTGTTCACATGGCCGTGGGCTGCCTTAAATAGGTAGCAAAAGAATGGCCAATCTAAAAGTAGAAGCAAGAACACATGACTCTCACCTTTCCTTACTAAGGAGGAAAAGGATTAAGAGTTAATTACAACCGGTTTATACCTAATACAATCACTAGCATATTTAACTAATCTAATACATTAAAATATGAAGTAAAGCATTACCTAAGCTAATCATACATCACTAAACACTTGATTAAACATTAATACAACCAGCAAAGTCTAGGAAACCATGTGCTAGCCATCTTTTGCATGCCCACTTTACGGCTAGCCAATGAGAGCAAGCTACCCAGTTGTTGGTTTATCTAACTTCCATAGGTTGCTCTTTTCCATGCATCTACCAATCCAAGACACCTTAGGGTGTGTGCCAAGCTTGGGAGGTGTTTCAATCAGCCTAGTGAAGGGGGATGGCAGGCTGGTTTAGGAAGAATAAAACCGGTTCAGTTGAGCCGGGTTCAAGCACTTTCTGGCCGGTTTTCTAGCAAGGGTTATGCATAGCAAAAGTGATGATGATTCGATTTTCAGGCCATGGGGGGTCATTTTGGGATGTGTATAAACCCCCCCCCCCCAAAGAAATCAAGTTTAGGACATGTTTAAGTAGGGTAATCAGGCTTAAGCATTTTACCGCGCAGATAAGGGCCTAATATGACTGGTTTTGGAAAAGTCCTTGATCTCTCATCCTCTTGTGGGTATCATTGAAAATGAATGCTTGGACCTGAAATTAGACATCATGAGGATTCCAAAAATGTATAATTTGAAGACTTAAGCCATCATATAGCTTAAGTTATAAGCTAATCAAAACCGTGCTTCTTCATGTCTTGCTGGGCAATTTTGACACCTTTAGTTTAACTGATGATTTGAACGACAAAATGAAGTCTAAATTGGATGCAACTTGATTTTTTGGAAAGCTGACATCTTGAACTTCAAATCCATGTAAAAATATCAGAATCAAACCTTGAGCATCCATGTTGAATTTTGCTCAGAAAAGTGGGTCAGTACTGCATTCGAACCCTTACCCTGCAATTTTGAAGCTTAAACAAAACTTGGATGAATTATTCATCCTTGAACCACCATTATTAACTTACCTAATTGATTTGATTCATTTTAAAACAAAGGGGGTGGAGGGATATCCATCATCCTCCCCTTGTTAAAAATGATTTGTCCTCAAATCAACTTTGGTGATTACCTCCTCTTCTCTCTTCATGGAATGGCTGAAAAAGAATCAACCATGCAAATAAATCTTGTTTGAACTTGGAGTGATGTATATTTTTTTGGAGGTCAAACTCACAAAAACATATACAATGGGTAGAAGGATGAAAATGGAAACAAAAACCAAGATAAATCAAGTGGACTAGCAAGGGTGATGTAAACCCACCTTGGTTTGCACACTTGGATAATACCACTTGATTTATTCAAGCTTCACTAAGGCAAAGATTTGCAAAAGTGAATCAAGAATGCATTTGGGTAGAAAAGATGAAAAGGAAAACAAGAACTAAGATAGAACAAGTGGACTAGCAAGGGTGATGTACAATCCACCTTGGTTTGCACACTTGGGCAATCTTCTTCCTTCAACTAAAATCACCTTCTTAGTTGAATTAAGAAGACCTAGAGACCCATTTGGAGTTGCCAACACCCAAGATGCAACACTAGGAATTTTACAGAGAGTTTGAGAGAGTTTTCACAACTCAAATCTGAATACACCTTCATCTATCCTTCTTGGACAGCCCAAGGCTCCCTTTTATGGTGTGGAGACCTTTAACAAGCATCCAACGAAGGTACCAATCAGCCCTTACACGTTCAATAGGCATGGGGAACCAAAAAGCAAAAGACAAAAGCTGAAAAGTAATTTTACAATGTGTCAGCAACTTTTCAGTGCACAAGCAGAAACTTTAAAGAGCTATATCTCCTAGGTTTGTTGGCCAAATTAGCTGAATTAGGACTTGTTGGAAATTTCAAGAAGTCATATTTCCTGGGCCTCCTCGTACAGGTCAATTGGAGCATCCGTTTGGGAGATATGAGGCAAAATGTACAGCATGTCGAATCTGTGGCAGATTCTGCTGCTTCTAGAAAAAGTCCCCCATTGACTTATTTATCAATTACCTACCCCAGAACTCTTTATATGAACTTGAATATGACATATTAAGGCTTCAAAAAAGTGGGGTTTCAGCCCATTAACCCATCTTTAAGCTTGGGTAATTAAGCTTGCAAAACCGAGTACATTGTGACCATGGTGGGAAGTTTTGACACCTTGAGATTAAAGGCTGATTTGAACGCCCAAATGAAGTCCAAATTTGATGAAACTTATCTTGTTGGAAAGCTAACATCTGGAAATTCAAATCGATGTAAAAATATCATACCTAAACCATGAATATGTTGGTCAAATTTTACTCACAAAAATGGGTCAGTGCTGGAACGAACCCTTTGCCCTGCAATTTCAAAGCTTAAACAAAATTTGGATGAATTATTCATCCTTTAGCCAGCATAATAAGATTACCTAACTCATTTTATTTATTTTAAATCAAGGCGACGGAGGATAAAAGGTTGGAAGGGTTATGAAGATGGCCCCCATCACCATATATACATTATGGAGGCTCTTTTTTCTTCATGTCCCTGGCTGATTTGAATGTGGGATGTGAGGGACTCCTCGATCATGTCATGAACCACTTTCTCACTTACTCTTAATGCATGATTAGGAGTGGTAAGTGATGGTTCTGAGTTCACTTGACATAAATTAGTTGTGAGTGTTTTGGGTGTGGGTGGAGTGGGGAAATTGGTAGGTGGTTCACCAAGAGATAGAATAAGAACACTTCTATTCTCCTTATCTTTTGGTGGGTGGTGGGTGGGTATGGACAATAGGTCTCCTTCATCGGCTTCAACCATGAGCTCTTCAATCTCTTCTCTGTCATGGTCTTCAACTTCCTCTTCTACTTGAACCTCTTTTGAAGCCTTCCATTTAGCTAAGGTAACATACCTTCTGTTAGGACATTCAGATGCTAAGTGACCAGCTCGTTGGCACTTAAAACATTTTGGAACTTCATTAGGTAGGGGTCTTTGTGCGGATTGAGGGAATAGGTTCTTTAGTGGAGTTTGGCTTTTTGTGGAGTTAGGGAAGAGAGGGTCGTGGGTTGAAGGAATAGAGGTGAAGTTGAACTCCCCTTGTTAAAGGTTTGGTCTTGTGGTAGTGGCTTTGGATTTTCATGTTTTGGGAGCGGTTTACTCTTCCTTTCCTGTTCCAGCTTGTGAGCTAACACACATACTTCATCAAAAGTAGAGTAAGCTTGCAAATAAACAATATTAGCATACCTAGGATCAAGTCCTCCCAAGTACTTAACAATTGTTTGTTCTTTAGGTTCATACAAGTCATAGTTAATCATAAGCTTCTGAAATTCACGAGTGTACTTCTCTACAGTCAAATTACCTTGGTTCAAATGGTGGAGTTGAGAGTAGCAATCTTGAACATAGGTAGGAGGAAGAAATCTAGCTCTGAGCTTTGACTTCATCTTTTCCCAAGTTCTGATTTTGGACTTCCTTTCCCTTACTCTTTTGGCACACAAGTTAGTCCACCAAAGAGAAGCATATTTTTGAAGTCTTAAAGCAATCAACTTTACCTTCTTGTTGTATGGGATGTCCTTGTACTCAAGGATTCTCTCAACTGTGTGCAACCAATCCAAGAAATCTTCAGGATCAAGCTTGCCTTCAAATTCTGGAACTTCAATTTTGAAACCATTGGAGCTAGCTTGAACGTGTGAGTCTTGCCTAGTCATTCTCAATGGTTCGTCCTCACTAGATGAATCAAGACTATTGCTCAACACCTTTTCTTGTTCTTCACAATCAGATTGGAGTGGTTCTTCACAAGCTTGTTGCTTTTGCTTTGAATATGCGTCAAGCTATTTTTCGAGGTATTTGTGTTGAGCTTGAGTTTCTTGGTCTCTTCATGCATCTTCTTGAATTCATCTAACTAGAAACTCATTTTGCTTCATTAAGGCATCAAGCCTCTCTTCCAAGGTCATGGTTGTAGAACTCATATTGAAGTAAGTGGTTGAAACAGAGTAGGATCAGATTTTGTGACAAAAGGGGAACGGCTTTTGTGGAAGTGGGGGTGATGCACCAGGCCTAAGAGAAACCAAAGCTCTGATACCAAATATGATGTATCTACCGGGGGTTCTAGCTATGGCTCAAATTGAGAGTCCAAGCTTTCAGACCAAGGAAGACGCAATCAAAGGAAAACAAGTGAAAGTGAGCACATGAAATGATGGTTTTGAGGCATCAAGTATGTGAGGGGGGAATGGAGTTTAGAATCAAGTGATTCTAAAGGGCAAAACAAAAGATCATTGACGTGAATAGAAGTATAACACAAGGGTTGAATGGACCCAAGCTATAAACCACCAAGAACATGAAGCCAAAAGGGTGAACTTCACGAAAACCAATGTGGCACGGTCGTGCTTACAACCACGGGGTGACCGTGCCACTTTTCGGTTTGATAAAACCGTGGAGGGCTAATTTGCACGGTTGGAAGTGCTTGAACATTTGGCTAGGTACTAGACCTTTTGGTGATAGTTTTAGCTTGGTGGGAGTATGGGAATGGATATAAGAAGGGTTATGGATGTGTGGGGATGGAAAGAAGAATCAAAGGAAGAATTACTAACTTAAAATTAAAGCTAGCAAATCCAGTTTAACTCTGTTGGAACTCCTTGAGTATAGCATCGAATGGATAGAACTAAACTTGGGGTTTGGATGCAAAAACACCACCAAATGCAAGTTTAGGGCCCTTAACTTTGATTAAGATATGGATATCACCACTTAATCTTGGTTAAGACTCACTTGAACACCACTTAGTTTTGCATAACTAAGATAAGCAAGAAAGCACAAAGCTCTCAAACTGATTTTTATCATTCATATATGGGGTTGTTCTCCCTCACATGGCCGTGGGGTGCCTTAAATAGGCAGCAAAAGAATGGAAAAGCTAAAAGTAGAAGCAAGAACACATGACTCTCACCTTTCCTTACTAAGGAGGAAAAGGATTAACACTTAATTACAACCGGTTTATGCCTAATACAATCACCAGCATATTTAACTAATCTAATACATCAAAATATGTAGTAAAACATTACCTAAGCTAATCATACAGCACTTAACACTTGATTAAACATTAATACAACCTGCAAAGTCTAGGAAACCATGTGCTAGCCGTCTTTTGCATGCCCACTTTACGGCTAGCCAATGAGAGCAAGCCACCAAGTTGTTACTTTGTCTAGCTTCCATTGGTTACTCTTTTCCATGCATCTAACAATCTAAGACACCTTAGGGTGTGTTCCAATATTGGGAGGCATTTCAATCAGCCTAGTGAAGGGGGATGGCAGGCTGGTTTAGGAAGAATAAAACCGGTTCAGCTGAGCCGGGTTCAAGTATTTTCTGGCCGGTTTTCTAACAAGGGTTATGCATAGCAAAAGTGATGATGATTCGATTTTCAGGCCATGGGGGGTCATTTTGGGATGTTTATAACCCCCCCCCCCCACAAAGAAATCAAGTTTAGGACATGTTTAAGTAGGGTAATTAGGCTTAAACATTTTACCGCGCAGATTAGGGCCTAATCTGACTGGTTTCGGAAAAGTCCTTGATCTCTCATCCTCTTGTGGGTATCATTGAAAATTAATGCTTGGACCAGAAATTAGACATCATGAGGATTCCAAAAATGTATAATTTGAAGACTTAATCCATCATATAGCTTAAGTTATAAGCTAATCAAAACCGTGCTTCTTCATGTCTTGCTCGGCAATTTTGACACCTTCAGTTTAACTGATGATTTGAACGACCAAATGATGTCCAAATTGGATGCAACTTGATTTGTTGGAAGCCTGACATCTTGAACTTCAAATTCATGCAAAAATATCATAATCAAACATTGAGCATGCATGTTGAATTTTGCTCACAAAAGTGGGTCAATGCTGCATTCGAACCCTTGCCCTACAATTTTGAAGCTTAAACAAAACTTGGATGAATTATTCATCCTTGAACCAGCATTATTAACTTACCTAATTGATTTGATTCATTTTAAAACAAAGGGGGTGGAGGGATATCCATCATCCTCCCCTTGTTAAAAATGATTTGTCCTCAAATCAACTTAGGTGATTACCTCCGCTTCTCTCTTCATGGAATGGCTGAAAAAGAATCAACCATGCAAGGGACTCCTGGAGCATGTCATGAACCACATTCTCACTTACTCTTAATGCATTATTAGGAGTGGTAAGTGATGGTTCTGAGTTCACTTGACATAAATTTGTTGTGAGTGGTTTGGGTGTGGGTGGAGTGGGGAAATTGGTAGGTGGTTCACCAAGAGACAGAAGAAGAACACTTCTATTCTCTTTATCTTTTGGTGGGTGGTGGGTGGGTATGGACAATAGGTCTCCTTCATCGGCTTCAACCATGAGCTGTTTAATTTCTTCTCTATCATGGTCTTCAACTTCTTCTTTTACTTGAACCTCCTTTGAAGCCTTCCATTCGGCTAAGGTAACATACCTTCTGTTAGGACATTCAGATGCTAAGTGACCAGCTCCTAGGCACTTAAAACCTTTTGGAACTCCTTTCGGAAGGGGTCTTTGTGCGGATTGAGGGAATAGGTTCTTTAATGGAGTTTGGCTTTTTTATGGAGTTAGGGAAGAGAGGGTCGTGGGTTGAAGGAATAGAGGTGAAGTTGAACTCCCCTTGTTAAAGGTTTGGTCTTGTGGTAGTGGCTTTGGATTTTCATGTTTTGGGAGCGGTTTACTCTTCCTTTGTTGTTCCACCTTGTGATCTAACACACATACTTCATCAAAAGTAGAGTAAGCTTGCAAATCAACAATATTAGCATACCTAGGATCAAGTCCTCCTAAGTACCTAACAATTGTTTGTTCTTCAGGTTCATGCAAGTCACACTTAATCACAAGCTTCTGAAATTCGCGAGTGTACTCCTTTACACTCAAATTACCTTGGTTCAAATGGTGGAGTTGAGAGTAGCAATCTTGAACATAGGTAGGAGGAAGAAATCTAGCTTTGAGCTTTGACTTCATATTTTTCCAAGTTTTGATTTTGGACTTCCTTTCCGTTACTCTTTTGGCACACAAGTTAGTCCACCAAAGAGAAGCATATTTTTGAAGACTTAAAGCAATCAACTTTACCTTCTTGTTGTCTGGGATGTCCTTGTACTCAGAAGATTCTCTCAACTGTGTGTAACCAATCCAAGAAATCTTTAGGATCAAGCTTGCCTTCAAATTCTGGAACTTCAATTTTGAAACCATTGGAGCTAGCCTGAATGTGTGAGTCTTCCCTGGTCATTCTCAATGGTTCATCCTCACTAGACGGATCAAGAGTATGGCTAAACACCTTTTCTTGTTCTTCACAATCAGATTGGAGTGGTTCTTCACGAGCTTGTTGCTTTTGCTTTGAATATGCATCAAGCTTTTTTTGGAGGTACTTGTGTTGAGCTTGAGTTTGTTGGTCTCTTCGTGCATCTTCTTGAATTCATCTAGCTAGAAACTCATTTTGCTTCATTAAGGCATCAAGCCTCTCTTCCAAGGTCATGGTTGCAGAACTCATATTGAACTAAGTGGTTGAAACAGTGTAGGATCTGATTTTGTGACAAAAGGGGAACGACTTTTGTGGAAGTGGGGGTGATGCACCAGGCCTAGGAGAAACCAAAGCTCTGATACCAAATATGATGTATCTGCCGGGGGTTCTAGCTATGGCTCAAATTGAGAGTCCAAGCTTTCACATCAACGAAGACACAATCAAAGGAAAACAAGTGAAAGTGAGCACATGAAATGATGGTTGTGAGGCATCAAGTATGTGAGGGAGGAATGGAGTTTAGAATCAAGTGATTCTAAAGGGCAACACAAAAGATCATTGACGTGAATAGATGTATAACACAAGGGGTGAATGGACCCAAGCTATAAACCACCAAGAACATGAAGCGAAAAGGGTGAACTTCACGAAAACCAATGTGGCACGGTCGTGCTTACAACCACGGGGTGACCGTGCCACTTTTCGGTTTGATAAAACCGTGGAGGGCTAATTTGCACGGTTGGAAGTGCTTGAACATTTGGCTGGGTATTAGACCTTTTGGTGATAGTTTTAGCTTGGTGGGAGTATGGGAATTGATATAAGAAGGGCTATGGATGTGTGGGGATGGAAAGAACAATCAAAGGAAGAATTACTAACTTAAAATTAAAGCTAGCAAATCCAGTTTAACTCTGTTGGAACTCCTTGAGTATAGCATCGAATGGATGGAACTAAACTTGGGGTTTGGATACAAAAACACCACCAAATCCAAGTTTAGGGCCCTTAAATTTGATTAAGATATAGATATCACCACTTAATCTTGGTTAAGACTCACTTGAGCACCACTTACTTTGGCCTGAACTAAGATAAGCAAGCAAGAGTTCGAAGAAAGAAAGCACAAAGCTCTCAAACTGATTTTTATCATTCATATATGGGGTTGTTCTCCTTCAAATGGTCGTGGGGTGCCTTAAATAGGCAGCAAAAGAATGGCCAAGCTAAAAGTACAAGCAAGAACACATGACTCTCACCTTTCCTTACTAAGGAGGAAAAGGATTAAGAGTTAATTACAATCGATTTATACCTAATACAATCACTAGTATATTTAACTAATCTAATACATCAAAATATGAAGTAAAACATTACCTAAGCTAATCATACAACACTTAACACTTGATTAAACATTAATACAACCAGCCAAGTCTATGAAACCATGTGCTAGCCGTCTTTTGCATGCCCACTTTACGACTAGCCAATGAGAGCAAGCCACCAAGTTGTTGCTTTGTCTAGCTTCCATTGGTTGCTCTTTTCCACGCATCTACCAAGCCAAGACACCTTAGGGTGTGTGCCAAGCTTCGGAGGCGTTACAATCAGCCTAGTGAAGGGGGATGGCCTGCTGGTTTAGGAAGAATAAAACCGGTTCAGTTGAACCGGGTTCAAGCATTTTTTGGCCGATTTTCTAGCAAGGGTTATGCATAGCAAAAGTGATGATGATTCGATTTTTAGGCCTTGGGGGTCATTTTGGGATTTGTATAACCCCCCCCCCACACACACAAATAAATCAAGTTTCGGACATGTTTAATTAGGGTAATTAGGCTTAAACATTTTACGGCGCAGATTAGGGCCTAATCTGACCGGTTTGGGAAAAGTCCTTGATCTCTCATTCTCTTGTGGGTATGATTGAAACTTAATTCTTGGAACTAAAACTAGACATCATGAGGATTCCGAAAATGTATAATTTGAAGACTTAATCCATCATATAGCTTAAGTTATAAGCTAATCAAAACCGTGCTTCTTCATATCTTGCTGGGCAGTTTTGACACCTTGAGTTTAACTGATGATTTGAATAACCAAATGAAGTCCAAATTGGATACAACTTGATTTTTTAGAAAGATGACATCTTGAAATTCAAATCCATGTAAAAATATCATATCAAACCTTGAGCATGCATGTTGAAGTTTGCACACAAAAGTGGGTCAGTGCTGGATTCGAACCCTTGCCTGCAATTTTAATACTTAAACAAAACTTGGATGAATTATTCATCCTTGAACCACCATTATTAAGTTACCTAATTGATTTGATTCATTTTAAAACAAAGGGGGTGGAGGGATATCCAACACTTGAACTTCAAAACCATGGCAAATTATTTGACTTAAACCTAAAAGGGACCTAAGTAATTTGGCTCATAAAAATCAGATTTGCTGCTGGCTTGAACCCGATACCTTCTATCTTGAATCATTTTAAGATTTCGACAAATATTGATGGAGGTCCAACCATGCCCATTGATTAGAAAGGAAGCAAAACAGTTAGGAGTCCTTATTATGCTGGCTAAAGGATGATTAAAACATCCAAATTTTGTTTAAGTTGTTTTATTGCAGGCAATGGGAAGAATCCAGCATTAACCCGTTTTTGTGAGCCAAATTCAGCAAGCATCAACATGGTTTAAGTCTGATATTTTTGCATAGATTTCAAGTTCAAGATGTCAGCTTTCCAACAAGACAAGTTTCATCCAATTTGGAGTTCATTTGGTTGTCCAAATTAGCCAAAAAACCAAAAGGTGTCAAAACTGCCCAGCAATCCAGAAACAACTCGGTTTTGTTTAGTTTATAACTTAATCTATATTAAGGCTTAAGTCTTGTATTATTATATATTTTGGGTCCTTAATATGTTATATGCATGTTCCAAGTGATTAGATCAGGTTATATCAAGTGGAAGATGAAGAACCATACCATTCTTCCAAACCGTGCAGATTGAACCCGGTTCACACCAGTCTAGCCATTTTGATTTTTTCACTAGGCAAATTAATTCCAAATTGAGTGATTCCACTTGGAGGAGTTAGAATACGTCCTGAGGTTTCCATCCATATGTGGCAAGCCAGATTATCACCACATTTGGTATGGGAAACGTGGCCTCCAAAAACAGCCAGAAATGGACACCTAAGCACCCGGTTGTCTAGCTAAGGAGGTTTCCTTCCTAGATGGGTTTTCTAAGTTGTGAACCTGCTTTCTAGGTCAAATTCAGCTGCTTGGTAAGTAGCTACTCAATAACTTATGAGGGAACCGCGTGGAGCAAGTGAAAAGGAGCCATTTTGCAAACACGGCCACCCTAGCACCACATGGCAAACATGTATTCCTCTCCTTTCTGAAGTGGCAGCCATGGAAAGAAGACCCTCCTAGTGAGGAAATTGACTCATCTAAGTTCCTTAATGCTTAGGAAAGGGTTTATATTAGTGTAAACTTGCAATTTGTACCTTAAACTTTCGGATTAGTTTAGTTTAGTTTATAACCGTGTACTAATTAGGTTAGGTTAGTTTAGTAACTTTCCTAGCTTAGAAGGAAAGCTCTTTTCTTATGTTGTAATTTAGCTTTAGCCTTAAACTAGTTGTAATTAGCTAGATTAATACCTTTCCCTCCTAGTAAGGAAAAGGTGAGGTGTATTATTTCTAGTTAGTTAAGGTGCGTTGGCTGCCTACTTAAGGAGCTCACGGCCCCCTTTGTAAAATAACCAACTTTGATGAATTATAAACTCCTTTGAAGCATTAGTGCTTTGGTGCTTTGGCACAACTTTGAATTCTTGCTTGCTTATCCTTAATCAGGCCAATTAAGGTGGTGTCCAAGTGAGTCTTAAACGTGATTAAGTGGTGAATATCTGCATCTTAATCATTGTTTAAGGGCCCTAATCTAGGTTTTGGTGGTGAATTTCTGCATCCAAAATCAAGATTAGTCTATCCATTTCCATTCCTAGCTCACGGCATTCCCTTGTTTCCAAGTGGCCGTAGCTACCTATGCTTTGTTTCACCCTTACCTCACGGTTTTTCCTTGAATTCCCAAGTGGCTGTGGCTAAAAGTGAGTTGTTCCCCTTGATAGTATCGTGCTTTGCTTGTTAGGTTCATACTCTTAAATTGAGTTAGAACTTAAGGCCTCGACAGGTACATCAAATATACTGAATTTAAAATTGACTTAATTGCGTAATAAAGTTTATTAGGATGTTGATAAACTCTCTTAGGAGATAAATCAATGTTAAATTAAGTTTAAGTTGACGAATCAACTTAAAACTAGAAATGGTTTAAAAAGATTACGGCTAATTACGAATCGCATGGGCTAAGCTACAACATCATCGCCTTGTTAGAAAAAATTTGTCCTCAAATTTTTGCCACATGATCTGGCAGAAATAACACCAACCATTTCAACAAGTCTTTCTTGGTCTTGTAGGCTCTTTTCCATTCATTCGCCTGACTAATTTGAATCTAGTTTGGAGGGGATCCTTTTCTTCCTCTCTTGTGTTGTCAACCTCATTAGCTTAGTGACTTTGGTCTACTTCCGGTGAAAGCAAGGGCGGTTTAGGAGAGTAGATCAAATTCATATTATAACATTTTTTAGGTTCATCTCTTGCATTCTACGATCAAACGCTTCAAGTTTATCCTGTAGTTTGGGGAGCTTTCTTCATGATACAGCTTTCTTTGAACTCAAGGTGAAAGTGGGTGAATACGGGTTATGTTTGGTGCTGAATTTGAGTACTATGTGTGGACTGTGTTTGCGGCTGAGTCTGAGGGCGTATGGATGGCGTGGGTTTTAGGTAAGGTTCTGAACATACTCTGATACCAAAATGGATTCACTTCTTAATCGTTAAGCTTAACTCAATTCAAGAGTGAAAGCTAAAACCAAGAAAGATTACAATCAAGGGAGAACAATAGTGGCTAAATCAATCCCTCATTATATATTTCACCACCAAAGATTAATCTAGTGAAACTAAATTCTCCCTTAGATACAGATTTCACCAATAGGCTTGAGTTTAGGGCCCTTAGGCTTAATTAGAATACAAATATCACCACCTAATCAAGGCTTAAGACTCACTTGCTCACAAGTCTAATTGGCCTAGTTAGAGATAAGCAAGTAGAGAATTTAAGGTAACAAAGCCGAGGAGTTTCAAACTCAACTTCAGATTTCGATTTACAACACTTGAGTTACAAAATGGCCGCCAAGCTATTTATACTGGCACACCTAAGGCTTTTCTTAGTCATTAGGTAATCATTAAAAGATCACTTAATGTTAAGGAAGCTCACTAAGTATACTTATGTACCTAAGTACAC
Organism: Selenicereus undatus; assembly: GCA_017589665.1. Lineage (NCBI taxonomy): Eukaryota > Viridiplantae > Streptophyta > Magnoliopsida > Caryophyllales > Cactaceae > Selenicereus > Selenicereus undatus. The sequence goes on from JACYFF010031952.1 coordinate 65,159,805, forward strand.
GGTTCAGCGTATAACCTAAAGAAAATAAGATCAAATGAGTGTAATAGGTTTAAAATGATTAACTTAAGCTATCCTTGATGATGATAGGCAGCAAGAGTTAAGTTTTCCACCCATGGAAGGAAACAATACATAGCTTCCACTTCGAAATAAGGATAGGAATGCATGTTTGCCAACTCTTGTCCTAGTGTCCGGAAGGGAGCTTACAAAGTTGCAAAATCCACTTCTTGCACGTGGCATTTTCTCTATTTATGAGTCACCTGGTGACGAAGCTTAAGCTACAAGCCTAGTGCGCACACACCTTGATGGACGAAACCCAATTAGGAGGGAAAAACTCCCTTGCTAAGAAACCGGCCGCTAGGTGGCACATGGAGCTTGGTCATTGCTACTATTATGCCACTGCATTTTGCCGATTAATATGAGATTTCCTGACATGGGGGAAAACCTTAATATGTCTAGAACCTCCCTTTTTGAAAATCACGATTTGGGCTTTGTTAAGTGCCACTAATCAACCAGATCTCTCAAATGGTGCAGATTCAGTTGTCTGCTTGGCAGCTTTGGCAAAATGACTGAACTGGACCCCTTAACGTCCTCTTCTGGCTTTGTGCTTAACATAATGAATAAACTAGACATCCTAATTGAACTAACATAATTGAATTACACAGTTTGGATGTCGTTTGAACTATGAAATAATAAAAACAAGACTGAGTAAAAATTGTCCTGAAACTGTAGCTCGGACAGTTTAAATTCAAGAGCTGATTTGAAGCAGCAAATGTAGTCCAAATGAGCGGAAACTTGTTTTTCTGGAAAGAAGAATTCTATAACTTCAAATCCATGGCAAATTATTTGACTTAAACCTAAAAGAGACCTCGGTAATTTGGCTCAGAAAAATCGGATTTGCTGCTGGCTTGAACCCAATACCCTCTATCTTGAATCCTTTTGAGGTTTGGACAAGTATACTGAGTTTGAAACTGATTTAATTGTGTAATAAAGTTTATCAGGATTTTGATAAACTCACTTAGCAAATAAATCAAATGTAAATTAAGTTTAAGTTGACGAATCAACTTAAAACTGGAAATGGTTTAAAAAGATTACGACTAATTGAGGATGGCATGGGCTAAGTTAGAACATCATCCCCTTGTTAGAAAAAATTTGTCCACAAATTTTTTCCACATCATTTGGCTGAAATAGCACCAACCATTTCAACAAGTCTTTCCTAGTCTTGTAGGCTCTTTTCCATTCATTCCCCTTAATAATTTGAATCTAGTTTGGAGGGGATCCTACGAACTTGTCTTGAACCCATTCCTTAAAGGCTCTAATTTCAAAATTAGACACCTGAGGTAGCGGTTCACCGTAAGTGAGGAAAAGGCTTAAACGCTCATGGTTCTTTTGTGGGTGGCTTGTGCTTAAACTGAGCATTTCACCTTCATCTATTTTCACCTCAACTTCTTCTAAACTATCCGCCACTTCCTTCTCCTTTCCTTTCTCAATTGCTTCCTCCTTCAAAACCTCACAACTACCTTCGTCATCTTCATATTCATCAAATTTTGGAGGTGGATCTATGTTAACCTCCATGTCTTCTTCTTCTTCAACGTATTCCACAAAGGCTTTCCTTTCTTCCTCTCTTGCGTTGTAAACCTCATTACCTTAGTGACTTTGGTCTACTTTCGGCGAAACCAAGGGCGGTTTAGGAGAGTAGATCAAATTCATATTGTAATATTTTGAGGTTTATCTCTTGCATTCTATGATCAAACGCTTCAAGTTTACCCTGTAGTTTGAGGAGCTTTCTTCGGGATATGGATTTCTTTGAACTCATGGTGAAAGTGGGTGAACAAGGGTTATGTTTGGCCCTGAATTTGAGTGCTTTGTTTGGACTGTGTTTGCCGCTGAGTGTGAGGGCGTATGGATGGCGTGGGTTTCAGCCCCAGTTCTGAACATACTCTTATACCAAAACTGATGTACTTCTCAATGGTTAAGCTTAACTCAATTCAAGAGTGAAAGCTAAAACCAAGAAAGATTACAATCAAGGAAGAACGATAGTGGCTAACTATATCCCGTGTTATATATTTCACCACCAAAGATTAATCTAGTGAGACTAAATTCTCCTTAGATACAAATTTCACCACTAAGCTTGAGTTTAGGGTCCTTAAGCTTAATTAGGATACAAATATCACCACCTGATCAAGGTTTAAGACTCACTTGCTCACAAGTCTAATTGGCCTAATTAGAGATAAGCAAGTAGAGAATTTAAGGTAACAAAAACGAGGAGTTTCAAACTCAACTTCAGATTTCAATTTACAACACTTGAGTTACAAAATGGCTGCCGAGCTATTTATATTGGCACGCCTAAGGCTTTTCTTAGTCATTGGGTAATAATTAAAAGATCGCTTAACGTTAAGGAAGCTCCCTGAGTATACTTATATACCAAAGTACGCGGTTCAGCATATAACCTAAAGAAAATAAGATCAAATTGGTGTGTAAGCTTTAAAATGATTAACTTAAGCTATCCTTGATGATGATAGGCAGCAAGAGTTAAGTTTTCCACCCATGGAAGGAAACAATACATAGCTTCCAGTTCGAAATTGGGATAGGAATGCATGTTTGCCAAGTCTTGTCCTAGTGTCCGAATGGGAGCTTACAAAGTGGCAAAATCTTCTTCTTGCACGTGGCATTTTCTCTATTCATGAGTCACCTGGTGACGAAGCTTAAGCTACAAGCCTAGTGCGCACACACCTTGAAGGATGAAACCCAATTAGGAGGGAAAAACTCCCTTGCTTAGAAACCGACCGCTAGGTGGCACATGGAGCTTGGTCTTTGCTACTGTTAGGCCACTGCATTTTGCCGATTAATATGGGATTTCTTCACATGGGGGAAAACCTTAATATGTCTAGAACCTCCCTTTTTGAAAATCACGATTTGGGCTTTGTTAAGTGCCACTAATCAACCAGATCTCTCAAACGGTGCAGATTTAGTTGTCTGCTGGGCAGCTTTGGCAAAATGACTGAACTCGACCCCTTAATGTGCTCTTCTGGCTTTGTGCTTAACATAATGAATAAACTAGACATCC
>JACYFF010031952.1:65172868-65191023 GCA_017589665.1 Selenicereus undatus
TCAAAACCTCACAAGCACCTTCGTCATCTTCATATTCATCAAATTTTAGAGGTGGATTTATGTTAACCTCCATGTCTTCTTCTTCTTGAATGTATTCGACACAATCTTTCTTTTCTTCCTCTCTTGCGTTGTAAACCTCATTACCTTCGTGACTTTAGTCTACTTTCGACGAAATCAAGGGAGGTTTAGGAGAGTAGATCAAATTCATATTGTAATATTTTGACGTTTATCTCTTGCATTCTACAATCAAACGCTTCAAGTTTACACTGTAGTTTGAGGAGCTTTCTTCGGGATATGGCTTTCTTTGAACTCATGGTGAATGTGGGTGAATATTGGTTATGTTTGGCGCTGAATTTGAGTACTTTGTTTGGACTGTGTTTGTGGCTGAGTGTGAGGGCGTATGGATGGCGTAGGTTTCAGGCCTAGTTCTCAACTTACTCTGATACCAAAACAGATGTACTTCTCAATGGTTAAGCTTAACTCAATTCAAGAGTGAAAGCCAAAACCAAGAAAGATTACAATCAAGGAAGAACGATAGTGGCTAACTCTATCCCGCGTTATATATTTCACCACCAAAGATGAATCTAGCGAGACTAAATTCTCCGTTAGATACAAATTTCACCACTAAGCTTGAGTTTAGGGTCCTTAAGCTTAATTAGGATACAAATATCAGCACCTAATCAAAGTCTAAGACTCACTTCCTCACAAGTCTAATTGGCCTAATTAGAGATAAGCAATTAGAGAATTTAAGGTAACAAAACCGAGGAGTTTCAAACTCAACTTCAGATTTCAATTTACAACACTCGAGTTACAAAATGGCTGCCAAGCTATTTATATTGGGACGCCTAAGGCTTTTCTTAGTCATTGGGTAATAATTAAAAGATCTCTTAATGTTAAGGATGCTCACTAAGTATACTTATATACCAAAGTACACGATTCAGCACATAACCTAAAGAAAACAAGATGAAATTGGTGTAATAGCTTTAAAATGATTAACTTAAGCTATCCTTGATGATCTCAGGCAGCAAGAGTTAAGTTTTCCACCCATGGAAGGAAACAATACATAACTTCCACTTTGAAATAAGGATAGGAATGCATGTTTGCCAACTCTTGTCCTAGTGTCCGAATGGGAGCTTGCAAGGTGGCAAAATCTTCTTCTTGCACGTGCCATTTTCTCTATTCATGAGTCACCTGGTGATGAAGCTTAAGCTACCAGCCTAGTGCGCACACACCTTGAAGGACGAAACCCAATTAGGAGGGAAAAACTCCCTTGCTAAGAAACCGGCCGCTAGGTGGCACATGTAGCTTGGTCTTTGCTACTATTAGGCCACTGCTTTTTGCCAATTAATATGGGATTTCCTGACATGGGGGAAAACCTTAATATGTCTAGAACCTCCCTTTTTGAAAATCACGATTTCGGCTTTGTTAAGTCCACTAATCAACCACATCTCTCAAACGGTGCAGATTCAGTTGTCTGCTGTGCAGCTTTGGCAAAATGACTGAACTGGACCCCTTAACGTGCTCTTCTGGCTTTGTGCTTAACATAATGAATAAACTAGACATGCTAATTTAGCTAACATAAATTGAATTACAAAGTTTGGATGTCGTTTGAACTATGAAATAATAAAAACAAGACTGAGTAAAAATTGTCCTGAAACTGTAGCTCGGACAGTTTAAATTCAAGAGCTGATTTGAAGCAGCAAATGTAGTCCAAATGAGCGGAAACTTGTTTTTCTGGAAAGTTGAGTTCTTGAACTTCAAATCCATGGCAAATTATTTGACTTAAACCTAAAAGAGACCTAAGTGACTTGGCATAGAAAAATCGGATTTGCTGCTGGCTTGAACCCGATACCCTCTATCTTGAATCCTTTTAAGGCTTGGACAAATATACTGAATTTAAAACTAATTTAATTGCGTAATAAAGTTTATTAAGATGTTGATATACTCTCTTAGCAAATAAATCAAAGTTAAATTAGGTTTAAGTTGACGAATCAACTTAAAACTGGAAATGGTTTTAAAAGATTACGGCTAATTGACGATGGCATGGGCTAAGTTACAAAATCATCCCCTTGTTAGAAAAAATTTGTCCTCAAATTTTTTTGACATCATCTGGCTGAAATAACACCAACCATTTCAACAAGTCTTTCCTGGTCTTGTAGGCTCCTTTCCCGTCATTCCCATTACTAATTTGAATCTGGATTGGTGGGGATCATTCGGACTTATCTTGAACCCATTCCTTAAAGGCTCTAATTTCGAAATTAGACACCTGAGGTAGCGGTTCACCGTAAGTGAGGAAAAGGCTTAAAGGCTCATGGTTATTTTGTGGGTGGATTGTGCTTAAACTAAGCATTTCACCTTCATCTGTTTTCACCTCAACTTCTTCTAAACTATCCGCCACTTCCTTCTCCTTTCCTTGCTCAATTGCTTCCTCCTTGAAAACCTCACAACCACCTTCGTCATCTTCATATTCATCAAATGTTGGTGGTAGATCTAAGTTAACCTCCATGTCTTCTTCTTGTTGAACGTATTCCACACAGGCTTTCTTTTCTTCCTCTCTTGCGTTGTCAACGTCATTACCTTCGTGACTTTGGTCTACTTTCGGCGAAACCAAGGGCGGTTTAGGAGAGAATTTCAAATTCATATTGTAACATTTTGAGGTTTATCTCTTGCATTCTACAATCAAGCACTTCAAGTTTATCTTATAGTTTGAGGAGCTTTCTTCGGGATATGGCTTTCTTTGAACTCATGGTGAAAGTGCGTGACTAAGGGTTATGTTTGGCGCAGAATTTGAGTACTGTGTTTGGACTGTGTTTGTGCCTGAGTGTGAAGGCATATGGATGGCGTGGGTTTCAGGCCAAGTTCTCAACTTACTCTGATACCAAAACTGATGTACTTCTCAGTGGTTAAGCTTAACTCAATTCATGAGTGGAAGCTAAAACCAAGAAAGATTACAATCAAGGAAGAACGATAGTGGCTAACTCTATCCCGCGTTGTATATTTCACCACGAAAGATTAATCTAGTGAGACTAAATTCTCCCTTAGATACAAATTTCACCCCTAAGCTTGAGATTAGGGTCCGTAAGCTTAATTAGGATACAAATATCACCACCTAATCAAGGTTTAAGAGTCACTTGCTCACAAGTCTAATTGGCCTAATTAGAGATAAGCAAGTAGAGAATTTAAGGTAACAAAACCGAGGAGTTTCAAACTCAGCTTCAGATTTGAATTTACAACACTTGAGTTACAAAATGGCTGCCAAGCTATTTATATTGTGACGCCTAAGGCTTTTATTAGTCATTGGGTAACAATTAAAAGATCGCTTAATGTTAAGGATGCTCACTAAGTATACTAATATACCAAAGTACACGGTTCAGCATATAACCTAAAGAAAACAACATCAAATTGGTGTAATACCTTTTAAATGATTAACTTAAGCTATCCTTAATGATCATAGGCAGCAAGAGTTAAGTTTTCCACCCATGGAAGGAAACAATACATAGCTTCCACTCCGAAATAAGGATAGGAATGCATGTTTGCCAACTCTTGTCCTAGTGTCCGAATGGGAGCTTGCAAAGTGGCATTTTCTCTATTCACGAGTCACCTGGTGACGAAGCTTAAGCTACCAGCCTAGTGTGCACACACCTTGAGGGACGAAACCCAATTAGGAGGGAAAAACTCCCTTGCCAAGAAACCGGCCGCTAGGTGGCACTTGGAGCTTGGTCTTTGCTACTATTTGGCCACTGCATTTTCCCGATTAATATGGGATTTCCTGACATGGGGCAAAACCTTAATATGTCTAGAACCTCCCTTTTTGAAAATCACAATTTGGGCTTTGTTAAGTTTCACTAATCAACCAAATCTCTCAAACGATGCAGATTCAGTTGTCTGCTGGGCAGCTTTGGCAAAATGACCGAACTGGACCCCTTAAGGTGCTCCTCTGGCTTTGCGCTTAAAATAATGAATAAACTAGACATCCTAACTGAACTAACATAAATAAAATCACACAGTTTGGATGTCATTTGAACTATGAAACAATAAAAACAAGACTGAGTAAAAACTGTCCTGAAACTGTAGCTCGGACAGTTTGAATTCAAGAGCTGATTTGAAGCAGCAAATGCAGTCCAAATGAGCAGAAACTTATTTTTCTGGAAAGCTGACTTCTTGAACTTCAAATCCATGGCAAATTATTTGACTTAAACCTAAAAGAGACCTAAGTGACTTGGCATAGAAAAATCGGATTTGCTGCTGGCTTGAACCCGATACCCTCTATCTTGAATCCTTTTAAGGCTTGGACAAATATACTGAATTTAAAACTAATTTAATTGCGTAATAAAGTTTATTAGGATGTTGATAAACTGTCTTAGCAAATAAATCAAAGTTAAATTAAGTTTAAGTTGACGAATCAACTTAAAATTGGAAATGGTTTTAAATGATTATGGCCAATTGACGATGGCATGGGCTAAGTTACAAAATCATCCCCTTGTTAGAAAAAATTTGTCCTCAAATGTTTTTGACATCATCTGGCTGAAATAACACCAACCATTTCAACAAGTCTTTCCTGGTCTTGTAGGCTCCTTTCACGTCATTCCCATTACTAATTTGAATCTGGATTGGTGGGGATCATTCGGACTTATCTTGAACCCATTCCTTAACGGCTCTAATTTCGAAATTAGACACCTGAGGTAGCGGTTCACCGTATGTGAGGAAAAGGCTTAAACGCTCATGGTTCTTTTGTGGGTGTATTGTGCTTAAACTAAGCATTTCACCTTCATCTGTTTTCACCTCAGCTTCTTCTAAACTATCCGCCACTTCCTTCTCCTTTCCTTGCTCAATTGCTTCCTCCTTCAAAACCTCACAGCCACCTTCGTCATGTTCACATTCATCAAATCTTGGAGGTAGATCTAAGTTAACCTCCATGTCTTCTTCTTGTTGAACGTATTCCACACAGGCTTTCTTTTCTTCCTCTGTTGCGTTGTCAACCTCATTACCTTCGTGACTTTGGTCTACTTTCGGCGAAACCAAGGGCGGTTTAGGAGAGTAGATTAAATTCATATTGTAACATTTTGAGGTTTATCTCTTGCATTCTACGATCAAGCGCTTCAAGTTTATCTTATAGTTTGAGGAGCTTTCTTCGGGATATGGCTTTTTTTGAACTCATGGTGAAAGTGCATGAATAAGGGTTATGTTTGGCGCTGAATTTGAGTTCTGCGTTTGGAATGTGTTTGTGCCTAAGTGTGAAGGCATATGGATGGCATGGGTTTCAGGCCAAGTTCTCAACTTACTCTGATACCAAAACTGATGTACTTCACAACGGTTAAGCTTAACTCAATTTAAGAGTGCACGCTAAAACCAGGAAAGATTACAATCAAGGAAGAACGATACAGGCTAAATCAATCCCTTGATATGTATTTCACCACCAAAGATTAATCTAGTGAAACTAAATTCTCCCTTAGATATAGATTTCACCACTAAGCTTGAGTTTAGGGCCTTAAATCTTAATTAGGATACAAATATCACAACCTAATGAGGGCTTAAAACTCACTTGCTCACAAGTCTAATTGGCTTAATTAGAGATAAGCATGTAGAGAATTTAAGGTAACAACACTAAGGAGTTTCAAACTCAACTTCAGATTTCAATTTACAACAGTTGACTTACAAAATGGTTGCCAAGCCATTTATATTGGGACGCCTAAGGCTTTTCTTAGTCATTAGGTAATCATTAAAAGATCGCTTAATGTTAAGGATGCTCACTAAGTATACTTATATACCTAAGTACACGGTTCAGCATACAACCTAAAGAAAACAAGATCAAGTATGTGTAATAGCTTCAAAATAATTAACTTAAGCTATCATTGATGATCGTAGGTAGCAAGAGTTAAGTTTTCCACCCATGGATGGAAAGAATACATAGCTTCCACTTCGAAATAACAAGAGGAAAGCATGTTTGCCAACTCTTGTCCTAGTGTCCGAATGGGAGCTTGCAAAGTGGTCTAATGTTCTTCTTCCACGTGGCATTTTCTCTGTTCATGAGTCACCTGGTGACAAAGCTTAAGCTACGATCCTATTGCGCACACACATTGAAGGAGGAAACCCAATCAGGAGGGAAAAACTCCCTTGCAAGGAAACCGGCCGCTAGGTGACGCATGGAACTTCGTCTTTGCTACTATTTGGCCACTGCATTTTGCCGATTAATATGGGATTTCCTGACATGGGGGAAAACCTTAATATGTCTAGAACCTCCCTTTTTTAAAATCACGATTTGGGCTTTGGTAAGTGTCACTAATCAACTAGATCTCTCAAATGTTGCAGATTCAATTGTCTGCTGGGCAGCTTTGGCAAAATGACTGAACTGGACCCCTTAACGTGGTCTTCTAGCTTTGTGCTTCACATAATGAACAAACTAAACATCCTAACTAAACTAACATAAATTGAATTACACAGTTTGGATGTCGTTTGAGCTATGAAATAATAAAAACAAGACTGAGTAAAAACTATCCTGAAACTGTAGCTTGGACAGTTTGAATTCAAGAGCTGATTAGAAGCTGCAAATGAAGTCCAAATGAGCGAAAACCTACTTTTCTTGAAACCGGCCGCTTGGTGGCGCGTGGAGCTTGGTCTTTACTGCTATTAGGCCCCTGCATTTTGCAGATTAATATGGGATTCCCTTACATGGGGGAAAACCTTAATATCTCTAGAAACCCCTCCTTTTGAAAATCACGATTTGGACTTTGTTAAGTGCCACTAGTCAACCAGATCTCTCAAACAGTGCAGATTGAAGAGTCTGCTAGGTAGCTTTGGCAAAATGACTGAACTGGACCCCTTAACGTGCTCTTTTGGCTTTGTGCTTAACATAATGAATAACCTAGACATCCTAACTGAACTAACATAAATAGAATTACATAGTTTGGATGTCGTTTTAACTATGAAGTAGTAAAAACAAGATTGAGTAAAAACTGTCCTGAAACTGTAGCTCGGACAGTTTCAATTCAAGAGCTAATTTGAAGTAGCAAATGAAGTCCAAAAGAGCGGAAACTTATTTTTCTTGAAACATGACTTCTTGAACTGCAAATCCATGGCAAATAATTTGACTTAAACCTAAAAGAGACCTAGGTAATTTGGCTAATAAAAATCGGATTTGCTGTTGGCTTGAACTCGATGCCTTCTATCTTCAATCCTTTTAAGGTTTGGACAATATACAGAATTTAAAACTGATTTCATTGCGTAACAAAGTTTATTAGGATGTTGATAAACTCTCTTAGCAAAAAAATCAAAGTTAAATTAAGTTTAACTTGACGACCCATTCCTTAAAGGCTCTAATTTTGAAATTACACACCTTAGGTAGCAGTTCACCATAAGTGAGGAAAAGGCTTAAACGCTCATGGTTCTTCTGTGGGTGGCTTGTGCTTAAACTATGCCTTTCACCATCATCTATTTTCACCTCAACTTCTTCTAAACTATCCACCACTTCCTTCTCCTTTTCTTGCTTCCTCCTTCAAAACCTCACAAGCACCTTCGTCATCTTCATATTCATCAAATTTTGGAGGTACATATAAGTTAACCTCCATGTCTTCTTCTTCTTGAACGTATTCCACACAGGCTTCCTTTTCTTCCTCTCTTGCGTTGTCAACCTCATTACCTTCGTGACTTTGGTCTACTTCCGGTGAAAGCAAGGGCGATTTAGGAGAGTAGATCAAATTGATATTGTAACATTCCGAGGTTTACCTCTTGCATTCTACGATCAAAGGCTTCAAGTTTATCATGCAGTTTGAGAAGCTTTCTTCGGGATATAGCTTCCTTGGAACTCGTGGTGAAAGTGGGTGAATAAGGGTTACATTTGGTGCTGAATTTGAGTACTGTGTTTGGACTGTGTTTGTGGCTGAGTGTGAGGTCGTTTAGATGGCGTGGGTTTTAGGCCCAGTTCTGAACTTACTCTGATACCAAAACTGATGTACTTCTCAATGCTTAAGCTTAACTCAATCCGACAGTGAAAGCTAAAACCAAGAAAGATTACTATCAAGGAAGAATGATACAAGCTAAATCAATCCCTGGATACATATTTCACCACCAAAGATTAATCTAGTGAAACTAAATTCTCCCTTAGATATAGATTTCACCACTAAGCTTTAGTTTAGGCCCCTTAAGCTTAATTAGGATACAACTATCACCGCCTAATCAAGGCTTAAGACTCACTTGCTCACAAGACTTATTGGCCTAATTAGAGATAAGCAAGTAGAGAATTTAAGGTAACAACACTAAGGAGTTTCAAACTGAACTTCATATTTCAATGTACAACACTTGAGTGACAAAATGGGTGCGAAGCTATTTATATTGGCACGCCTAAGGCTTTTCTTAGTCATTAGGTAATCATTAAAAGATCGCTTAATGTTAAGGAAGCTCACTAAGCAAGCTTATATACCTAAGTACACGGTTCAGCAAATAACCTAAAGAAAACAAGATCAAATGAGTGTAATAGCTTTAAAATGATTAACTTAAGCTATCCTTGATGATCATAGGCAGCAAGAGTAAAGTTTTCCACCCACGGAAGGAAACAATACATAGCTTCCACTTCGAAATAAGGAGAGGAATGCAAGTTTGCCAACTCTTGTCCGAGTGTCCGGATGAGAGCTTGCAAAGTGGCATAATCTTCTTCCTCCGCGTGGCATTTTCTCTATTCATGAGTCACCTGGTGACGAAGCTCAAGCTACCAGCCTAGTGCACACACACCTTGAAGGAGGAAACCCAATTAGGAGGGAAAAACTCCCTTGTTAAGAAACAGCCCCTAGGTGGTGCATGGCGATTTGTCTTTGGTACTATTAGGCAACTGCATTTTGCTAATTAATATGGGATTTCCTGACATGGGGGAAAACCTTAATGTTTCTGGAAACCCCCCTTTTTTGAAATCATGATTTGGACTTTGTTAAGTAACACTAATGAACCAGATCTCTTAAACGGAGCAAATTTAGTTGTCCGCTGGGTACCTTTGGCAAAATGACTGAACTGGACCCCTTAACGTGCTCTTCTGGTTTTGTGCTTAGCATAATGAATAAACTAGACATCCTAATTGAACTAACATAAATAGAATTACAGAGTTTGGATGTCGTTTCAACTATGAAATAATAAAAACAAGACTAAGTAAAGACTGTCCCGAAACTGTAGACATTTTGAATTCAAGAGCTGATTTAAAGCATCAAATAAAGTACAAATGAGCGGAAACTTATTTTTCTGGAAAGATGACTTCTTGAACTTCAAATCCATGGCAAATTATTTGAATTAAACGTAAAAGAGATCTAAGTAATTTGGCTCGTAAAAATTGGATTTGCTGCTGGCTTGAACACGATACCTTCTATCTTGAATCCTTTTAAGCTTTGGACAAATATCCTGAATTTAGAACTGATTTAATTACGTAATAAATTTTATTAGGATGTTGATAAACTCTCTTAGCGAATAAATCAAAGTTAAATTAAGTTTAACTTCATGAATCAACTTTAAACTGGTAATGGTTCAAAAAGATTACGGCTAATTGAGGATAGCATGAGCTAAGCTACAACATCATCCCCTTCTTAGAAAAAGATTGTCCTCAAATTTTTGCCACATGATCTGGCTGAAATAACACCAACCATTTCAACAAGTCTTTCTTGGTCTTGTAGGCTCTTTTCCATTCATTCCCGTTACTAATTTGAATCTAGTTTGAAGGGGATCCTTCAGACTTTTCCTGAACCCATTCTTTAAAGGCTCTAATTTTGAAATTACACACCTTAGGTAGCAGTTCACCCTAAGTCACGAAAAGGCTTAAACGCTCATGGTTCTTTTATGGGTGGCTTGTGCTTAAACAATGCCTTTCACCTTCATCAGTTTTCACCACAACTTCTTCTAAACTATCCGCCACTTCCTTCTTCTTTTCTTGCTCAATTGCTTCCTCCTTCAAAACCTCACAAGCACCTTTGTCATCTTCATTTTCGTTAAATTTTGGAGGTAGATCTCAGTTAACCTCCATGTCTTCTTCTTCTTGAACGTATTCCACACAGGCTTGCTTTTCTTCCTCTCTTACGTTGTCAACCTCATTACCTTTGTGACTTTGGTCTATTTTCGGTGAAACCAAGGGCGGTTTAGGAGAGCAGAGCAAATTCATATTGTAACATTTTCAGGTTTATCTATTGCATTCTATGATCAAACGCTTCAAGTATATCCTATAGATTGAGGAGCTTCCTTCGGGATATGGCTTTCTTGGAACTCTTGGTGAAACTGGGTGAATAAGGGTTATGTTTTGCGTTGAATTTGAGAACTGTGTTTGGACTGTGTTTGTGGCTGACTGTGAGGGCGCACGGATGGCGTGGGTTTTAGGCCAAGTTCTGAACTTACTCTAATACCAAAACTGATGTGCTTCTCAATGCTTAAGCTTAACTCAATTCGAGAGTGAATGCCAAAACCAAGAAAGATTACAATCAAGGAAGAACGATACAAGCTAAATCAATCCCTAGATATATATTTCACCACCAAAGATTAACCTATTGAAAGTAAATCCTCCCTTAGATATTGATTTCGCCACTAAGCTGAGTTTAGGGCCCTTAAGCTTAATTAGGATACAAATATCACCGCCTAATCAAGGCTTAAGACTCAGTTGCTCACAAGTCTTATTGGCCTAATTAGAGATAAGCAAGTAGAGAATTTAAGGTAACAACACTAAGGAGTTTCAAACTCAACTTCAGATTTCAATTTACAACACTTGAGTTACAAAATGGGTGCCAAGCTATTTATATTGGCACGCCCAAGGCTTTTCTTAGTCATTAGGTAATCATTAAAATATCACTTAATGTTAAGGAAACTTACTAAGTATACTTATATACCTAAGTACACGGTTCAGCATATAACCCAAAGAAAACGAGGTCAAATGATTGTAATAGCTTTAAAATGATTAACTTAAGCTATCCTTGATGATCATAGGCAGCAAGAGTAAAGCTTTCCACCCATGGAAGGAAACAATACATAGCTTCCACTTAGAAGTAAGGAAAGGAATGCAAGTTTGCCAACTCTTGTCCGCGTGTCCGAATGAGAGCTTGCAAAGTGGCATAATCTTCTTCCTCCACATGGCATTTTCTCTATTCATGAGTCACCAGGTGACGAAGCTTAAGCTACCAGCCTAGTGCGCACACACGTTGAAGGAGGAAACCGAATTAGGAGGGAAAAACTCCCTTGCTAAAAAACTGACCCCTAGGTGGTGCATGGAGCTTCGTCTTTGGTACTATTAGGCAACTGCATTTTGTTGATTCATATGGGATTTCCTGACATAGGGGAAAACCTTAATATGTCTAGAAACCCCCCTTTTTGGAAATCACGATTTGGACTTTGTTAAGTGCCACTATTCAACCAAATCTCCCAAACGGTGCAGATTTAGTTGCCCGCTGGGCAGCTTTGGCAAAATGACTGAACTGGACCCCTTAACGTGCTCTTCTGGGTTTGTGTTTAGCATAATGAATAAACTAGAAATCCTAATTGAACTAACAAAAATAGAATTACAGAGTTTGGAAGTCAATTCAACTATGAAATAATAAAAACAAAACTGAGTAAACACTGTCCCGAAACTGTAGCTCGGACAGTTTGAATTGAAGAGCTGATTTAAAGCATCAAATGAAGTACAAATGAGCGGAAACTTATTTTTGTGGAAGGATGACTTCTTGAACTTCAAATCCATGGCAAATTATTTGACTTAAACCTAAAAGAGATCTAAGTAATTTGGCTCGTAAAAATCGGATTTACTATTGGCTTGAACACGATACCTTCTATCCTGAATCCTTTTAAGGTTTGGACTAATATCCTGAATTTAAAACTGATTTAATTGCGTAATAAATTTTATTAGGATGTTGATAAACTGTCTTAGTGAATAAATCAAAGTTAAATTAAGTTTAACTTAACCAATCAACTTAAAACTGGTAATGGTTCAAAAAGATGACGACTAATTGATGATGGCATGGGCTAAGTTACAACATCATCCCCTTCTTAGAAAAAATTTGTCCTCAAATTTTTGCCACATTATCTGGCTGAAATAACACCAACCATTTCAACAACTCTTTCTTGGTCTTGTAGGCTCTTTGCCATTCATTACCGTTACTAATTTGAATCTAGTTTGAGGGGGATCCTTCGGACTTTTCTTGAGCCCATTCCTTAATGGCTCTAATTTTGAAATTACACACCTTAGGTAGCAGTTCACCATAAGTGAGGAAAAGGCTTAAACGCTCATGGTTCTTTTGTGGGTGGCTTGTGCTTAAACAATGCCTTTCACCTTCATCTGTTTTCACCTCAACTTCTTCTAAACTATCCGCCACTTCCTTCTCCTTTTCTTGCTCAATTGCTTCCTCCTTCAAAACCTCACAAGCACCTTCGTCATCTTCATTTTCATCAAATTTTGGAGGTAGATCTCAGTTAACCTCCATGTCTTCTTCTTCTTGAACGTATTCCACACAGGCCTGCTTTTCTTCCTCTCTTACGTTGTCAATGTCATTACCTTCATGACTTTGGTCTACTTTCGGTGAAACCAAGGGCGGTTTAGGCGTGCAGATCAAATTCATATTGTAACATTTTCAGGTTTATCTGTTGCATTCTACGATCAAACGCTTAAGGTTTATCCTATAGATTGAGGAGCTTCCTTCGGGATATGGCTTTCTTGAAACTCTTGGTGAATAAGGGTAATGTTTGGCGCTGAATTTGAGAACTGTGTTTCGACTGTGTTTGTAGCTGAGTGTGAGGGCGCACGGATGATGTGGGTTTCAGGCCAAGTTATGAACTTACTCTGATATCGAAACTTGTGTACTTCTCAATGGTTAAGCTTAACTCAATTCAAGAGAGAAAGCTAAAACCAAGAAAGATTACAATCAAGGAAGAACGATACAAGCTAAATGAATCCCTAGATATATATTTCACCACCAAAGATTAATCTAGTGAAAGTAAATCCCCCCTTAGATATAGATTTCGCCACTAATCTTGACTTTAGGGCCCTTAAGCTTAATCAGGATACAAATATCACCGCATTGTCAAGGCTTAAGACTCAGTTGCTCACAAGTCTTATTGGCCTAATTAGAGATAAGCAAGTAGAGAATTTAAGGTAACAACACTAAGGAGTTTCAAACTCAACTTCAAATTTCATTTTACAACACTTGAGTTACAAAATGGGTGCCAAGCTATTTATATTGGCACGCCTAAGGCTTTTCTTAGTTATTAGGTAATCATTAAAATATCGCTCAATGTTAAGGAAGCTCACTAAGTATACTTATATACCTAAGTACACGGTTCAGCATATAACCTAAAGAAAAGAAGAGCAAATTAGTGTAATAGCTTTAAAATGATTAACTTAAGCTATCCTTGATGATCATAGGCAGCAAGAGTAAATTTTTCCACCCATGGAAGGAAACAATACATAGCTTCCACTTTGAAATAAGGAGAGGAATGCAAGTTTGCCAACTCTTGTCCGAGTGTCCGAATGAGAGCTTGCAACGTGGCATAATCTTCTTCCTCCACGTGGCATTTTCTCTATTCATGAGTCACCTGGTGACGAAGGTTAAGCTACCAGCCTAGTGCGCACACACCTTGAAGGAGGAAACCCAATTCAGAGGGAAAAACTCCCTTGCTAAGAAATCGACCCCTAGGTGGCGCATGGAGCTTCGTCTTTGGTACTATTAGGCAACTGCATTTTGCTGATTCATATGGGATTTCCTGACATGCGGGAAAACCTTAATATGTCTAGAAACCCCTCTTTTTCGAAATCACGATTTGGACTTTGTTAAGTGCCGCTAATCTACCAGATCTCTCAAACGGCGCAGATTTAGTTGTCTGCTGGGCAGCTTTTGCAAAATTACAGAACTGGACCCCTTAACGTTTTTTTCTGGCTTTGTGCTTGGCATAATGAATATACTAGACATCCTAATTGAACTAACATAAATAGAATTACAGGGTTTGGATGTCGTTTCAACTATGAAATAATAAAAACAAGACTGAGTCAAAACTGTCCTGAAACTGTAGCTCGGACAATTTGAATTCAAGAGCTGATTTAAAGCATCAAATAAAGTGCAAATGAGCGGAAACTTATTTTTCTGGAAAGATGACTTCTTGAACTTCAAATCTATGGCAAATTATTTGACCTAAACCTAAAAGAGACCTAAGTAATTTGGCTCATAAAAATCGGATTTGCTACTGGCTTGAACACGAAACCTTCTATCTTGAATCATTTTAAGGTTTGGAAAAAAATCCTGAATTGAAAACTTATTTAATTGCGTAATAAAGTTTATTAGGATTTTGATAAACTCTCTTAGCGAATAAATCAAAGTTAAATTAAGTTTAAGTTCACGAATCAACATAAAACTGGTAATGGTTCAAAAAGATTACGGCTAATTGAGGGTGGCATGGGCTAAGTTACAACATCATCCCCTTGTTAGAAAAATTTGTCCTCAAATTTTTGCCACATGATCTTGCTGAAATAACACCAACCATTTCAACAAATCTTTCTTGGTCTTGCAGGCTCTTTTCCATTCATTCCCGTTACTAATTTGAATCTAGTTTGAAGGGGATCCTTCGGACTTTTCTTTAAACCATTCCTTAAAGGCTCTAATTTCGAAATTAGACACCTTACTTAGCAGTTCACCATAAGTGAGGAAATGGCTTAAACGCTCATGGTTCTATTGTGGGTGGCTTGTGCTTAAATTATGCATCTCACCTTCATCTGTTTTCAACTCAACTTGTTCTAAACTATCCGCCACTTCCTTCTTCTTTTCTTGGTCAATTGCTTCCTCCTTCAAAACCTCACAAGCACCTTCGTCATCTTCATTTTCATCAAATTTTAGAGGTAGATCTCAGTTAACCTCCATGTCTTCTTCTTCTTGAACATATTCCACACAGGCTTGCTTTTCTTCCTCTGTTGCGTTGTCAACGTCATTACTTCGCAACTTTGGTCTACTTTCGGTGAAACCAAGGGCGGTTTATGCGAGCAGATCAAATTCATATTATAACATTTTCAGGTTTATCTCATGCATTCTACGATCAAACGCTTCAAGTTTATCCTATAGATTGAGGAGCTTCCTTCGGGATATGGCTTTCTTGGAACCCTTGGTGAAAGTGGGTGAATAAGGGTTATGTTTGGCGTTGAATTTGAGAACTGTGTTTGGACTGTGTTTGTGGCTAACTGTGAGGGCGCACGGATGGCGCGGGTTTTAGGCCAGGTTCTGAACTTACTCTGATACCAAAACTGATGTGCTTCTCAATGCTTAAGCTTAACTCAATTTGAGAGTGAATGCCCAAACCAAGAAAGATTACAATCAAGGAAGAACGATACAAGCTCAATCAATCCCTAGGTATATATTTCACCACCAAAGACTAACCTAGTGAAAGTAAATCCTCCCTTAGATATAGATTTCGCCACTAAGTTGAGTTTAGGGACCTTAAGCTTAATTAGGATACAAATATCACCGCCTAATCAAGGCTTAAGACTCAGTTGCTCACAAGTCTTATTGGCCTAATTAGAGATAAGCAAGTAGAGAATTTAAGGTAACAACACTAAGGAGTTTCAAACTCAACTTCAAATTTAAATTTACAACACTTGAGTTACAAAAAGGGTGCCAAGCTATTTATATTGGCACGCCTAAGGATTTTCTTAGTTATTAGGTAATCATTAAAATATCGCTCAATGTTAAGAAAGCACACTAAGTATACTTATATACCTAAGTACACGGTTCAGCATATAACCTAAAGAAAAGAAGAGCAAATTAGTGTAATAGCTTTAAAATGATTAACTTAAGCTATCCTTGATGATCATAGGCAGCAAGAGTAAAGCTTTCCACACATGGAAGGAAACAATACATAGCTTCCACTTCGAAATAAGGAGAGGAATGCAAGTTTGCCAACTCTTGTCCGAGTGTTCGAATGAGAGCTTGCAAAGTGGCATAATCTTCTTCCTCCACGTGGCGTTTTCTCTATTCATGAGTCACCTGGTGACGAAGCTTAAGCTACAAGCCTAGTGCGCACACACCTTTAAGGAGGAAACCCAATTAGGACGGAAAAACTCCCTTGCTAAGAAATCGGCCCCTAGGTGGCGCATGGAGCTTCGTCTTTGGTACTATTAGGCAACTGCATTTTGCTGATTCATATGGGATTTCCTGACATGCGGGAAAACCTTAATATGTCTAGAAACCCCTCTTTTTCGAAATCACGATTTGTACTTTGTTAAGTGCCGCTAATCTACCAGATCTCTCAAACGGTGCAGATATAATTGTCTGCTGGGCAGCTTTTGCAAAATGACTGAACTGGACCCCTTAACGTGTTTTTCTGGCTTTGTGCTTGGCATAATGAATAAACTAGACATCCTAATTGAACTAACATAAATAAAATTACAGAGTTTGGATGTCGTTTCAACTATGAAATAATAAAAACAAGACCGAGTAAAAACTGTCCTGAAACTGTAGCTCGGACAATTTGAATTCAAGAGCTGATTTAAAGCATCAAATGAAGTGCAAATGAGCGGAAACTTATTTTTCTAGAAAGATGACTTCTTGAACTTCAAATCCGTGGCAAATTATTTGACTTAAACCTAAAAGAGACCTAAGAAATTTGGCTCATAAAAATCGGATTTGCTACTGGCTTGAACACGAAACCTTCTATCTTGAATCATTTTAAGGTTTGGAAAAATACCCTGAATTTAAAACTTATTTAATTGCGTAATGAAGTTTATTAGGATGTTGATAAACTCTCTTAGCAAATAAATCAAAGTTAAATTAAGTTTAAGTTGACGAATCAACTTAAAACTGGTAATGGTTCAAAAAGATTATGGCTAATTGAGGATGGCATGGGCTAAGTTACAACATCATCCCCTTGTTAGAAAAAATTTGGGGTCAAATTTTTGCCACATGATCTAGCTGAAATAACACCAACCATTTCAACAAGTCTTTCTTGGTCTTGCAGGCTCTTTTCCATTCATTCCCGTTACTAATTTGAATCTAGTTTGAAGGGGATCCTTCGGACTTTTCTTGAACCCGTTCCTTAAAGGCTCTAATTTTGAAATTACACAGCTTAGGTAGCAGTTCACCGTAAGTGACAAAAATGCTTAAACACTCATGGTTCTTTTGTGGGTGGCTTGTGCTTAAACAATGCCTTTCACCTTCATCTGTTTTCACCTCAACTTGTTCTAAACTATCTGCCACTTCCTTCTCCTTTTCTTGCTCAATTGCTTCCTCCGTCAAAACCTCACAAGCACCTTCGTCATCTTCATTTTCATCAAATTTTGGAGGTAGATCTCAGTTAACGTCCATGTCTTCTTCTTCTTGAACGTATTCCACACAGGCTTGCTTTTCTTCCTCTCTTACGTTGTTAATGTCATTACCTTCGTGACTTTGGTCTACTTTCGGTGAAACCAAGGGCGGTTTAGGCGAGCAGATCGAGGAGCTTCCTTCGGGATATGGCTTTCTTGGAACTCTTGGTGAAAGTGGGTGAATAAGGGTTATGTTTGGCGTTGAATTTGGGAACTGTGTTTGGACTGTGTTTGTGGCTGAGTGTGAGGGCGAGCGGATGACGTGGGTTTTAGGCCAAGTTTTGAACTTACTCTGATACCGAAACTGATGTACTTCTCAACGGTTAAGCTTAACTCAATTCAAGAGAGAAACCTAAAACCAAGAAACACTACAATCAAGGAAGAACGATACAAGCTAAATGAATCCCTAGATATATATTTCACCACCAAAGATTAATCTAGTAAAAGTAAATCCTCCCGTAGATATAAATTTCGCCACTATTCTTGAGTTTAGGGCCCTTAAGCTTAATTAGGATACAAATATCACCGCATAGTCAAGGCTTAAGACTCAGTTGCTCACAAGTCTTATTGGCCTAATTAGGGATAAGCAAGTAGAGAATTTAAGGTAACAACACTAAGGATTTTCAAACTCAACTTCAAATTTCAATTTACAACACTTGAGTTACAAAATGGGTGCCAAGCTATTTATATTGGCACGCCTAAGGCTTTTCTTAGTTATTAGGTAATCATTAAAATATCGCTCAATGTTAAGGAAGCTCATTAAGTATACTTATATACCTAAGTACACGGTTCAGCATATAACCTAAAGAAAACAAGATCAAATTAGTGTAATAGCTTTAAAATGATTAACTTAAGCTATCCTTGATGATCA
>JACYFF010031952.1:65239944-65253035 GCA_017589665.1 Selenicereus undatus
GGGGGCACGGTCGTGCCTAAGGGCACGGGTAGGCCGTGCTTACTTGCTGCCCACAAAAACCGTGAAGTGAAGAAAAGGCACGGTTTGGACTCTTTTGTGTTGTGGTTCGTTTTTGGCAACTTTCGGTGAATGGGAAATGTTGAAAAAGGTTATGTAAGATGGTATTTGAGGTAAGAAAGGGAATGGAAGTGGAAGATTAGCAAAGTAAAAGTAATTAAGCACTAATCCATGCTAATCACTTCACTAAGCAAATCATGGAGATGAATCTAGAATAGGATAGAACTAAACTTAAGATTGGATACAGAATCACCACCAACCTTAAAGTTTAGGGCCCTTAAGCTTGATTAAGATACAGAATCACCACTTAATCAAGATTAAGACTCACTTGGACACCACTTAGTTTGGCCTAAACTAAGATAAGCAAGCAAGGTTTGTGTTTGAGAGAAAACAACTCTCTTGGGTTTTACCAAAGGTAGAAATCTGGATCGCTTTTACTATGGCCAAAAATGGCCTTTTATACATAACTTTAGCTAGTAAATAACTAAGTAGCTGCATCACTTTCCTTCTCAAAGAGGAAAGGTATTAGAAGCTAAACTAAGTACATGCTTAGCTACTAACATAATCGGTTACAACAAAACATACTTAACTAATGCTTAATACATCAAACCATGCATCTAATATTTATCTACCTTGATTATACAATACTTAGGCCTATGCTTAACACTAATACAAGATGAAATGAAGCAAGTTGCACATGGGGGCAGCCGAAATCTTGATGCACTTTACGGCTAGCCAATCACAATCAAGCACACAAGGTGACACCAATCCTTCTCTCATTGCTTGCTTCTTCTCTTGGTTTTATTCATTCCAAGGCAACTTGAAAAGTGTGCCAAGCTTGGGAAGAGTTCTTTGCAGCATGGGAAAGAGGGTGGCCGGCCAGAAGGGGGAAGGAAAAACCGGTTTGACAAAACCGGGTTCAAAAAGAACCGGTTTGGTCCGGTTTTTTTGTGCTTTTTGTTCTTGGTGCAAAAACGTGCATAGGCTGGTTTTTAAAGGTGGCGGGGTAGTTTTAGGATGTGTAGAATCCCCCCCCATCAATAAAATCAAGGTTGCAAAGGGGTTTTGTGGGTTAATTAAGTAGTTACTGCAAACCGCGCAAAACCGGGCAAAATTTGGAGTCACTTGGAAAATGACTTGAACTTCAATCCTTTTGAGAGTTGACTTGAAACTCTTTTTCATACCTGCAAAACAACATCAAAAGGATTCCAAAAATGCAAAAATGTTAGCCATAAGCTACAATTTAGCTTAGGAAATCGAATGCACAAAACCGGGTACTTTGAAACTAGTGAACCCGTTTGTGCCAACTCCTCCTTCATTCAACATAAGAGCCATTCTTTTGGTTTGTGATCTTGTTCTTAGACGTGATGGAATACTCTCTTCTTGAACATGATCTGGACTGGGTAGGTTCCCATCAATATGAAGAGGAATTAGGTATGGTGATGTTGTCTGAGGTTGGGAGGTACCAAAGTGTGTTATACACTCTTTAAAAAGAGTTTGAGTTGAGGTTTGGTGTAAAAAAAGTGAAGGAACAACTAAAGCAGTGCTGCTAAAATTTTTCAGAAAACAGGATGAACTTTGGAACAACACTTGTAATAATCGGCCAAGCCAAAAATTCGGATTTGTTGTGGGTGGATAGGTCCGGATGTTAGCTTTAAAATGACTCTTGAATCGCCTCAATCCGAGGTCTGTGGTGAAAGTTATGGCTATTTTACTGAACCTGGGCAGAATGGATTTTTCAGTACTGAAACCTGACATGTTGGTGTTCTAACCCCATTTTATGGAACCTGTCATAGGAATCTTGTTATGTGTCCTTCAGGAAAGTTTTAGAGGACTTCCTAAGC
This sequence comes from Selenicereus undatus, assembly GCA_017589665.1. Classification (NCBI taxonomy): domain Eukaryota; kingdom Viridiplantae; phylum Streptophyta; class Magnoliopsida; order Caryophyllales; family Cactaceae; genus Selenicereus; species Selenicereus undatus. The sequence goes on from JACYFF010031952.1 coordinate 65,241,846, forward strand.
TGTTTATATTGGGGTCTTACGTCTCAGTTGGAGGTCAGGAGCATAAGTCGTGGATTATTCATTCCGTACCCTCGTCATAAACCCTTACCCCCTAAACTCACTATCGTGCCTTAACTCAGCATTTCTATACTTTATTTAGCTTTATCAGTTTAATCCATTAACAAACTGGTTCACACAAATTGTTTATAAGCCTTTTCTATGTAAGGGTATTCATTGTGCTAATTTTATTTAAAGATATTCATTATCTAAATAAGTCCATTTCTAACCTCATATGCCTATAATGATTTTGAACAGAATCAAGGCCTAAGCTCTTGTTCTCTCCATTTTAATACATCTATTTAATCTGTGAACTAGCTTTTGAAGACCCTAGGTACGTTCATTGACTGTATATTTTGAAATCAGCACATATTTATCGAAATTATAATGTTTTGGTAAGTACATCAATGAATCATTTGAATCAGTGATTTATCACATAAGTAGTGACCCCATCAGTTGCCAGTTACAGGGCATTGCCCTCCAGTTACCCACGCGGCTTCAGGCCAGGCCTTTCGGCCGGCTTGGTAGGTGTACACCTATACATAGGTCATAACAGTTATTAAGGGGTGCACTAACAGATAATAATTGGCAACTTAGCTTTATATACATCTCATTCCCTGTTTTAAAATTAAAATGAATTGCAAAGAGGGCCCTCATATTTTTCTTTCTCAATAAATCTTTATCAGTACAGGGATGCATGTACTGAGCTTTGGCTCATAGTTCGAAATATTTTTATGTTTTGTTTTATGAAAGTGTTCAGTAAACCGCTCCCAGAAGGGCAGGGAAGCTGAAGGTGATAAATAAGTCAGGACCGTCCATGAGATTGGCGGATAGAAGTGCTAACAGTGCTAAAAGGCTTTCATGTCTTATGGTGGTGCTTTTTGGTGTTCCAGCTATATATGTCCGAACTACAACATGTATTTTGATGTTATAATTGTATAATTAAACTGAGTTATGTATGATGATGTAACCCTGGGAAGTTAGAATCATTCTCGTGTGTTGTTAAATGGTTCGAATGGTCGTGAATGCCCTATAAGGTTATACTTTGATTTTATGGCTAAATTTTCATATTCAAGAGAAGCCTTGTCCTTGCGGACGGCAGTAACGCCCATCTATGGATTTCTTGGTGTTCAGCTTAGGTAGGTTAATACAACTATGATTTATGTATTATTAGGGTGTTACAGGAGGAAAAAACACTATCGAAATCAAAACAACCTGACCTGTAAACTGAGACTAGCATATCGAAACAGGGGAGGAAGAAAACCGGCTACTCTGAACTTCAACAAAATTGTAACCAAATAAACCCAAGAATTCTCACAATTACAACCGAAATTCGAAACCCTAAACCGAATCAAAAACCTAACCCTAATTCTGAAAATTGACATTAAACCTTAAATTCGAATATGAAATTGAAATTAGAAATGAAATTAAACTAAATCTAAACCCTAAAACTGGAATTTAAACCTAATCCTACTCCTAAAATCTACCTAAATTACCTAGTGTTCGAACCCCCTTCAATGGCGTTGCCACCTTGCTTTATACCCGACCTCCTTCGTCTCTCGACCGTCGATTCGAATGGCATGCGTGGATGGCTGAGATGAAGGGCAGCAAAGGGTGTACGTGGCCTGGTGTATAGTGAATCGCGGATGGTGGGATGGGAATGAAGAGGACGAAGTCGAAACCGTGGGTGGGGTTTCTGGTTTCTGGGTTTGGGGTTTCGGTGGGTTTGGGGTGATGTGCTGGAAGAGAGAGAGAGAGGAGATGAGGGGGGTAGAGAGAGAAGCAAGATGGGCATGGCAGAGAGGGTCTGGTTCTGGGTAACGAAGAAGACAAAAACGCGAGAAAGAGGAAGAAGAAAGGGCAGGGTTTTAATATGCAAACCGGGTTTTCTGCTGAACCGGTTTTCTGAACCGGCCGGTCTGGTTTACGCTGGACCGGTCTGGTTTTTTTCTTTTTCATTTGCTGCTTGGGCCGGTTCTTTGATAGTTTGGACTGGTTTTTCAATTCCCGTCATTTTTCCCATTTTTCTTGCATTTTTCGCCATTTTCAGCCCTTTTTCACATTTATTAAAAATCTGCAAAATAAAATAAAATCAATTAAAAGCCTGAAAACTATTATTAAAACGAGCATAAAACCGGTCAAAAAGTACCTTAAAAATAGCACATTTTTGGTTCAAACATGAACCCATTCCTTAAAGGCTCTAATTTCGAAATTGGCCACCTCACGTAGCAGTTCACCATAACTGAGGAAAAGGCTTAAACGCTCATCGTTCTTTGTGGGTGCCTTGTGCATAAACTATGCATTTCACCTTCATCTGTTTTCACCTCAAATTTCTTCTAAACTATCCGCCACTTCCTTCTCCTTTTCTTGCCCAATTGCTTCCTCCTTCAAAACCTCACAAGCACCTTCGTCATCTTCATATTCATCAAATTTTGGAGGTAGATCTAAGTTAACCTCCATGTCTTCTTCATCTTGAACGTATTCCACACAAGCTTCCTTTTCTTTCTCTCTTGTGTTCTCAACCTCATTACCTTTGTGACTTTGGTCTACTTCCGGTGAAACCAAGGGCGGTTTAGGATAGCAGATCAAATTCATATTGTAAAATTTTCAGGTTTATCTCTTGCATTATACGATCAAACGCTTTAAGTTTATCCTATAGTTTGGGGAGCCTCCTTTGAGATATGGCTTTCTTGGAACTCTTGGTGAAAGTGGACGAATAAGGGTTATGTTTGGTGCTGAATTTGAGAACTGTGTTTGGACTGTGTTTATGCCTGAGTGTGAGGGCGTACGGATGGAGTGGGTTTCAGGCCAGGTTCTGAACTTACTCTGATACCAAAACTGATGTACTTCTCAATGGTTAAGCTTAACTCAATTCAAGAGTGAAAGCTAAAACCTAGAAAGAATACAATTATGGAAGAACGATACAAGCTAAATCAATCCATGGATATATATTTCACCACCAAAGATTAATCTAGTGAAACTAAATTCTCCCATAGATATAGATTTCACGACTAAGCTTGAGTTTAGGGCCCTTAAGCTTAATTAGGATATAAATATCACCGCCTAATCAATGCTTAAGACTCACTTGCTGACAAGTCTTATTGGCCTAATTAGAGATAAGTAAGTAGAGAATTTAAGGTAACAACACTGAGGAGTTTCAAACTCAACTTCAGATTTCAATTTACAACACTTGAGTTACAAAATGGGTGCAAAGCCATTTATATTGTCATGCCTAAGGCTTTTCCTAGTCATGAGGTAATCATTAAAAGATCGCTTAATGTTAAGGAAGCTCACTAAGTGTACTTATATACCTACGTACACGGTTAAGCATATGACCTAAAGAAAACAATATCAAATGAGTGTAATAGATTTAAAATGATTAACTTAAGCTATCCTTGATGATCATAAGCAGCAAGAGTAAAGTTGTCCACCCATGCAAGGAAACAATACATAGCTTCCACTTCGAAATAAGGAGAGGAATGCATGTTTGCCAACTCTTGTCCGAGTGACCGAATGAGAGCTTGCAAAGTGGCATAATCTTGTTCTTCCACGCGGCATTTTCACTATTCATGAGTCACCTGGTGACGCAGCTTAAGCTACCAGCCTAGTGCACACACACCTTGAAGGAGGAAACCCAATTATAATGGAAAAACTCCCTTGCTAAGAAACCGGCCGGTAGGTGGCGCATGGAGCTTGGTCTTTGGTACTGTTAGGCCACTGCATTTTGCTGATTAATATGGGATTTCCTAACGTGGGGGAAAACCTTAATATGTCTAGAAACCCCCATTTTGAAAATCACAATGTGGACTTTGTCGAGTGCCACTAATAAACCAGATCTCTCAAACGGTGCAGATTTAGTAGTGTGCTGGGCAGCTTTGGCAAAATGACTAAACTTGACCCCTTAACTTGCTCTTCTGGCTTTGTGCTTAACATAATGAATAAACTGCACATCCTAACTGAACTAACATAAATAGAATTACACAGTTTTTACCTCTTTTTAACTACGAAATAATAAAAACAAGACTGAGTAAAAACTGTCCTGAAACTGTAGCTCGGACAGTTTGAATTCAGGAGCTGATTTAAAGCATCAAACGAAGTACAAATGAGAGGAAACTTATTTTTTTCTGGAAAGATGACTTCCTGAACTTTAAATCCACGGCAAACTATTTGACTTAAACCTAAAAGAGACCTAAGTAATTTGGCTCATAAAAATCGGAGTTGCTGCTGGCTTGAACCCGATACCCTCTATCCTGAATCCTACTAAGGTTCGGAAAAATATACTAAATTTAAAACTGATTTATTTGCATAATAACGTTTATTAGGATGTTGATAAACTCTCTTAGCAAATAAATCAAAGTTAAATTAAGTTGAATAAACTTAAAACTGGTAATGGTTCAAATAGATTATGGCTAATTGAGGATGGCATGGACTAAGTTACAACATCATCCCCTTGTTAGAAAAAATTGTCCTCAAATTTTTGCCACATGATCTGGCTAAAATAACACCAACCATTTCAACAAGTCTTTCTTGGTCTTGTGGGCTCTTTTCCATTCATTCTACTTACTAATTTGAATCTAGTTTAAAAAGGATCCTTCGGACCTTTCATGAACCCATTCCTTAAAGGCTCTAATTTTGAAATTAGACACCTTAGGTAGCAGTTCACCATAAGCGAGGAAAAGGCTTAAACGCTCATGGTTCTTTTGTGGGTGGCTTGTGCTTAAACTAAGCATTTCACCTTCATCTGTTTTCACCTCAACTTCTTCTAAACTATCCGCCACTTCCTTCTCCTATTCTTGCTCAATTGCTTCCTCCTTCAAAACCTCACAAGCACCTTCGTCATCTTCATATTCATCAAATTTTGGAGGTAGATCTAACTTAACCTCCATGTCTTCTTCTTCTTGAACGTATTCCACACAGGCTTCCTTTTCTTCCTCTGTTGCGTTGTTAACCTCATTACCTTCATGACTTTGGTCGACTTTCGGTGAAACCAAGGGCGATTTAGGAGAGTAGATCAAATTCATATTGTAACATTTTGAGGTTTACCTCTTGCATTCTAAGATCAAACACTTCAAGTTTATCATGTAGTTTGAGAAGCTTTCTTCGGGATATGGCTTCCTTGGAACTCATGGTGAAGGTGGGTGAATAAGGGTCACATTTGGCGATGAATTTGAGTACTGTGCTTGGACTGTGTTTGTGGCTGAGTGTGAGGTCGTACGGATGGCGTGGGTTTTAGGCCAAGTTCTCAACTTGCTCTGATACCAAAACTGTTGTACTTCTCAATGCTTAAGCTTAACTCAATTCAAGAGTGAAAGCTAAAACAAAGAAAGATTACAATCAAGGAAGAACGATGCAAGCTAAATCAATCCCTGGATACATATTTCACCACCAATGATTAATATAGTGAAACTAAATTCTCCCTTAGATATAGATTTCACCACTAAGGTTGAGTTTAGGACCCTTAAGCTTAGATAGGATAAAAATATCACCACCTAATAAAGGCTTAAGACTCACTTGCTCACAAGTCTAATTGGCCTAATTAGAGATAAGCAAGTAGAGAATTTAAGGTAACAACACTAAGGAGTTTCAAACTCAACTTCAGATTTCAATTTACAACACTTGAGTTACAAAATGGGTGCCAAGCTATTTATATTGGCTGCCTAAGGCTTTTCTTAGTCATTAGATAATCATTAAAAGATCGCTTAATGTTAAGGAAGCTCACTAAGTATACTTATATACCTAAGTACACGGTTCAGCATATAACCTAAAGAAAACAAAATCAAATGAGTGTAATAGCTTTAAAATGATTAACTTTAGCTATCCTTGATGATCATAGGAACCAAGAGTCAAGTTTTACACCCACAGAAGGAAACAATGCACAACTTCCACTTCGAAATAAGGAGAGGAATGCAAGTTTGCCAACTCTTGTCCTAGAGTCCGAATGAAAGCTTGCAAAGTGGCATAATCTTCTTCTTCCATGTTGCATTTTCTCCATTCATGACTCACCTGGTGACAAAGCTTAAGCTACCAGCATAGTGCGCACACACCTTGAAGGAGGAAACCCAATTAGGAGGGAAAAACTCCCTTGCTAAGAAACCGGCCGCTAGGTGGCGCATGGAGCTTGGACTTTGGTACTATTAGGCCACTGCATTTTGCTGATTGATATGGGATTTCCTGACGTGGGGGAAAACCTTAATATGTATAGAAACCCCCCTTCTTGAAAATCACAATTTGGACTTTGTTAAGTGTCACTAATCAACTAGATATCTCAAACGATGCTGATTCAGTTGTTTGCTGGGCAGCTTTGGCAAAATGATTGAACTGGACCCCTTAACGTGCTCTTCTGGCTTTGTGCTTAACATAATGAATAAACTAGACAACCTAGCTGAACTAACATAAACAAAATTACACAGTTTAGATGTCGTTTGAACTATGAAATAACAAAAACAAGACTGAGTAAAAACTGTCTTGAAACTGTAGCTCAGATAGTTCGAATTCAAGAGGTGATTCGAAGCATCAAATGAAGTCCAAATGGGAGGAAACTTGTTTTTCTGGCAAGATGACTTCTTGAACTTCAAATCCGTGGCAAATTATTTGACGTAAGCCTAAAAGAGACCTATGTAATTTGGCTTATAAAAATCGGATTTGCTGCTGGCTTGAACCCAGTGCCTTCTATCTTGAATCCTTTTAAGGTTTGGACAAATATACTGAATTTAAAATTGATTTAATTGCGTAATAAAGTTTAATAGGATGTTGATAAACTCTGTTAGCAAATAAATCAAAGTTAAATTAAGTTTAAGTTGACGAATCAACTTAAACCTGGAAATGATTTAAAAAGATTAAGGCTAATTCAGGAAGGCGTGGGCTAAGTTACAACATCATCCCCTTGTTAGAAAAAATTTATCCTCAAATTTTTGGGACATGATCTGGCTGAAATAACACCAACCATTTCAACAAGTCTTTCTTGGTCTTGTAGGCTCTTTTCTATTCATTCCCCATACCAATTTGAATCTAGTTTGGAGGGGATCCTTCGGACTTGTCTTGAACCCATTCTTTAAAGGCTTTAATTTCGAAATTAGACACCTTAGGTAGCAGTTCACCATAAGTAAGGAAAAGGCGTAAATGCTCACCGTTCTTTTGTGGGTGGCTTGTGCTTAAACTAAGCATTTCACCTTCATTCATTTTCACCTCAACTTCCTCTAAACTATCCGCCACTTCCTTCTCCCTTTCTTGCTCAACTGCTTCCTCCAAAACCTCAAAAGCACCTTCGCCATCTTCATATTCATCAAATTTTGGAGATAGATCTAAGATAAGCTCCATGTCTTCTTCTTCTTGAACGTAGTCCACACAGGCTTCCTTTTCTTCCTGTCTTCCGTTGTCAACCTCATTACCTTCGTGACTTTTGTCTACTTCCGGTGAAACAAAGGGCGGTTTAGGAGAGTAGATCAAATTCATATTGTAACATTTTGAGGTTTATCACTTGCATTCTACGATCAAAAGCTTGAAGTTTATCCTGTAGTTTGAGGAACTTTCTTCGGGATATGGCTTTCTTGGAACTCATGGTGAAAGTGGGTGAATAAGGGTTGTGTTTGGCGCTGAATTTGAGTACTATGTTTGGACTGTGTTTGTGGCTGAGTGTGAGGGCGTATGGATGGGGTGGGTTTCAGGCCAAGTTCTCAACTTACTCTGATACAAAAACTGATGTACTTCTCAATCGTTAAGCTTAACTCAATTCTGGAGTGAAAGCCAAAACCAAGAAAGATTACAATCAAGGAAGAACAATACAAGCTAAATCAATCCATGGATATATATTTCACTGCCAAAGATTAATCTAGTGAAACTAAATTCTCCCTTGGATACAGATTTCACCGCTAACCTTGAGTTTAGGGCCCTGAAGCTTAATTAGGAGACAAATATCACCACCTAATGAAGCCTAAAGACTCACTTGCTCACAAGTGTAATTGGCCTAATTAGAGGTAAGAGAGTAGAGAATTTAAGGTAACAACACTGAGGAGTTTCAAACTCAACTTCAGATTTTAGTTTACAACACTTGAGTTCAAATATGGGTGCCAAGCTATTTATATTGGCATGCCTAAGGCTTCTCTTAGTCATTAGGTAATCATTAAAAGATCGCTTAATGTTAAGGAAGCTCACTAAGTATACTTACATACCTAGGTACACAGTTTAGCATATAACCTAAAGAAAACAACATCAAATGAGTGTAATATGTTAAAAATGATTATCTTAAGCTATCCTTGATGATCATAGGTCGCATGAGTCAAGTTTTCCACCCATGGAAGGAAACAATACATAGCTTCCACTTCAAAATAAGGAGAGGAATGCATGTTTGCCAACTCTTGTCCTAGTGTCCGAATGAGAGCTTGCAAAGTGGCATTATCTTCTTCTTCCAAGTGGCATTTTCCCTATTCATGAGTCACCTGATGACGGAGTTTAATCTACCAGCCTAGTGTGCACACACCTTGAAGGAGGAAACCCAATTAGGAGGGAAAAAGTCCCTCGCTAAGAAACCAGCTGCTAGACGGCGCATGGACCTTGGTCGTTGGTACTATTTGGCCACTGCGTTTTGCTGATTAATATGGGATTACCTGGCTTGGGGGAAAGCCTTAATATGTCTAGAAACCCCCCTTCTTCAAAATCACGATTTGGACTTTGTTAAGTGCCACTAATCAACCAAATATCTCAAACGGTGCCAATTCAGTTGTTTGTTGGGCGGCTTTGGCAAAATGACTGAACTGGACCCCTTAACGTGCTCTTCTGGCTTTGTGCTTAACATAATGAACAAACTAGACATCTTAAGTGAACTAACATAAATAGAATTACACAGTTTGGATGTCGTTTGGACTATGAAATAAGAAAAACAAGACTGAGTAAAAACTGTCTTGAAACTGTAGCTCGGACAGTTCGAATTCAGGAGCTGATTTGAAGCATCAAATGAAGCCCAAATGAGAGGAAACTTGTTTTTCTGGAAAGATGACAACTTGAACTTCCAATCCATGGCAAATTGTTTAACTTAAACCTAAAAGAGACCTAAGTAATTTCGCTCATAAAAATCAGATTTGCTGCTGACTTGAACTTGATACCTTCTATGTTGAATCCTTTTATGTTTTTGACAAATATACTGAATTTAAAACTGCTTCAATTGCGTAATAAAGTTTATTAGGATGTTGATAAACTCTCTTACCAAATAAATCAAAGTTAAATTAAGTTTAAGTTGACGAATCAACTTAAAACTGGAAATGGTTTAATAAGATTACAGCTAATTCCGGATGGCATGGGCTAAGTTACAACATCATCCCCCTGTTAGAAAAAATTTGTCCTCAAATTTTTGCAACATGATAAGGCTGAAATAACACCAACCATTTCAACAAGTCTTTCTTGGTCTTGTAGGCTCTTTTCCATTCATTCCCCACACTAATTTGAATATGGTTTGGAGGGGATGCTTCGGACTTGTCTTGAATGCATTCCTTAAAGGCTCCAATTTCGAAATTAGACACCTTAGGTAGCGGTTCAGCATAAGTAAGGAAAAGGCTTAAATGCTCATGGTCCTTTTGTGGGTGGCTTGTGCTCAAACTAAGCATTTCACCTTCGTTTATTTTCACCACAACTTCTCCTAAACTATCCGCCACTTCCTTCTCCTTTTCTTGCTCAACTGCTACCTCCTTCAAAATCTCACAAGCTCCTTCGTCATCTTCATATTGATCAAATTCTGGAGGTAGATCTAAGTTAACCTCCATGTATTCTTCTTCTTGAACGTATTCCACACAGGCTTCCTTTTCTTCCTCTCTTCCGTTGTCAACCTCATTACCTTCGTGACTTTTGTGTACTTCCGGTGAAACCAAGGGCGGTTTAGGAGAGTAGATCAAATTCATATTGTAACATTTTGAGGTTTATCTCCTGCATTCTACGATCAAAAGCTTCAAGTTTATCCAGTAGTTTGAGGAGCTTTCTTCGAGATATGGCTTTCTTGGAACTCATGGTGGAAGTGGGTGAATAAGGGTTATGTTTGGCGCTAAATTTGAGTACTGTGTTTGGACTGTGTTTGTGGTTGAGTGTGAGGGCATATGGATGGCGTGGGTTTTAGGCTAAGTTGTAAACTTACCCTGACACCAAAACTGATGTACTTCTCAATGGTTAAGCTTAACTCAATTCAGGAGTGAACGCCAAAACCAAGAAAGATTACAATCAATGAAGAACAATACAAGCTAAATCAATCCCTGGATATATATTTCACCGCCAAAGATTAATCTTGTGAAACGAAATTCTCTCTTAGATACAGATTTCACCACTAGGGTTTAGTTTAGGGCCCTTAAGCCTAATTAGGATACAAATTTCACCACCTAATGAAGGCTGAAGACTCAGTTGCTCACAAGTGTAATTGGCCTAATTACAGATAAGCAAGTAGAGAATTTAAGATAACAACACTGAGGAGTTTCAAATTCAACTTCAGATTTTAGTTTACAACACTTGACTTACAAAATGGCTGCCAAGCTATTTATATTTGCATTCCTAAGGCTTTTCTTAGTCATTAGGTAATCAATAAAAGATCGCTTAATGTTGCTCACTAAGTATACTTACATACCTAAGTACACGGTTTAGCATATACCCTAAAGAAAACAAGATCAAATGAGTGTAATAGCTTTAAAATGATTATCTTAAGCTATCCTTGATGATCATAGGCAGCAAGAGTCAAGTTTTCCGCCCATGGAAGGAAACAATACATAGCTTCCACTTCAAAATAAGGAGAGGAATGCATGTTTGCCAACTCTTCTCCTAGTGTCCGAATGAGAGCTTGCAAAGTGGCCTAATCTTCTTCTTCCACATGGCATTTTCTCTATTCATGAGTCACCTGGTGACGAAGCTTAATCTACCAGCCTAGTGCGCACACACCTTGAAGGAGGAAACCCAATTCGGAGGGAAAAACTCCATTGTTAAGAAACAAGTCGCTAGCAGGCGCATGGAGCTTGGTCTGTGGTACTATTAGGCCACTGCATTTTGCTGATCATTATGGGATTACCTTGCTTGGGAGAAAGCCTAACTATGTGTAGAAACCCCCCTTTCTGAAAATCATGATTTGGACTTTGTTAAGTGCCACTAATCAACCAAATCTCTCAAACGGTGCTAATTCAGTTGTTTGCT
>JACYFF010031952.1:65303976-65337541 GCA_017589665.1 Selenicereus undatus
CTATCTTGAATCCTTTTAAGGTTTGGACAAATATACTGAATTTAAAATAGATTTGACTGCGTAATAAAGTTTATTAGGATGTTAATAAACCCTCCTAGCAAATAAATCAAAGTTAAATTAAATTTAAGTTGACAAATAAACTTAAAACTGGAAATGGTTTAAAAAGATTACGGCTCATTGAGGATGGCATGGGCTAAGTTACATCATCCCCCCCTTGTTAGAAAAAAATTGTCCTTTAATTTTCGCCGCATGATCTAGCTGAAATAACACCAACCATTTGAACAAGTCGTTCTTAGTCTTGTATGCTCTTTTCCATTCATTCCCCTTACTAATTTGAATATAGTTTGGAGGGGATCCATCGGACTTTTCTTGAACCCATTCCTTAAAGGCTCTAATTTCGAAATTAGACACCTTAGGTAGCAGTTCACTATAATTGAGGAAAAGGCTTAAATGCTCATGGTTCCTTTGTGGGTGGCTTATGCTTAAACTAAGCATTTCACCATCATCTGTTTTCACCTCAACTTCTTCTGAACTATCCGCCACTTCATTCTCCTTTTCTTGCACAATTGCTTCCTCCTTTAAAACCTCACAAGCACCTTCTTCATCTTCATATTCATCAAATTTTGGAGGTAGATCTAAGTTAACCTCCATGTCTTCTTCTTCTTGAAGGGCTTACACAATGGCTTTGTTTTCTTCCTGTCTTGCGTTGTCAACCTCATTACCTTCGTGACTTTGGTCTGCTTCCGGTGAAACCAAGGGCGGTTTAGCAGAGTAGATAAAATTCATATTTTAACATTTTGAGGTTTATCTCTTGCATTCTATGATCAAACGCTTCAATTTTATCATGTAGTTTGAGGAGCTTTCTTTGGGATATGGCTTTCTTTGAACTCATGGTGAAAGTGGGTGAATAAAGGTTATGTTTGGCACTGAGTTTGAGTGCTGTGTTTGGATTGTGTTTGTGGCTGAGTGTAAGGGCGTATGGATGGCATGGGTTTCAGGCTAAGTTCTGAACTTGCTAAATCAATAGTGAAAGCTAAAACAAAGAAAGATTACAATCGGGGAAGATGGATACAAGCTAAATCAATCCCGGGATATATATTTCACCACCAAAGATTAATCTAGTAAAACTAAACTCTCACTCAGATACAGATTTCACCTCTAATCTTGAGTTTAGGGCCCTTAAGCTTAATTAGGATACAGATATCACCACCTAATCAAGGCTTAAGACTCACTTGATCACCCGTCTAATTGACCAAAATAGAGATAAGCAAGTAGAGAATTTACGGTAACAACACTGACGAGCTTCAAACTCAACTTCGGATTTCAATTTAGAACACTTGAGTTAAAAAAATGAGTGCCAAGCTATTCATATTGGCATGGCTAAGCCTTTTCTTAGTGATGAGGTAATCATTAAACGATCTCTTAATGTTATGGAAGCTCGCTAAGTATACTTGCATTCCTAAGTACACGGTTTAGCATATAACCGATAGGAAACAAGATCAAATGAGTGTACTAGGTTTAAAATGATTAACTTAAGCTATCCTTGATGATCATAGGCAACAAGAGTGATGCTTTCCGCCCATGGAACGAAACAATACACAGCTTCCACTTCGAAATAAGGAGAGGAATGCATGCTTGCAACATCTTGTCATATTATCCGAATGAGAGCTTGCAAAGTGGCATAATCTACTTCTTCCACATGGCATTTTATCCATCCATGATTCACCTGGTAACTAAGCTTAAGCGACCAGCCTAGTGCACGCACACCTTGAAAGAGGAAACCTAATTACGAGGGGAAAACTCCCTTGCTAAGAAACCGGCTGCTAGGTGGCGCATGGAGCTCGGTCTTTGCTGCTATTGGGCCACTGCATTTTGCTTGTTAATCTAGGATTTCCTTACATGGGGGGAAACCTGAAGATGTCTATAAACCACCCCTTTTCGAAAATCACGATTTGGACATCTTGAAGTGCCCTAATAAGCCAGATCTTTCAAACCGTGCTAATTTAGTTGCGTGCTGGGTAGCTTTGACAAAATGACTGAACTGGACCCCTTAATGCGCTCTTTTGGCTTTGTGCTTAACATAAGAAATAAACTGGACATCCTAACTTAAGAAAACGAAAAAGAATTACACATTTTTGATGTCGTTTGAACTATGAAATAATAAAAACAAAATCGATTAAAAACTATCCCAATACGGTAGCCTAGACAGTTTGAATGCAAGAGCATATTCGAAGCATCAAATGAACCCCAAATGAGCTTAAACTTGTTTTTCCGCAAAGCTTACTTCCGGAACTTCAAACCCATGGCAAATTATTTGAATCAAACCTCAACGACGTCTTAGTAATTTTGCTGACAAAAATTGGATATGCTGCTAGCTTGAACCCAGTACCTTCTATCTTGAATCCTTTTAAGGTTAAGACAAAAATACTTAATTTAAAACTGATTTTATTACATAAATAAGTTTATTAGGAAGTTAAGAAAAACTCTTAGAAAATAAATCAAAGTTAAATTAAGTTTAAGTTGATGAATCAACCTCAAACTGGAAATAGTTCAAAAAGATTACGGCTAATTGAGGATGGCATGGGCTACGTTAAATCATCCCCCCCTTGTTAGAAAAAAATTGTCCTCAAATATCCGCCACATGATCTGGCTAAAATAACACCAACCATTTGAACAAATCTTTCTTGGTCTTGTAGGCTCTTTCCCATTCCCCTTACTAATTTTAATCTGCTTTGGAGGGGATCCTTCGAACTTTTCTTGAACCCATTCCTTCAAGGTCGTCATTTCAAAATTAGACACCATAGGTAGTAGTTCACTATAAGTGAGACAAGGCTCATGGTTCTTTTGTGGGTGGCCTGTGCTTAAACTAAGCATTTCACCTTCGTCTGTTTTCACCTCAACTTCTTCTAAACTATCCGCCAGTTCCTTCTTCTTTTCTTGCTCAATTGCTTCCTCCTTCAAAACCTCTCAAGCACCTTCGTCATCTTCATATTCATCAAATTTTGGACGTAGTTCTAAGTTAACGTCCATGTCTTCTTCTTCTCGAACGTCCTCCACACAGGCTTTCTTTTCTTCCTCTCTTGCGTTGTCAACCCCATTACCTTCGTGACTTTTGTGTACTTCTGGTGAAACCAAGGGCTATTTAGAGGAGTAGATCATGTTCATATTGCAGCATTTTAAGGTTTAACTCTTGCATTCTACAATCAAACGCTTCAAGTTTATCCTGTAGTTTGATGAGCTTTCTTTGGGATACCGCTTTCTTCCAACTCATGGTGAAAGCAGGAGAATAAGGGTTATGTTTGGCACTGAATTTGAGTACTGTGTTTGGATTCTGTTTGTGGATGAGTGTGAGGGCGTATGGATGGCGTGGGTTTCAGGCCAAGTTCTGAACTTACTCTGATGCCAAAACTGATGTACTTCTCAAGGGTTAAGCTTAACTCAATTCAATTGTGAAAGCTAAAACCAAGAAAGATTACAATCAAGCAAGAACGATACAAGCTAAATCAATCCCTAGATATATATTTCAACTCCAAAGATTAATTTAGAGAAACTAAATTCTCACTTAGGTACAGATTTCACCACTAAGCTTGAGTTTAGAGCCCTTAAGCTTAATTAGGATGCCAATACCACCACCTAATCAAGGGTTAAGACTCACTTGATCAAAAGTCCAATTGGCCCAATTAGAGATAAGCAAGTAGAGAATTTAAGGTAAATACACTGAGGAGTTTCAAACTCAACTTCAGATTTTAATTTACAACACTTGAGTTACAAAATGGGTGCCAAGCTATTTCTATTGGCACGCCTAAGGCTTTTCTTAGTCATTAGGTAATCATTAAAAGATCGCTTGATGTTAAGGAAGCTCAATAAGTACCCTTACAAACCTAAGTACACGGTTTAGCGTATAACCTAAAGAAAACAAGATTGAATGAGTGTAATAGCTTTAAAATGATTAACTTAAGCTATCCTTGATGATCATAGGCAGCAAGAGTCAAGTTTTCCACCCCTTGAAAGAAAGAATACATGACTGCCACTTCAAAATAAGGAGAGGAATGCATGCTTGCCAACTCTTGTCCTTGTGTCCGAATGAGAGCTTGCAGAGTGGCATAATCTTCTTCTTCAACGTGGCATTTTCTCCATTCATGAGTCACCTGGTTACTAAGCTTAAGCTACCAGCCAATTGGACACACACCTTGAAGCAGGAGACCCAATTAGGAGGGAAAAACTCCTTTGCTAAGAAACCGGCCGCTAGGTGGCGCAGGGAGCTTGGTCATTGCTGCTATTGGGCCGCTACATTTTGCTGATTAATATGGGATTTCCTCACATGGGGGAAAACCTTAGTTTGTCTAGAAACCCCCCGTTTTTAAAATCACGATTTGGACTTCGTTAAGTGCCGCTAATCAACCAGATCTATGAAACGGTGCAGATTTAGTGTCCCGCTGGGGAGAATTTGCAAAATGACTGAACTGGACCCCCTAATTTGCTCTTCTGGCTTTGTGCTTAACATAATGAATAAACTAGACATCCTAGCTGAACCAACATAAATAGCATTACATAGTTTGGATGTCATTTTAACTATGAAATAATAAAAACAAGACTGAGTAAAAATTGCACTGAAACTGTAGCTCGGACAGTTTGAATTCAAGAGCTAACTTGAGCATCAAATGAAGTCCAAATGAGCTGAAACTTTTTTTCTAGAAAGTTGACTTCTTGAACTTCAAATCCATGGCAAATTATTTGACTTAAACCTCAAAAAGTCCTTAGTAATTTGGCCGACAAAAATTAGATATGCTCTTGGCTTAAAACTGTTACCTTCTGTCTTGAATCCTTCGAAGGTTTGGACAAAAATACTTAACATAAAATTGATTTAATTGCATAATTAAGTTTATTGGGATGCTAATAAACTCTCTTAGAAAATAAATCAAAGTTAAACTAAGTTTAAGTTGACGAATATACTTAAAACTGGAAAGGGTTTAAAAAGATTACGGCTAATTGAGGATGGCATGGGCTAAGTTACATTATCCTCCCATTGTTAGAAAACATTTGTCCAAAAATTTTCGCCAGACGATTTGGCTGAAATAACACCAACCATTTGAACGAGTCTTTCTTGGTCTTATAGGCTCTTTTCCATTCATTCCCCATACTAATTTGAATCTGGTTTGGAGAGGATCCTTCGGACTTGTCTTGAACCCATTCCTTAAAGGCTCTAATTCTGAAATTAGACACCTTAGGTAGCAGTTCACCATAAGTGAGGAAAATCCTTAAATGCTCATCGTTCTTATGTAGGTGGCTTCTGCTTAAACTAAGCATTTCACTTTCATCTGTTTTCACCTCAACTCCTTCTAAACTATCCGCCACTTCCTTCTCCTTTTCTTGCTCAATTCCTTCCTCCTTCAAAACCTCACATGCAGCTTCGTCATCTTCATATTCATCAAATTTTGGGGGTAGATCGAAGTTAACCTCAATGTCTTCTTCTTCTTGAACGTCCTCCACACAAGCTTCCTTTTCTTCCTCTCTTGCGTTGTCAACCTCATTACGTTCGTGACTTTGGTCTACTTTCGGTGAAACCGAGGGCTATTTCGATGAGTAGATCAAATTCATATTGTAACATTTTGTGGTTTATCTCTTGCATTCTGAGATCAAACGCTTCAAGTTTATCCAGTAGTTTCAGGAGCTTTCTTCGGGATATGGATTTCTTGGAACTCATGGTCACAGTGGGAGAAGAAGGGTTATGCTTGGGGTTGAGTTTGAGTAATGTGTTTGGGTTGTGTTTGTAGCTGAGTGTGAGGACGTATGGATGTCGTGGGTTTCAGGCCAAGTTCTCAACTTACTCTGATACCAAAACTAATGTACTTCTCACTGGTTAAGCTTAACTCAATTCAGGAGTGAAAGCTAAAACCAAGAAAGATTACAATCAAGGGAGAAGGATACCAGCTAAATCAATCCCTGGATATATATTTCACCACCAAAGATTAGTCTAATGAAACTAAACTCTCACTTAGATACACATTTCACCACTAAGCTTGAGTTTAGGGCCCTTAAGCATAATTAGGATACAGATATCACCACCTAACCAAGGCTTAAGACACACTTGATCACCAGTCTAATTGGCCTAATTACAGATAAGCAAGTAGAGAATTTAAGGTAACAACACTGAGGAGTTTCCAACTCAACATCTGATTTCAATTTACAACACTTGAGTTACAAAATGAGTGCCAAGCTATTTATATTGGCATGCCTAAGGCTTTCCTTAGTCATTAGGTAATCATTAAAAGATAGCTTAATGTCAAGGAAGCTCACTAAGTATACTTACGTGCCTAAGTACACGGTTTAACATATAACCTAAAGCAAACAAGATCAAATGAGTGTGATATCTTTAAAATGATTAACTTAAGCAATCCTTGATGATCATAGGCAACTAGAGTCATGTTTTCCACGCATGGAAGGAAAGAATACACGACTGCCACTGCGAAAGAAGGACAGGAATGCATGCTTGCCAACTCTTGTCCTATTGTCCAAATGAGAGCTTGCAAAGTCGCATAATCTTCTTCTTTCACATGGCATTTTCTCTGTTCATGAGTCACCTAGTGACTAAGCTAAAGCTACCAACCTAGTGCACATAGACCTTGAAGGAGGAAACCCAATTAGAAAGGAAAAAATCCCTTGCTAAGAAACCGGCTGCTAGGTGGCGCATGGAGCTCGGTCTTTGCTACTATTGCCCCTCCATGTCTTCCTCTTCTTGAATGTCTTCCACACACGCTTCCTTTTCTTCATGTCTTTCATTGTCAACCTCAATACCTTCGTGACTTTGGTCTACTTCTGATGAAACCAAGGGTTGGTTGGCTTCCTTCCTCATTTCAAACCAGAAGGAGAGTAGATCAAATTCTTATTGTAACATTTTATGGTTTATCTATTGCTTTCTAAGATCAAACGGTTTAAGTTTATCCTATAGTTTGAGGAGCTTTCTTCGGGATATGGCTTTCTTGGAACACATGGTGAAAGTGGGTGAATAAGGGCTACGTTTGGGGCTAAATTTGAGTAATGTGTTTCGATTGTGTTTGTGGCAGAGTTTGAGGGCCTATGGATGCCGTGGGTTTCAGGCGAAGTTCTGAACTTACTCTGATACAAAAACTGATATACTTCTCAAGGGTAAAGCTTAACACAATTCAAGAGTGAAAGCTAAAACCAAGAAAGATTACAATCAAGGAAGAACCATACGAGCAAAATCAATGCCTGGATATATATTTCACCACCAAAGATTAATCTAGTGAAACTCAACTCTCCCATAGATACAGATTTCACCACTAAGCTTGTGTTTAGGACCCTTAAGCTTAATTGGGACACATATATAACCACCTAATCAAGGCTTAAGACTCACCTGATCTGAAGTCTAATTGGCCTAACTGGAGATAAGCAAGTAGAGAATTTAAGGTAACAACACTGAGGAGTTTTAAACTCAACTTCAGATTTCAATTTCACAACACTTGAGTCAAAAAATGAGTGTCAACCTACTTATATTGGCACGCCTAAGGCTTTCGTTAGTCATTAGGTAATCATTAAAAGATCACTTAATGTTAAGGAAGCTCACTAAGTATACTTACATACCTCAGTACACGGTTTAGCGTATAACCGAAAGAAAACAAGATCAAATGAGCATAATAGCTTTAAATGATTAACTTATGCTATCCTTGATGATCATAGACAGCAAGAGTGATGTTTCCCGCCCACGGAAGGAAATAATACACGGCTTCCACTTCGAAATAAGGAGAGGAATGCATGCTTGCCACATCTTGCCATATTGTCCGAATGAGAGCTTGCAAAATGGCATAATCTTCTTCTTCCATGTGGCATTTTCTCCATTCATGAGTCACCCGGTGACTAAGCATAAGCTACCAGCCTAATACACACACACCTTGAAGGAGGAATCCGAATTAGGAGGGAAAAACTCCCTTACTAAGAAACAGGCTGCTAGGTGGCGCATGAAGCTCGGTCTTTGCTACTATTCGGCCACTACATTTTGCTAATTAATCTAGGATTTCCTTACATGGGGGAAACCTTAAGATGTCTATAAACCACGCCTTTTTTAAAATCACGATTTGGACATAATGAATTGCCCTAATCAGCTAGATCTTTCAAACCGTGCAGATTCAGTAGCCTGTTGGGCAGCTCTGACAAAATGACTAAACTGGACCGCCTAACGTGCCCTTCTGGCTTTGTGCTTAACATAACAAATAAACTAGACATCCTAACTGAACTAAATGAAAAACAATTATAAAATTTGAAAGTCGTTGGCACTACGAAATAATAAAAACAAAACCGAGTAAAAACTATCCCAAAACTGTAGCCTCGATAGTTTCAATTCAAGAGCTGATTCGAAGCATCAAATGAAGTCTGAATGAGCTGAAACTTCTTTTTCTAGAAAGCTTACCTCTTGAACTTCAAATCCACGATAAATTATTTGACATAAACCTCAAAGAGGCCTAAGTAATTTGGCTGATAAAAATTAGATATGCTGCCGTCTTGAACCAGGTACCTTCTGTCTTGAATCCTTAAGTCTCAACAAAAATTCTTAATTTAAAACTGATTTAATTGTATAATTAAATTTATTAGGATGTTAATAAACTCTCGTAGGAAAAAAATCAAACTTAAATTAAGTTTAAGTGGACGAATCAACTTAAAACTGGAAATGGTTTAAAAAGATTACGACTAATTGAGGATGGCATGGGCTAAGTTACATCATCCTCCCCTTGTCAGAAAACAAATTGTCCTTAAATTTTCGCCACATTATCTGACTGAAAGAACACCAACCATTTGAACTAAGTTAAGCACCTTGAACTTCACAAGCACCTTCGTCATCTTCGTATTCATCAAATTTTGGAGGTAGATCTAAGTTAAGCTCTATGTATTCTTCTTCTTGAATGTCTTCCACACAAGCTACCCTTTTCTCCTCTCTTGTGTTGTCAACCTCATTACCTTTGTGACTTTGGTCTACTTCTAGTGAAACCAAGGGCTGTTTGGGTTCCTTCCTCATTTCAAACCAGAAGGAGAGTAGATCAAATTCATGTTGTAACATTTTGAGGTTTTCTTGCATTTTGAGATCAAACGCTTCAAGTTTATCTGGTAGTTTGAGGAGCTTTCTTCGGTATATGGCTTTCCTCGAACTCATTGTGAAAGTGGGTGAGTAAGGGTTATGTTGTGTTTGGATTGTGTTTGTGGCTGAGTTTGAGGGCGTATAGATGGCGTGGGTTTCAAGCGAAGTTCTGAACTTACTCTGATAGCAAAACTAATGTACCTCTCAAGGGTTAAGCTTAGCTCAATTCAAGAGTGAAAGCTAAAACCAAGAGAGATTACAATCAAGGAAAAAGGATAGAAGCTAAATCAATCCCTGGATATATATTTCACCACCAAAGATTAATCTAGTGAAACTAAACTCTAACTTAGATATAGATTTCACCACTAAGCTTGCATTTAGGGGCCTTAAGCTTAATTAGGATACAGATATCACCACCTAATGAAGGCTTAAGAATCACCTGATCAGAAGTCTAACTGGCCAAACTGGAGATAAGCAAGTAGAGAATTTAAGGTAACAACACTGACGAGTTTCAAACTCAACTTTAGATTTCAATTTACAACACTTGTGTTACAAAATGAGTGCCAAGCTATTTATATTGGCACGCCTAAGGCTTTTCTTAGTCATTAGGTAATCATTAAAAGATCCCTCAATGTTAAGGAAGCTCACTAAGTGTACTTAAATACCTAAGTACACAGTTTGGCATATAACCGAAAAAAAAACATAATCAAATGGGTGTAATAGCTTTAAAATGATTAGCTTAACCTATCCTTAATGGTCATAGGTAGAAAGAGTCGTGTTCTCAACCCATGGAAGGAAAGAATACACGACTGCCACTTCGAAATAAGGAGACGAATGCATGCTTGCCAACTCTTGTCATAGTGTCCAAATGAGAGCTTGCTAAGTGGCATAATCTTCTTCTTCAATGTGGCATTATCTCTACTCATGAGCCACCTGGTGACTAAGCTTAAGCTACCAGCCTAGTGCACGCGCACCTTGAAGGAGGAACCCCACATAGGAGGGAAAAACTCCCTTGCTAAGAAACCGGCTGCTAGGTTGCACATGGAGCTTGGTCCTTGTTGCTATTGGGCCACAACATTTTGCTGATTAATAAGGGATTTCCTTACATGGGGGGAAACCTTAAGATGTCTAGAAAACCCCCCCCCCCCCTTTTTGAAAATCACGATTTCGACATCGTTAAGTGCCACTTATCAGCCAGATCTTTCAAACCATGCAGATTCAGTTGCCTACTGGGCAGCTCTGACAAATTGACTGAACTGGACCACTTAACGTGCTTTTCTAGCTTTGTGCTCAACATAATAAATAAGCTAGACATCCTAACTGAACTTAAAATAAATAGAATTACACGGTTTAGATTTCGTTTGAACTATGAAATAATAAAAACAAGACAGAGTAAAAACTGTCCTGAAACTGTAGCCTGGACAGTTTGAATTCAAGAGCTGATTTGATGCATCAAATGAAGTCCGAATGAGGTGAAACTTGTTTTTTTGGAAACATAACTTCTTGAACTTCAACTCATTGTAAATTATTTGACTTAAACCTCAAAGAGACCTAAGTAATTTGGCTCATAAAAATAGGATATGCTGCTGGCTTGAACCCGATACCTTCTGTCTTGAATCCTTTTAAGGTTTGGACAAATATAATGAATTTAAAAATGATTTAATTGTGTAATAAGGTTTATTAGGATGTTAATAAACTCTCTTAGCAAATAAATCAAAGTTAAATTAAGTTTATGTTGGTGCATCAACTTAAAACTGGAAATGGTTTAAAAACATTATGGCTAATTAAGGATGGCATGGGCTAAGTTACATCATCCTCCCCTTGTTACGAAAAATTTGTCCTTAAATTTTCGCCACATGATCTGGCTGAAATAACACCAACCATTTGAACAAGTCTTTCTTGGTCTTGTAGGCTCTTTTCCATTCATTTCCCTTACTAATTTGACTTTGGTTTGGAGGGGATCCTTCGGAATTGTCTTAAACCCATTCCTTAAAGGCTCTGATTTCGAAATTAGACAGCTTAGGGAGCGGTTCACCTTAAGTTAGGAAAAGGCTTAAATGCTCATAGTTCTTTTGTGGGTGGCTTGTGCTTAAACTAAGCATTTCACCTTCATCTATTTTAACCTCAACTTCTTCTAAACTATCCGCCACTTCCTTCTCCTTTTTTTGCTCAATTGCTTCCTCCTTCAAAACCTCACAAGCACCTTCGTCATCTTCATATTCATCAAATTTTGGAGGTAGATCTAAGGTAACATCCATGTCTTCTTCTTCTTCACCGTCTTCCACACAGGCTTCGTTTTCTTCCTGTCTTGCGTTGTCAACCTCATTACCTTCGTCACTTTGGTCTACTTCAAATAAAACTAATGGTTGTTTCGCTTCCTTCCTCATTTCAAACAGAAGGAGAGTAGATCAAATTCATAGTGTAACATTTTGAGGTTTATTTCTTGCATTCTGAGATCAAACGCTTCAATTTTATCTGGTAATTTGAGGAGCTTCCTTCGGGATATGGCTTTCCTGGAACTCATGGTGAAAGGGGGTGAATAACGGTTATGTTTAGGGCTGAAGTTGAGTAATGTGTTTGAATTGTGTTTGTGGATGGGTTTGAGGGCGTACGGATGGCGTAGGTTTCAGGCCAAGTTCTGAACTTGCTCTGATACCAAAACTAATGTACCTCTCAAGGGTTAAGCTTAACTTAGTGCAAGAGTGAAAGCTAAAACTAAGAAAGATTACAATCAAGTGATGTATTCTCGCTTCACTAATGCAACATTAAGCAAAAGGGAAACAAGAATGCATTTGGGTAGAAGAACAAGGAAAGAACACAAGAACAAGATAAATCAAGTCGAGTAGAAAGGGTGGTGTAAAACCCACCTTGGTTCGCACACTTGGGCAAATCTTCTTCCTTCAACTAAGCTAAGAAGATGAACACCATCTTAGTTGAATTAAGAAGACCTAGAGACCCACTTGGGGTTGCCAAAACCCAAGATACAACACTAGGAATTTTAGAGACAGAATTTGAGAGAGTTTGATAACTCTATGCTGAATACAACTTCATCAATCCTTCTTGGACAGGCCAAGGCCCCCTTTTATAGTGTGGGGACCTTTAACAAGCTTCCAAGGGAAGGCACAACCAGCTCATACACGTACAAAGGCATGGGGGAACCAAAAAGCAAAAGACAAAACCTGAAAAGTACTTTTACAATGTGTCAGCAACTTTTTAGTGCGCAAGCAGCAACTTTAAACAGCTATATCTCCTAGGTTTCTTGGACACATTTGCTGAATTAGGGCTTGTTGGAAATCTCAGGAAGTCAGCTTTCCATGGCCGCCTTGTGCAGGTCAGTTGGAGCAGCTGTTTGGGAGATATGATGCAAAATGTGCAGTATGTCCAATCTGTGGCAGATTCTACTGCTTCTAGAAAAAGTCCCCCATTGATTTATTTATCAATTACCTACCCTAGAACTCTTTATATGCCTTTGAATATGACATATTAAGAGTTCCAAAAAGTGGCTTTGCAGCCCATTAACCCATCCTCAAGCTTGGGTAATTAAGCTTGCAAAACCGGCCAATTTCGGTCCGAATTAAGCAATGGTTCATGGTTGTTATTCATGATGTTTTTGACCATGGCTCGCACTTCCTTGACCTCATTGGTGGTGTTGGACTCTTGTAAGATGGACGGGGACAGGTTGGACGAATCATGGAGATGGTCCCCATCATACTCCCTGGTTTGGTTGGAGTTTGACCTCAAACTTGGAAGCTCTTCATCTTCCTCATAATAAGGGCTTAGGTCGGCCACATTGAAGGTGGCGGAGACTCCCTACTCACCCAGAAGGTCCACTTTGTAGGCATTTGGACCAATCCTTTCAAGCACTTCAAAGGGGCCATCCGATCTTGGCATGAGCTTTGACTTGCGCTTGCTTGGAAACCTTTCCTTCCTCAAATGGATCCATACCAAGTCCCTGGGTTGGAAGTGAACTTCCTTCTTGTGCTTGTTGGCATGTGCCTTGGCTTGCTCATTGGACCTTTCAATTCGGGCCCTTACCTTGGCATGAAGTTCTTGGATTTCTTTGGCCCTCTTTTCAGCCTCCCAACTAAACTTGGTTGGATTTGGAATGGGAACCAAGTCTAATGGAGTGCTTGGATTGTAACCGTACACCACTTGCAAGGGAGAGAGACTGGTGGCCTTACTTGGTGTGCGGTTGAAGGCAAACTCAGCATGAGGAAGTAACTCATCCCACCCTTTGATACTCTTCTTGACTAGAACTCTAAGCAAGGTGCCAAAAGTTCTATTAGTCACCTCGGTTTGACCATGGGTTTAGGGGTGGCATGTTGTGCTAAACTTGAGGTGAGTGCCAAACTTTCTTAACAATGTAAGTCAAAAGTGACTTAGGAACTTGGTGTCCCTATCCGACACCATGCTTCTTGGAATGCCATGGAGACGAACAACCTCCTTGAAGTAGAGGTTTGTAATGGATGAAGCATCATTGGTGGTATGGCATGATATGAAATGAGCCATCTTTAAGAACCGGTCCACCACTACCATGATTGAATCTTTGTGCCTTTGGGTTCTTGGCAAACCCGTGATGAAGTCTAAGCTCACATCCTCCCAAGGGCCTTGAGGAATGGGGAGAGGAGTGTATAGACCTTGGGGCCTAGAGTGGCTCTTGGCTTGTTGACATGTAGAACACCTTTTGACATAGTGTTCCACATCCTTGGACATGCTTGGCCAATAGTAGTGCTCCTTGAGCATGGAGCAAGTCTTTTCAATGCCAAAGTGCCCGGCCAGAGCCCCGCCATAGAGCTCTTGAATGAGGAGCTCTCGAAATCCACTCCTTGGAATGCATTGTCGGGTTCCCTTGAAGAGGAAACCACGATCCAAGTGAAACAAGCCGTGAGGGTGGCTAGCACACTTCTTATGGATTTCCTAGAAATCCTCATCTTGAACATACAACCCCTTAATGATCTCAAAACCAAGGACTTTGGATTCTAAGGTAGAGAGTAAGAGGTACCTTCTTAACAATGCATCCGCCCCTTTGTTAAGTTGACCCGACTTGTGGTGGATCACAAAATGGAAGGCTTGGAGGTACTCAACCCACTTTGCATGCCTTGGGCTGAGTTTGTGTTGCCCTTGTATGAACTTGAGAGGCTCATGATCTGAATGGAGAATGAATTCTCCTCCCATCGAGTAGTGCCTCCAATGTTCCAAAGCTCTCACAATTGCATAGAACTCCTTGTCGTAAGTGGAGTACTTTCTTTTGGCATCATTGAGCTTCTCACTAAAGAAGGCTAGGGGCCTCTTTTCTTGAGATAGGATAGCCCCTATCCCAACACCGGAAGCATCACACTCTACCTCATAGACCTTGGAGAAGCTTGGTAGAGCTAGAACGAGTGCACTTGTGAGCTTGAACTTGATTTCTTCAAAGGACCTTTGAGCTTGGTTGGTCCACTCAAATCTCTTGGACTTAGGCACCTCGGTCATGGGAGCAACAATGGTGCTAAAGTCTCTCACAAACCTCCTATAGAAAGAGGCTACACCATGGAAGCTTCTTACTTGTTGAATGGAGGTAGGAATGGGCCAATCTCGGATTGCTTGGATTTTGCTCTCATCCACATGAATACTGTTGAGTGATTTTGAGGTGGAAAATTAAAACTAAACTAAAGTGAGTGAATGAAAGGGGAAAGGGACACGTCAAGCACTTACGGTTGTCAATCGTAGTACTTTAAGGGTCGGTCCACAGGGAAGACGTGAAATTATGGTCATTTTAAAACTAAACGATTAAATTTAACTAATTAAACTAAATGGAATTATTCAAGGTAATTTAATAACCTAATTCAACAAAGAATCAAAACAACCTAATGACTAAACCTAACCTAACCTTTATATTGATTAACCAATTAAACCAAATTAAACAACTAAAGTTGAGATTAATCAAGGTTTAATCACTAACAACCTAATTACTTTGTTAATACGAAATTAAACTAAGGTACTTAATCAAACTAATTAAACTATAGGGGAGGGGGACGAAATTAACAAAACCGAAAATGAGAAGTAAACAGAACACGAACAGCAGCAGCAAAAACAGGCGAAGGGGAAGGAACAAAATCGAAACAGGAAGCAGGAACAGGGGAAAGGAATTACCAAGAGCCTCGATGAATCATCAAGAACATGACTCATTTTTCAGCCATTCGAACAGCAAGAAAGAGGGGCAGAACATCAACAGGAACTTCACCAGCAGATCCGAAACAGAGGTACAGGGGAAGGGGAATGAACGAATGATTGCAAAGTTCTCAGGCTTCCTTGCTTAAAGCTCAGCCCAACAATGACAGTATCGCCATTAACGAAGCACAACAGAACCAAGGAGTGGGGAAAGAAATCAGCTGTAATAAACCCAAAATTTTTACCGAAATTTCAAACAAAAGTGCTTAAGGTTTAAATTACAACCCAAAGCTGTGAAATCGAAGCACAAATATACCAAATTGAATTCAAACCCTAACTAACATCAACCCTAATCCCTATAAAAATTAAGAAATTGAACCGGAATTCGAACCCTAGGAAGCGAAAATTAGACGAAATTAAACCTTAAAACGAAAATTAAACCTAAACTAGCCTAAATTACTAACCTAAACTACCTCTAAAATTAGCTAATTCCTCGAAACCATGGCATCGCGTTCCTTCTTATACCCGACCTCCTTTGTCTCTCGACCGTCGATCGCATGGGTGTCGTGGATGGAGGAGATGGAAGCCAGAGAAGGTGCTTCGTGGCAGTAGCAGCGTGGTTGACGGTAGTGGGATGGGGCGATTAAGGTGAAACCGTGGGTGGGGGGTGGTTTTATGGGTTTCGTGGAAACGGTGGGCTAGGGTGGTTTTGGGTGAGAGAACGGGGTAGAGAGAGAGAGAGATGACGAGGCAGAGAGAGAATGGAGTGAGATGGCGATGAGGGTGCTGAGGGATTTCTGGGGTGAGGGTTTTGGAAGAAGAAGGGTCGGGGAGAGAGAAGCAGTAGAGGACGAAGCTGAGGAGAGAGAAAATGAAGGGGAGTGGGTTTACTTAAATGTTTGAACCGGGTTTTGCGTGAACCGGACCGGTCCCGTTTTTTTTTCCCTTGGCCGGTTTTTTTTTCCGGAATTTGGCCCGGTTCTTCAACCTCCGACATTTCCTCTATTTTTCTCACTTTTTTCCGCCATTTAAGCCCTTTTTCCGCATTTATTCAAAATCTGCAAAATAAAATAAAATCAATTAAAAACCTTAAAAATATTATTAAAACGAGCATAAAACCGGTGAAAAAGTACCTTAAAAATATATCATTTTTGGTTCAAACAAATACTCCCACACCAAGATTTTGCTCGTCCTCGAGTAAAATAAACTAAGCTAACTAAAAGAAAATGAAAAATAAGAAAAGAAAATCCTAACTCACTGTCGTAGGAATCACGGTTGCATTTAGCGTATGCAACAAGCCCTTTAAACCTCTTGGACTCCCAAGTGGACGAGTGAGGTCTCGTGAGGGTTTCCAAGAAAATACCCACAAAATTATTCCAAAAATAAAAGAAAATCTTTTTTGGGTTTTCTCAAAACTGGTATGTGCAAAACTCGGGAAACATATGCACAATTCCTAATCAGCTAAATCACCCATGTACTCAATTATTAACCTGTATATACATAAAATGTACATCAAAGCCCTTTACCTCTAAATGACATCAAAATACTGATTTTCACCCCATTGATCATCCAGATTTTGAATCCATCCCGGTGTTTGTGTGCAAGTGTATCATCAGCCCCAAGACTCAGATTTACCAGAATAGACTCAATCCCACCTAGCCAACACAACTACATTATTCTTATGCTGACTTTGGAAGGAAGCTTTTCCAGTAGCAATATTGCCTCAAAGGGTAACACCCAGTAGCACGTGCCTCAAAGGGTCCCAGTGGCGCATGCCTGAAAGGGATACTTGTCATTCCAAATTTTATTCTTTTTCTTTATTTATAATACAATTTTTTTGCATTTTTTCTCAAGTAATCATGTCATAAGCTAGTGGGAGAATAACAAGGACTGGATTACAACCCGTAATGAACAATTGAAGTTAGAATCAGAGCTTAGAATATCATATTCGAAGTTAAGGACTTATCACGCACATTTTACTTATATACAAACTAACAACTAAAGCACAGGGGATTCACACTAATAAAAAAAATAGTACAAATGTTCCCAAAAACAACAAAAATAATCAAAAATTTTGAAAAAATAAAAAAATAAAAAAATGACACCTCACTCCAACACCAAAACTTCACAATGTCCTCATTGGGAGAATTAAGGCGCTAAAAAGCAAGCTCATAAACTATACAACCGAAAAACCTAGAATATATACAACTAGAACACCAGCAAAAACATAAAACCAAAAACAAAATAAAACCAAAATGAAAAAGAAAAACTAAAATCAAAGAAACACACAAAAAGTGAAAAAAAAAACAAACCACAACCCTAAAAACTAGAGAAAAGAAGACAAAAATCAAAATTAAAACAAAAATCAAAACACACACATATATTTACAAAAGCAAAACTAAACAAAAATCAAAGACCTACTAAATTGCAAACTAAACAAAAAGAAACCTAAAACAAAATAAAGGAAAACAAAAATGAAACAAAAATGAAAAGAAGGTGAAAAAGGAAAATAAAAATGAAAGTCAAATGAAATAAACAAAATAATGAAAATAAAATAAACAAAAATGAAATAAAAAGGAAAATCCTAACATATACAACTAAATACAAAAAGAAATAAAAGAAATAAAAGAAAAGAAGAGTGGAACGATCATACCAGGTTGGATACAGGTTGTACCCAAACTATAGAGTGTATGGAGCATCAGCCACTCCATATTAAGCTGAAAAAGTGCTAAGCAAATCAAAACTCATCAGAGCACGCAACAGCTTATCAAACACAGATGCCCAACTCTCAATAGCATAGCACCTATGAATCGCGGGGAGTCGGAACCAGATTGAGTACATCCATCTAGTCAGGAAAGCACAAGTAAGGGCCCGTCTCAATTTATCAAACAGTTGGGCCCACTCAGGAATGAAATGAATATACTCACAAACAGCCAGTGGTGAGGTCATAGGCCTAGAAACTATGTCAGCATGAACGAGCAATTTAGGCCAAAGAGAGGATGCAAATTTCACAAGTCTGGTAATATCAAAAGGCACAAGAGTCTGGTCTAAAGTGAACTTCTTAGAAACAATAATCTTAGACTCAACAGATTCAGACTTGCCAGATTCTAAAAGGAAGTCCGTTTGGATGGAATCAAAAGAAAATGTCTCATAATCAGCACACAAACCATCATTAGAACTTCCATGGGTCTCGAACTCACCAGAAAAAGATTCATATTCTATAGGCAGAATATTATCATCAAGGTCAAACATAGTGAGTTCAGGTATCTCATCATGCAACTCCTGTGAAACATCTTTTGAATCACTCAAATCATGAAACTCTACTATAGGTATCATGCTAATTTCTAACTCACTATCAGAATCAGATTGTTCACCAGTGACATGTTCAAGGCAGCTAGTGCAGGGTGCAAGATCTGACGATAGAGACTTAGGGAGGTCACTTTCTTATTCTAAACTAGACAAACACATGTTTTTATTCAAATCCGGCCTAGTAGAATAAGAAGGTTCAGAAACATCACAAAGATCAATATCGGGTTTAGGAGATCCTAAACTAGAATCAATCTCACTAGAAGTCTCCTTATTTTGATTAAAACATTAAGAATATTCAGCATTTCTCAATTTCATGGTCTCTATAAATTGATCATCCATATTATCCATTTTGATCATTTGATCAGTCATATCATCAATTTTCTTTTCAAGTCTTGCACAGGTAGCATGATAAGGACACGTAGAAACATCATGAGAAGGAGATTCACAAAAATCACATAGCACAGGAGAATAAGATGGGTCAGATGAGTTTAGAAAATGATCAAGGGGGGAAGAATTAGCATAAAAAGCATACTCATTAGAACTTTAGAAGGGGGGAATGATTGCAAAATTCTCAGGCTTCCTTGCTTAAAGCTCAGCCCAACAATGGCAGTATCGCCATTAACGAAGCACAAAAGAACCAGGGAGTGGGGAAAGAAATTAGCTGCAATAAACCCAAAATTTTTACCGAAATTTCAAACAAAAGTGCTTAAGGTTTAAATTACAACCCAAAGCTGTGAAATCGAAGCACAAATACACCAAATCGAATTCAAACCCTAACTAACATCAACCCTAATCCCTATAAAAATTGAGAAATTTAACCGGAATTCGAACCATAGGAAGCGAAAATTAGACGAAATTAAACCTTAAAACGAAAATTAAACCTAAACTAGCCTAAATTACTAACCTAAACTACCTCTAAAATTACCTAATTCCTCGAAACCATGGAGGCGCGTTCCTTCTTATACCTGACCTCCTTCGTCTCTCGACCGTCGATCGCATGGGTGTTGTGGATGGAGGAGATGGAAGCCAGCGAAGGTGCTTCGTGGCAGTAGCAGCGTGCTTGACGGTAGTGGGATGGGGCGATTAAGGTGAAACCGTGGGTGGGGGGTGGTTTTCTGGGTTTCGTGGAAACGGTGGGCTAGGGTGGTTTTGGGTGAGAGAATGAGGTAGAGAGAGAGAGATGACGAGGCAAAGAGAGAATGGAGTGAGATGGCGATGATGGTGCTTAGGGATTTCTGGGTTGAGGGTTATGGAAGAAGAAGGGTCGGGGAGAGAGAAGCAGGAGAGGACGAAGCTAAGGAGAGAGAAAATGAAGGGGAGGGGGTTTACTTAAATGTTTGAACCGGGTTTTGCGTGAACCGGACAGGTCCGGTTTTTTTTTCCTTCGCTGGTTTTTTCTTTCTGGAATTTGGCCCGGTTCTTCAACCTCCGACATTTCCTCTATTTTTCTCACTTTTTTTCGCCATTTAAGCCCTTTTTTCGCATTTAGTCAAAATCTTCAAAATAAAATAAAATCAATTAAAAACCTTAAAAATATTATTAAAACGAGCATAAAACCGGTGAAAAAGTACCTTAAAAATATATCATTTTTGGTTCAAACAAATACCTTAGGCCGATACAACATAACCCACGAAGATGACTTGAGAAGTGAAAAAGTGACACTTCTCCAGGTTCCCATAGAGCTCTTCTTGAGATAGGATACTCAAGACTTGGTGCAAATGATGGGCATGCTCTTCTTCACTCTTGCTGTACACCAATATGTCGTCAAAGTAGACAACAACGAACTTGCCAATGAGGGGCTTGAGAACTTGGTTCATAAGCCTCATGAAAGTACTTGGTGCATTTGTCAACCCGAATGGCATTAGAAGCCACTCATAGAGACCTCCTTTGGTTTTGAAGGCCGTCTTCCACTCATCTCCTTCATAGATCCGGATTTGATAATAGCCACTTCTAAGATCAATCTTGGAAAATATGGTGGCTCCATGAAGCTCATCTAGGAGATCCTCCAACCGTGGAATAGGAAAGCGATATTTGATGGTGATTTTGTTTATCGCTCTACTATCCACACACATCGTCATTGGCCCATCTTTCTTTGGAACAAGCAAGGCGGGCACGGCACATGGACTAAGGCTCTTACGGATCAAGCCTTTTGCAAGAAGATCATCCACTTGCCTTTGCACTTCTTGAGTTTCTTGTGGGTTCATGCGGTAGGCCGGCTTGTTTGGGAGGGTGGCACCGGGAATGACGTCAATTTTGTGTTGGATGGTTCTTTTTGGGAGGGAGGCCATGGGGAACCTCATTGGGGAAGACATGTTGGAATTTTTTGAGGAGAGGAGAAAGCAAAGGATGGGAAGAATCCTTAGCTTCGGCCGGTTCTTGGCCAAGTAGAATCCATTCTTTGAAGTCATCATATTCATGGAGTTGGGAATGGAGTAGAGTAGTGAGGAAGACATCCATGCTAAGAGTGTCTTGGGGCTTTCTTTGTGAGTTTGATTTTGAGAGGGGTGAGGGTGATCTTTTTGTGGTCTTTGGCAAATGTGTATGTGTTTAACCGACCATCATGCATTACACTTCGATCAAACAACCATGGACGTCCCAAGAGGACATGACAAGCATCCATGGGTACAATATCACACCAAATCTCATCTTTATAACTTTTGCCAATTGAAAAGCCAAGTAAACAACGAGAAGAGATTTGTAAGCGGTTACCTTGATTGAGCCATTGTATGGTGTAAGGGCTTGGGTGTGGAGAGACCGATAGCTTGAGCTTTTCCACAAGAGTTTTTGAAGCCACATTGGCACAACTTCCACCATCAATAATGAGAGAGCAAACCTTCCCCTTCACGGTACACCGGGTGTGGAAGATGTTCTCCCTTTGTTCCATGTCATGTTGGGAAGCAATACCACTCAAAGCTCCCCTAATTACTAGCATCTCCCCATCATCGGGTCCCTCTTCAACTTCTTCAGGAGCCTCGGTCATGAGAAACTCCTTTTCTTCCTCATCATTCTCATCATCTATTTCCTCACAACAAGCTTGGTATTTGGCCAAGGTGACAATTCTTTTGTTGGGACACTCGGAAGCAAAGTGTCCAAGGCCTTAACATCGGAAACATCTTTTCTTGTCAATGGGTTTTGAGGGTGGTTTTGTGGGGGTTTGAGGGGGAATTGGTGGAGGGGGTCTTGTGTTTGAGTTTGGGGTTGTTTTGGGAGGGTAGTATGAGGGCTTTTGGAAGGGGTAAGGACGGGGGCTAGGCTTGGGTGCCATACCCTTGCCCTTGGCTTTCTTTTGTGACTCAACTTTGTGGGCTAAGACACTAAGCTCATCCAAAGAAGTGAATGGGTGAAGTTCCACAACATGAGCAATTTCATCATTCAAGCCACTCAAATATCTAATCAAAGTTTGAGACTCATCCTCCTCCAAATTACATTTCAACAACAATTGTTCAAACTCCCTAGTGTATTCTTCTACA
Organism: Selenicereus undatus; assembly: GCA_017589665.1. Taxonomy (NCBI): domain Eukaryota; kingdom Viridiplantae; phylum Streptophyta; class Magnoliopsida; order Caryophyllales; family Cactaceae; genus Selenicereus; species Selenicereus undatus. The sequence goes on from JACYFF010031952.1 coordinate 65,325,994, forward strand.
CTCTTAGACCCTTGTTTGAGGTGGTGGAGTTTAAGGAAGTTGTCTTGCAAGTAATGGGGTGGCCAAAACTTGGACTTAAGTTTGGACTTCATTTTCTCCCAAGTTCTTATCTTCCCTTTACCCTTCCTAGCTCTCTTAGACACAATATTTGACCACCAAATGGAAGCATACTTTCAAAGCTTTAAAGCAACAAGTTTTACCTTCCTTTCATCGGGGATATCTTTGAACTCAAAGACTCTTTCAACGGTTTGAAGCCAATCCATGAACACATCCGGGTCAAGTTGGCCTTCAAAGTTGGGGATGTCCACCTTGAAGTCATTAAAGCTTCGGTCTTGTGGCCTATGGTGCCTCTTTGGTCTCCTTGAGTACACATCTTCCTCGGAATCGTTAAGAGAATTGCTTTCTTCTTCTTCATCGGAGTCAACCAAGGCTTGCTTGCTTGCACTCCTAGAACCTCCCAAGTTCCTTCTCTTTTCTTGCATCATTTGACCAAGTTGAGATTGAAGGTACTTCACTTGGGCTTGTAGCTCGTCTTTCTCTCTTAAAGCTTGCTCGGCCACTTGCTCGGGGGTAAGGCTAGCAGACATGGTGGTTTGAGAGTGGGAAAAGGTTGTTTTGGGAAGGAAGGGGGTGGCACGATCGTGTGGTGGGGCACGGGTTGGCCGTGCTAGGCCACGGCAAGGGAGTGGGCTGGGAAGGAAGTGGCACAGTCAGGCCGTGCCAACTTTCTGGTTGGGCACGGGTGAGAGTTTGAAGGTGTTGTGTTTGGGCTGATTTTGTGGTGCTAGAGTTTGGGAATGTGTTTGGGGATGGAAGCTTAGCCAAGAGGTAGCCTAAGCTCTGATACCACTTGGTGTATTCTAGCTTCACTAATGCAAGATTAAGCAAAAGGGAAACAAGAATGCATTTGGGTAGAAGAACAAGGAAAGAACACAAGAACAAGATAAATCAAGTCTACTAGCAAGGGTGGTGTAAAACCCACCTTGGTTTGCACACTTGGGCAAATCTTCTTCCTTCAACTAAGCTAAGAAGATGAACACCTTCTTAGTTGAATTAAGAAGACCTAGAGACCCACTTAGGGTTGCCACAACCCAAGATACAACACTAGGAATTTTAGGGAGAGAATTTGAGAGAGTTTGATAACTTTATGCTGAAAACAACTTCATCAATCCTTCTTGGACAGCCCAAGGCCCCCTTTTATAGTGTGGAGACCTTTAACAAGCTTCCAAGGAAAGGCACAACCAGCTCATACACGTACAAAGGCATGGGGGAACCAAAAAGCAAAAGTCAAAACCTGAAAAGTACTTTTACAATGTGTCAGCAACTTTTCAGTACACAAGTAGCAAATTTAAACAGCTATATCTCTTAGGTTTGTTGGCCAAATTTGCTGAATTAGAGCTTGTTAGAAAGCTCAGGAAGTCAGATTTCCAGGACCTCCTCGTATAGGTCAATTGGAGCAGCCGTTTTGGAGATATGATGCAAAATTGACAGCATGTCCAATCTGTGGCAGATTCTGCTGCTTCTAGAAAAAGTCCCCCATTGATATATTTATCAATTACCTACCCTAGAACTCTCTATATGCATTTGAAGCTGACATATTAAGAGTTCAAAAAAGTGGGTTTGCAGCCCATTAACCCATCCTTATGCTTGGGTAATTAAGCTTGTAAAACAGGGCCAATTTCGGTCTAAATTAAGCAATGGTTCATGGTTGTTGTTCATGATGTTTTTGACCATGCTTTGCACTTCCTTGACCTAATTGGTGGTGTTGGACTCTTTTAAGATGGAGGGGGAGAGGTTGGACGAATCATGGAGATGGTCCCCATCATCAAGGAAGAAGGATAGAAACTAAATCAATGCCTGGATAAAGATTCCCCCGCCAAAGATCAATCTACTGAAACTAAACTCTCACTTAGATACCGATTTCACCACTAAGCTTGAGTTTAGGGCCCTCAACCTTATTTAGGATATAGATATCAGCACCTAATCAAGGCTTAAGACTCACTTCATCACCAGTCTAATTGGCATCATTGGAGATAAGCAAGTAGAGAATTTAAGGTAACAACACTGAGGAGTTTGAAACTCAACTTTAGATTTCAATTTCACAACACCTGAGTTACAAAATGAGTGCCAAGCTATTTTTATTCGCATGCCTAAGGCTTTCCTTAGTCATTAGGTAATCATTAAAAGATCACTTAATGTTAAAGAAGCTCACTAAGTATACTTACATACCTCGGTACACAGTTTAGCATATAACCGAAAGAAAACAAGATCAAATGAGTGTAACAGCTTTAAAATGATTAACATAAGCTATCGTTGATGATCATAGGCAGAAAAAGTGACATTTTCCGCCCATGAAAGGAAAGAATACACGGCTTCCACTTCGAAATAAGGAGCGGAATGCATGCTTGCCACATCTTGTCATATTGTCCGAATGAGAGCTTGCAGAGTGGTGTAATCTTCTTCTTCCGTGTGGCATTTTCTCCATTCATGAGTCACCTGGTGACTATACTTAAGCTACCGTCCTAGTAGACACACACCTTTTTGAAAATCACAATTTGGACCATTCATGAGTCACCTGGTGACTATGCTTAAGCTACCGTCCTAGTACACACACACCTTTTTGAAAATCACAATTTGGAAATCGTTAAGTGTCGCTAAACAGCCAGATCTTTCAAACCGTGCAGATTCAGTTGCCTACTCGGCAGCTTTGACAAAATGACTGAACTGGACCCCTTAACCTGCTTTTCTTGCTTTGTGCTCAACATAATAAATAAGCTAGACCTCCTAACTAAACTAAAAAAAAATGGAATTATACAGTTTAGATGTCGTTTGAACTAGGAAATAATAAAAACAAGACAGAGTAAAAATTGTCCTGAAACTGTAGCCTGGACAGTTTGAATTCAAGAGCTGATTTAAAGCTTCAAAGGAAGTCCGAATGAGGTGAAACTTGTTTTTCTAGAAAGATAACTTCTTGAACTTCAACTCGATGGTAAATTATTTGACTTAAATCTCAAAGAGACCTAAGTAATTTGGCTCATAAAAATCAAACATGTTGCTAGCTACAACCCGATACCTTCTGTCTTGAATCCTTTTAAGGTTTGGACAAATATATTAAATTTAAAATTGATTTAATTGCATATTTAAGTTTGTTAGGATGTTAAAAACTCTCTTACCAAATAAATCAAAGTTAAATTATGTTTAAGTTGACGAATCAACTTAAAACTGGAAATGGTTTAAAAAGATTACGGCTAATTGAGGATGGCATGGGCTAAGTAACATCATCCTCCCCTTGTTAGAAAAAAATTTGTCCTCAAATTTTTGCCACAGGATCTAGCTGAAATAACACCAACCATTTGGACAAGTCCTTCTTGCTCTTGTAGGCTCTTTTCCATTCATTCCCCTTACTAACTTGTGGCCGTGGAGTAAGATCAATGGGACTCAATGGATCAATCCCATACACCACCTTGAAGGGTGAAAGACCTGTAGCCTTACCAGGAGCTTTGTTATAAGCAAATTCAGCATGTGATAAGAGTAAATCCCAAGCCTTAGAATGAGGTTTAATCAAAGCCCTTAAAAGAGTACCAAGGGTTCGATTAGTTACCTCAGTTTGGCCATCAGTCTGGGGGTGACAAGTGGTACTGTACAGCAACTGAGTACTTAGTTTCTTCCAAAGAGTAGTCCAAAAATGACTCAGAAACTTAGTATCCCTATCAGAAACAATGGTTTTGGGAATACCATGCAATCTTGTCACTTCCTTGAAATAGAGCTCGGCAATATGAGTAGCATCATTACTCTTGCTGCAGGGGATGAAATGTGCCATCTTTGAAAACCTGTCTACAACCACAAATATAGAATCCTTGCCTCTTGGAGTTCTTGGTAGACCTAGAATAAAGTCCATACTCACATCTTCCCATGGTAGTGTTGGTACGGGTAATGGAGTATATAAGCCCTGAGGTAGTGAATGACTCTTTGCAGCTTGACATGTTCCACACCTCTTCAGAATATCCTGCACATCTCGTTCCATACCTGGCCAAAAATAATGTTCCCTTAGCATAATAACAGTTTTATTCTCACCATAATGTCCAGCTAAGGATCCTCAATGGACTTCTCGAATCAGCAGTTCTCTTGTGCTGCAATTAGGAATACATAGCCGAGTACCCTTAAACAGAAAACCTTCTTGAACATGGAAATCTCCTTTGGGGTGATTGGAACAAGTAGTATATAATGCCCCAAAGTCTTCATCTTCAACATATAATACCTGTAGATGCCCAAAACCTAGTACACAAGCATCTAACTGGAATAATAAGAGATATCTCCTGGATAGAGCATTTGCACCTTGATTGAGTTTACCTGACTTGTGCTTGATAGTAAAGTGATATGACTGCATAAACTCAACCCATTTGGCATGCCTGGAGTTTAACTTATGCTGGCCTTGTATATACTTCAATGCTTCATGGTCAGAATGTAAGATAAGCTCACTTGCAATAAGATAATGATTCCAATGCTCTAAACATCTCACAATAGCATAAAACTCTTTATCATAAGTGGAGTATTTTCTTCTTGAATCACATAACTTCTCACTAAAGAAGGCTAGTGGTTTACCTTCTTGTGTAAGAACTCCACCAATGCGCACACCAGAGGCATCACATTCAACTTCAAAAATCTTACTAAAGCCAGGCAAAGACAATACCAGTGCTTGAGTAAGTTTAGCTTTGATATCTTCAAAGGCAGATTGAGCTTTTGGATTCCACATAAAGGATGTACCTTTGATAACTTCAGTCATAGGAGCCATAATAGTGCTGAAATTCCAAATAAATCTCCTGTAGAAAGAAGCTAAACCATGGAAAGCTCTAACATCATGAATACTCTTTGGTATAGGCCAAGAACGAATGGCTCCTACCTTACCTTCATCTACCTTGATACCATCTTCAGACATAATATAACCAAGAAATGTAACTTCTGGAGTAAAGAAAGAACATTTCTTAAGGTTACCAAATAGCTTTTCACGTTCTAAGACAAGCATCACTTGAGTTAGATGATCTTGATGTTCATGCTCATTCTTAGAATACACCAAAATATCATCAAAGTAGACTACCACAAACTTGCCAATATAAGGTCTAAACACTTGGTTCATCAACCTCATAAAAGTACTAGGTGCATTAGAAAGACCAAAAGGCATTACCAACCATTCATAAAGACCACCTTTGGTTTTGAATGCAGTCTTCCATTCATCACCTTCTCTGATTCTGATATGGTAGTAACCACTTCGAAGATCAATCTTTGAGAATATCTTAGAGCCATATAACTCATCGAACATATCTTCAAGTCTCGGTATGGGGTACCTGTACTTGATACTAATCTTGTTAACGACCCTCCTATCAACACACATTCGCATTCCTCCATCTTTCTTAGGCACCAGAAGAGCTGGAACTGCACATGGACTCAAAGACTCACGAATCAAGCCCTTTTCCTGCAATTCTGCAACCTGTCTTTGAATCTCATTAGTATCCTTTGGGTTCATCCTATATGCAGGCTTGTTAGGTAGGATGGATGCTGGGATAAGATCAATGTGGTGTTGAATGTCTCTTTTTGGAGGTAAACCCGTGGGAATCTCTTCAGGGAATAAATGACAGAATTTTTCAAGGAGTGCTATTACAATGGGGTGAGTGGGCAATAGATTGTCAGGTTCCTCTTGGATGCTCAAAATCCACTCTTTAAAGGCTTTGAACTCATGTTGTGAAGCCTTTAAAACTGACTCATTTACGGCTAGTAAACACTCACTGTGTATGGGCTTATTTTGTGGGGGATTTTCATGGAGTTTGGATGGGGCTAAAGGGGCTAATGTGATTTTCTTGCCATCCTTGGTAAATGAATATGTGTTTAGATAACCATTATGCATAACTCTACGGTCATACAACCATGGTCTTCCCAACAGAATATGACATGCATCCATAGGAATAACATCACACCATAACTCATCTTTATAATTTTTCCCAATGGAAAATGAAACCAAACAACGAGAATTCACCTGAATGCCCTTGCTTTGATTTAACCACTGGATGCTGTAAGGATGTGGATGAGTCATTCTTTGCAGCCCTAGTTTCTCAAACATACTCAGAGAAACAACATTAGAACAACTACCCCCATCAATGATCAAAGAGCATATTTTACCTTGAGAGGTACACCTTGTATGGAATATGTTCTCTCTTTGTTCATCTTTAACTCCTTTTTTATTGCTAACAACTCTCCTTAAGACCAAGAGTTCTCCTTCATCAGCTTCTTCAATGACATTTTCATGAGCTTCTTCAGATTCAGGCTCACTTTCATTTTCGTGCTCTTCTTCTTCAAAGTCCTCTTTGACAGTTGTCCATTCAGCTAAAGTGATAACCTTTCTGTTTGGACATTCAGAAGCAATATGACCAAGACCTTGACATTTAAAGCATCTTCTATTAGCCATAGGGTTTGGGTTTGGACGGAATGGGGGTGCTGGGGCCTTTTTAGGTGCTACGGTTCTTTGTGGATTCAAGGGAAAGGGGTTTTGTGGTTTTGGTGGTGGTTGGAAACTCCCCTTGTTAAAGGTTTGGTTCCGGTTTGGAGGGCGTGGAGTTGATGGCTTGAATGTTGGTTTAGCTTTCTTTTGTTGTTCAACTTTGTGAGCTAGTGCACAAACATCATCAAAAGATGCATAGGATTGTAGTTCTACCACATTAGAGTACCTAGGATCAAGACCACCCAAGTATCTAACTATGGTTTGTTCTTCAGGTTCTTGGATATCACATTTAATCATCAGTTTCTCAACTCACGAGTATATTCTTCAACATTCATACTTCCTTGAGTGAGATTATGAAATTGAGAATAACAATCTTGGACATAAGTAGGTGGTAAGAATCTAGCTTTTAACTTGGTTTTCATTTTCTCCCAAGTTCGAATTCTAGACTTTCTTTCCCTAATCCTTTTAGCATTCAGATTTGTCCACCATAAGGATGCATACTTTCTAAGCCTTAAAGCAACCAACTTAACTTTCTTATCATCAGGTATGTCTTTATATTCAAAGACTCTTTCAATTGTATGCAACCAATTAATAAACTCTTCAAGATCAAGCTTACCTTCGAATTCAGGAACTTCAACTCTGAAATCGTTGTTGTTAGCTTGCATCCGTGGCTCTCCTCTAACCATTCTAGGCACTTCTTCTTCACTTGATGAATCAACATCATGGCTATAGACTTGTTCACGTGCCCTTGGTTCAGATTGAAAAGTGTCTTCATTGAGTTTTTGCTTCTGCTTCAGAAAGGATCCCAATTGCTTTCGCAGATACTCATTTTGTGCTTGAACTTCTTGGTTCCTTTGTGAATCCTCTCGAACTTGGCTAGCTAAAAACTCATTCTGCTTCATCAAGGCTTCAAATCTTTCTTCCAATGACATGCTAGGTGAAGTCATGGTAGAATAGATTGTAAAACCAAAGGGAAAACTGAATTTGTGAGAAAGGGGAAGTGGAATGATTTGTGGAAGTGGAAAGGCAATCAAGGCAAAGGAGAAACCGAAGCTCTGATACCAAATATGATGTATATGTCAAGGGAATAGAGGACCCAAGCCAATACACATCAAAAGGGAGAGGAAAAGGGAGGATTTGGCCACAGCCTAGGTGGCACGGTCGTGCCCTATGGCACGGTCAGACCGTGCCACTTTGTTGCCCACAAAAACCGTGAAAGGGAGAAAGGTGCACAGTTGGAGGCCTTTGTGGTCTAATTCGGTTTTGGGTTATTTTGGTGAATGGGAAATGATGAAAAAGGATGTCTAAGTTGGTATTTGAAGTAAGGAAGTGAATGGAAGTGGAAGATTAGCTAAGTAGAAGTAATCAAGCACTAATCCATGCTAATCACTTCACTAAGCAAATCATAGAGATGAAACTAGAATAGGATAGAACTAAACCTGAGATTGGATACAGAATCACCACCAACCTTCAAGTTTAGGGACCTTAATCTTGATTAAGATGCAAAATCACCACTTAATCAAGGTTAAGACTCACTTGGACACCACCTTAATTGGCCTAATTAAGGATAAGCAAGTAAGGATTTGTGTGAGAGAAAAGCTAAGCTTCTCAAATGTTCAAGCTGAAAATTCTGAGTTATGTTCTTATTCATTGCTGAAAGTAGCTATTAATAAGCAAGACTACCTATCAAATGGATAAGTAGGTGCATCACTTTCCTTCCTAAGGAGGAAAGGTATTAGAACTAACCTAATTACATGAATTATCTACTAATACAACCGGTTACATCAAAACATGCTTAACTAATACTTAATACATCAAACTATGCGTCTAACCTTTGCCTAGCTTGATTACACAACATTTAAGCTTATGTTTAACACTAATACAAGCTGAATATTGAAAGAACTCAGCACATGGGCAGCCAAAATGTGCATGGGAAGAAAACGGCTAGCCAATGAAAAGCCTCCAAGCAAAGGACACCAAGCTCTCTCCCATTGGTTGCTCTTCTCTAGGATTTCACCATTCCAATGCAACTTGAGGGGTGTGCCAAGCTTGGGAAGAGAAATTTGCAGCTTGCTTGGATAGGGTGGCCGGCCATTGAAGGATAGAGAACCGGTTTTGGCAAACCGAGTTCTAGAAGAACCGGTTTTGGCCGGTTTTTTGTGCATTTCGTTTGGCTAGCAAAACCGTGCATAGCTTGGATTTTAAAGGTGGGGGGGGGGGGAAAATTTTGGTTGTTTGAAAGCCCCCCCCCCTCAATAAAATCAAGGTTACAAAAGGGTTTTGAGGGTTAAATAAGTGATTATTGCAAACCGCGCAAAACCGGGGCAAAACGGAGTCACTTGGAAAACGACCTTGATCTTCAATCCTCTTGAGGGTATGACTTGAAATTCCTTCTTGGACCTGCAAAACAACATCAAAAGGATTCCAAAAATGGAAAAATGTTAGGGCTAAGCTACAATGTAGCTTAGGAAATCAAATACACAAAACCGGGCACTTTGAAGCTAGTGAACCTGTTTGTGCTTGCTTCACTGTCTTGCAATAACTGAACCATCTTCTTCACTTGGGATCTTGTTTTTGGATGTATAGGAGTTGAATCATCAGGGAAAAGATCTTCGGTGGCTAGGTTTCCATCAGTTGGCTCTTGGAGAAAGGTTTTGGAGGATCTCTTTTATAGAGTTTGGCCTTTCTTTGTTGTTCCACTTTGTGAGCTAGAATACACACCTCATCAAAAGTGGTGTATTGTTGCAATTCCACCACATGAGCATACCTAGGATCAATTCCTCCTAAGTACCTCACTATGGTTTGTTCTTCGGCCTCCCTAAGGTCACACTCGATTAACAACTTCTCAAATTCTCTAGTATACTCCTCAACACTCATGTTCCCTTGGTTAAGGAATGGAGTTAGGCATAGTTATCTTGAAGGTAGGAAGGGGGTAAAAACCGACCTCTAAGTTTGGTGTTCATTTTTTCCCATGTTCGAATTTTCCCTTTCCCTTGTCTAGCCCTTTTAGCACACACATTAGACCACCATAATGAAGCATACTTACGGAGTCTAAGGGCAACAAGTTTTACCTTCTTTTCCTCCGGAATCTCCTTGTAGTCAAAGATCCTCTCCACGGTTTGGAGCCATTCTAAGAACTCATCGGGGTCTAGCTTCCCTTCAAACTCTGGAACCTCCACCTTGATGTCTCCAAACCTAGGAGGGTTCCTCACATTCCTTCTAGGCCTCCTAAAAGGCTCCTCATCACTAGAGGAGTTCAAGTGTAAGTGCGCACCATGGTCAATCCCATCTTGGTCGGATTCGGAGGGATTTAAGGATCGAGAGCTTCTAATCTCCTTTCATTTTTGCTTCAAGGACTCTCCAAGTTGTTTCATCAAGTACTCGTTTTGACCCTTGATTTCTTCATTTTGAAGCCTCATGGCTTCATAGTTCCTCATCAGGGTCTCGCACTTCTCTTCGAGAGACATGCTTGCGGCACTCATGTTTAATGAAGGGATGGGTTTGTGTTTAGGGATGTTTTTGTGGTAAGTGTTTTGGAAATGTGGGGGCATGTACCAAGCCAAGGAGAAACCTTGCTCTGATACCAAATACGATGTATATGTCAAGGGAGGAAGGTACCCAAGCCAATGCACAACAAAAGACAACCAAAAAGCAAGCACTTAGCCACAGCCTAATGTGGCACGGTCGTGCCTAATGGCACGGTCTGACCATGCCAAATTGCTGCTCACGGAGACAAGCAAAAATCCCCTAGGCACGGTTTGAGGTAACCTTGTGTTTGGCTTGATTTTGCTCACTTTTGTGGAATGTGGGAGATGGAATACCACTAAGGAAGACCACAAACGACCCCAACACAAAGAGGATAAGGACTATGAAAGGAAATACAACTTTGCAAACACAAACTCACACTAGAAAGCAAGGATAAGATGAAACCCGAAATTAGCCAAGACTTGGATATAGATATCACCACCAAGACTTGAAGCTAGGGCCCTCAACAACCTTCTTGGATACAGATTTCACCACCAAGGGGTTGCTAAGACTCTTGCTAGATCACCACCCAACCCGGCCAAAGGAAGAGATAAGCTAGAAGAGAGTTTGAGAGTGCAAAGGAGCTAAGGCTCAACTTCATTCAATAATTCATCAAAAGTCCCTTACAAGTTGGAGTTCCCTCTACTCTTATAGGGCTCTCATTCAGCAAATACAATTCAAAATAGAGGCCAAACAACCAGCCATGGGTAAAAGGAGGGGAGGGGGACCAAAAAGCAAAGGTAAAAAGTGAACCAAAAAGCTGCCAGCTGCTTTTTAGGATTGTAGTTCCAACTTCAAAGAGGCATAACTTCCAACATACTTGCCCAAATTGGATGGTTCAGCTCTTGAAAGAAAGCCCTTGAAGTATAGTTTGCAGCCATACCTCTTACATTCCCAATCTCCCAACGTTTTGAAAACTAAAGATAGAAAAGCAAAAGGCTATATCTGCTGCCATCATTCTGAACCCTTTTCTGATTTGCTTGACTATGAACCATCAACTCTTGATTTGACTTCCAACCTTTTTGCTGGCCCTTCAGTACACTCCAAGAGGGTTTAGAAAATTAGGTTTGGTGGTTCCTAAGTTTACCTAATGATGGGGTAAACGGATCCACAACACCGGGTACTGAAATGGGCTTCCTTGAGGAGGATCATGAAATAACGTGCACAAAACCGGGTTTGTGCATTGTCTTCGCACCGTGGCTGGACATAAAATTCCCTTGACATGCTTGGATGATTTCTTGCACTTGGGCTATGAAGCTTGACCCCTTTGGACTTCCTTGAGGACTTGAAATGATGTTCAACGATGGACCTCCATCAGTTTTGAAGGCGGTTTTCCATTCATCTCCCTCAAATATCCGAATTTGATAGTAGCCACTCCTTAGGTCAATCTTTGAGAAGATAGTGGCTCCATGTAACTTATCAAGAAGATCTTCCAACCGAGGTATGGGATAGCGATACTTGATTGTGATTTTGTTGATTGCCCTACTGAAGCGGATGCCATGTCCATACAAGTCCAAGAGAGCTCTCAAGTCC
>JACYFF010031952.1:65350309-65360667 GCA_017589665.1 Selenicereus undatus
AAGGGGTTAAAAACGAAGTTGTTTTGATATGTTTAGCCTTGATTCGAATAATTAGCGATTCATGAAAAAGGATTCATTTTGATATTATGAGGACATGGTTAGCTTGAATGTGACCAAAGCTAACTAATGTATAAAAAGGGTTAAAAACGAAGTTAGTTAGTATGCTTAGCTTCGATTCGAGTTAAGCTATAATTGAATGAAACTTGAAGTTATTGAGATGTGCTTAACTTCATTCAAAGTATGTTCATGCTTAGGAAAGCTTCTTTTAAAATGCATCGTGTATGTTAGATTTGAATCATGTTTGGTTTACTTAGTAATGTGTTGTCAAGTGATGACTGAATATGGGTATATGTGGCTGAAAGGTGCGGTTTGCACAGGTAAGAGCTTAAACTTCACCCTCTTTAGTAAATCTTTATGATAGCATATTATGATTAATAAATTGATGAAACGAGCTAGTAGCTGGATGGTTTGAGGATAACATCATGAGCGTTTAAGGTCTTGTGTGTACGGTGAAAGTGAGGTGGGAGACTGGGTTGTGAATTAACCGCAATCGTGTGGATTGCGAGGCCATGTGTGGCTTATTGTGTTGAATTGATATGACTAATATGAAGTGTTTAAATGTGATATATGTGGTATATGTCCTTAAATGCTTAGATTGCATTATGTACATAAGAGTGGGTTTTTAAAGGAAGATTTCATGTTTTCATACGAGAGTAACCATACCTATTAATGCATGATGGCATGTTTTATTTAAATGAAAACAGTTGTGGGGGTGAACTCGCTTGAACGGGGGAATCCCTAAAGAATTTTATAAAGGCGTGAGTTATACGTTGAATGATTTTATGATTTGAAACGCAAAGTTATAGCCGTTATGGCCGATACGCTTTAAGTGGCTAAGATAATGTGCTGCGGACAATATGATATGATATGAACGATGTTAACCTAGGCGATAAGTCCGGATAAACCCTAGAGGCCCTGACGAGGGCTGATGTAATGGTCCGATATGTTATATGTAGCCATCCCGGGAGTAAGAGCTTAAGCGTGAGCGTTAGGTCTCACTATGGGGTCGAGAATAGTTCTCACCCGATCAGCACCCTGTAATGATCTTATGCCAGAAGTATTTTCCTACTAAGATAAGTAAAGCATTTGGCTTTTGCCATTCTATATGTTTTAAAGTTTTAAAGGAAAAGAATGCTTTACGGGCCCGAAGAGGCCAATTGAATGAAATGAGAAAAGTTATAAGGGTCAGTACGCGACCGATATGAAAGAATATGAGCCTCGAGAGGCTAAAAGAAGAGTTTATATGAGCCTCAAGAGGCTAAAAGAAGAGTTTTTATGAGCCTTAAGAGGCTAAATGAAACGTTTTCAAAGAAAGGAAAGAAAGTTTTCTTAGCATGCTCTATGCTTGAATGATATGTGAATGAAATGCTTACAAGGGTCGTTTTACGACAAATACGAAATGTGAACCCTTTCAAAGGATTGAGAACCTCAAGGTTTCGAAACGCTTTCAAATGTTCAAAGAAAGTTTCTTATGTGTGACATATGCATGCTCTATATGAATGAGCTATGTTTGCAAGAAAGAAACGAACACCTGGAACTTCAAAGCATGTAAATGTAAAGAATGTACGATTTCAAAGTGTACAAGCATTATAGATTAGAAGTATGTGTTCTCAAATAAACATGTGGCCATGTTTGATTTCATGATGATCATGTGGTGACTTCCTGAAGTACATATTGAACACATAGGTGATAGTGCATCCCATGTTATGTTTAGAGTCACATGACATGTAAGTAAGTCTCTAGCATGCCACATTCATTGAAAATAAGAGCCTGTCCTGAATCTAAGGACCTATCATGTTCAAGTATCCACATTCTGTGACACATAACTTGTTATTATAACTATAGTATTACCTAACTGTGCCTTAAGTGGTTGTTATGAGTATTATTGCTTGCAAAGCTTTGTTTTAAGGAGCGGAGGGACACTCACTGAGCATGTGGTAGCTCACTCCAATCCTTTTCCCCTTTTTCCTCCCCCAGGTGGTGAATAAATGGAGTTGTACCGGCAAGTGCGTGTGGAAGTTATGTTTTGGAAGCTACCTGAATGATGTTTTGCTTGAGAAGTGCATGAAATGGGCATGTAGTGGCTCTAGTAGTACAAGACTTTTGTAAAATCTTTGTAAATAGTTGTGTGTAAAGGCTTAAGCCTCGTTTGCGAGTGTGTGACTCGCTAGAACTTCCTAGTTCTCTTTGGGTTTGGTTGTAATAATGCAGGTACCAAGTGTAAATTTTGGAAATGTCGCTATTACAGGCGGAACTCTTGCAGTTTCGCTCCAGAATTCCCTAACCAAATGGAAGTTAGGTGGAACTTCACAAGTGAGCAAATATGTTGAAGAGCCTTAGGGGTCTCCCTCGGGGGATCCTGGCGGTGTGATGTCCCTAATAGGTAGTAAGGGCGTTACACTTATTTTCTTTGCTCATCTTATTCCAACTAGAATTGGGATGAGGATAGCCTTACTACTAGCTAGGTTGATTTGAGGACAAATCTTTTTTAACAAAGGGAGGATGATGGAGATCTCTCCATTCCCTTTGATTTAAAAGAATCAAATCAATTTGGCATTACTAATATGCTGGTTAAAGGTTGTATAATTCAACGAAATTTTGTTTTAGTTGTTCTACAACAGGGCATAAGGTTCATTCCAGCACTGACCTGATTTTGAGAGCAAAATCCATCAAGCATCAACGTGGTTTAAGTCTTATATTTTTGCATGGATTTCAAGTTCAAGATGTAAGCTTTCCAACAAGACAAGTTGCATCTAATTTGGAGTTCATTTGGTCGTCCAAATCAGCCAAAAACCAAGAGATGTCAAAACTGCCCAGCAATCCAGAATTAACCCGGTTTTGATTAACTCATAACTTGAGCTATATTAATGCTTAAGTCATGAATTTATATATTTTTGGAATCCTCAAGATGTTTAATTTCAATTCCAAGCATTGATTTCCAATCATGCTCAGAAGAGGATGAAGAAACAAGGAGTTTTCCTAAACTGGTCAGATTAGGCTCTAATCTGCACGGTTTAAAGTTTGTGTTTGTTTAACCAACTTAAACACATCCTAACCTTGTTTTGTCTTTTGTATTAGTTTGTATACACCCTAAGGATTATATCCATGGGTTTATTTTCAAATCATGACCACTTATGCTAAGCCTAAACCTTGCTTGAAAAACCGCCCAGAACTGAACCAAGAACCCGGTTTGAGTAAACCGGTTCTCTCCTTGACAAACAGGTAGCCATCCTTCAATTCTAGAGTGTGGCACACGTCCCAAGACCAGGCACACCTCCCTAAGCTCTCTAGGAGTGGTTGCATGCCTTGAAGATCAACCAATGATGAAGAGATTGGTGGCAATGTGTTGCTTGCTCCCTATTGGCCAGCCGTAATGCCTTTTGGGCTGTCCAATGAGAATTCAGCAGCAAAATCAGCTTGTATTAAGCTTAGTTTAGGTGTTAATTGATGTATTAATAAGTTAGACATAGTTTTAGTTTGTATCTTGATGTATTAGATTAGGTTAAGAATGTTGTAATCTAGTTTAGCACAATTCAGGTTGTAATTAGCCTTAATACCTTTCCTAAGCATGAAGAAAGGCAATGAAGTGTTCTTTTACGAGCTAGGAAGGTCTTTTACTGCCTATTAAAGGAAGCTCACGGCCTCCCCATGAAAAAACAACCCTTTTGATGAATTAAGACCTTTGAGAGTTGTGAAGCATTGGCTTCCTTCTTGGTGCTTAGGCACTAACCCAAATACTTAACTTGCTTATCTTAGTTTAGGCCGAACTAAGTGGTGATCAAGTGAAGTCTTAACTCTTGATTAGGTGGTGTTTCTGTATCATAATTGAAGTTAAGGGCCCTAAACTTAAGCTTGGTGGTGATTTCTGTATCCTTGCTTTAAGTTTAGCTCTATCCTTTGATGCATACACTCAAGGTTTTTCCTAAGAGAGCTTAATTGAGTTTTGCTAGCTTAATTTGAGTTAGTAAATCTTTGCTTTGCTCCTCTTCCATATTCCCACACTTACAAGCCACTTCCATCACCATCCTCATACTCATTTAAGGCTTAGACTACAAGCCTTCCACCACAAATCCACAAAACCGCCCAACCGTGCAAAGTGCATCATACACGGTTCTTGGACAGAAATGTGGCACGGCCCCCCCATGCCATAAGGCACGACCGTGCCACCCCTTGAACGTGTTGTTTTGCTTTGGTTGCCTCCTTTCTTGGTAGCTTGTAACCTACCTTCCATTCCCCCTTCTATTGTATATCAATTCACGAAAAATATCGATTGTTTTCCCACTTAGAATCACTTGATTCTAAGCACCATTTCTCCCTCACATGCTTGATGCCTCACAACCATCATGATATGTATCCACTTTCCCTTGATTTCCCCTTGATGTTATCTTCCTTTGATTGCTGAGTTAGTTGTATTCTAGAGAACCCTAGCTTGGTTATCGGCAAATACATTAAGTTGTGAGTCCTCTTGGACCTGAATAGGCATGGCATTCGCTTCACTTCTCGAATTTTGCTAGCCAAGAACTCATTTTGTTTCATCAAGGCTTCAAACCTTTCTTCTAATGACATGCTAGATGATGTCATGGTAGAATAGGTTGCAAGAACAAGGGGTAAACCGAATTTGTGAGAAAGGGGAAGTGGAATGATTTGTGGAAGTGGAAAGGGTACACAAGGCCTAGGAGAAACCAAAGCTCTGATACCAAATATGATGTAAGTGTCAAGGGAAAACACTACCCAAGCTAACTCACATCAAAAGGAAGTGAAAAACACAAGGTTGGGTCACAGCCTAGGTGGTACGGTCGTGCCTAGGAGCACGGCCAGCCCGTGCCAATTTGCTGATCACAAAACCGCGAGGAAGCTAAAAGAGCACGATTGGATGCTTTTGAAGATAACTTTGGTTTTGCTCTTTTTTGGTGAACTGTAAATGGTGAAAAAGGATGTAGAAGGGTGTATTTGAAGTGGGAAAGTGAATGAATGTGAAAGATTAACTAAGTGAATGCAATTAACTTAGAATCCAAGCTAATTACTTCACTAAGCAAATCATGGAGAGGAATCTAGGATTGGATAGAACTAAACCTGAGATTGGATACAGAATCACCACCAACCTTCAAGCTTAGGGCCCTTAATCTTGATTAAGATACATAATCACCACTTAATCAAGGTTAAGACTCACTTCGACACCACCTTAATTGGCCTAATTAAGGATAAGCAAGCAAGAGTTTAGAAAGAAGAAAGCAAATGCTCTCAAACTTTGATTTTCATTCAACAAGTTATGAAATGAAGCTAAGGCCTTGGAATACTTTTATGAAGCAGCAAAATGGCCTAAACTACATGATGTATATGTCAAGGGAAGAGGACACCTAAGCCAATACACATTAAGAGACTACCCAAGATGCAAGCAAGGACTCGACCGAGGGTGGCACGGTCGTGCTAAGAGGCACGGTCTGATCGTGCCAACTTGCTGCCCACGAAGACACAAAATGCTTCACTAGGCACGGTTTGAAGTGTTTGATATTTCCCTTGGATTTGGTGCTATTTTGTGGAGTGTGGGGAATGGATTATCACATTTGGAAATACCAAAGGGCCCCAAAACCAAATGAAAAAGGAAGATGATGAAAGGTAAGACAACTTTGCAACCACAAACTCAAACTAGAGATAACAAGGATAAGGAGAGAAACCGAAACTAGCTAAGGCTTGGATATAGATATCATGATGTATATTTTTTGGGAGTGCAAACTCACAAAAACATATACAATGGGAAGAGAGATAAAAATGCAATCAAGAACCAAGATAAATCAAGTCCACTAGCAAGGGTGATGTAAACCCACATTGGTTTGCACACTTGGGCAATCTTACCACTTGATGTATTCAACCTTCACTAAGGCAAAGATTTGCAAAAGTGAATCAAGAATGCATTTGGGTAGAAAAGTTGAAAAAGAACACAAGAACAAGGATAGAACAAGTGGACTAGCAAGGGTGATGTAAAACCCACCTTGGTTTGCACACTTGGGCAATCTTCTTCCTTCAAATAAAATCACCTTTTTAGTTGAATTAAGAAGACCTAGAGACCCACTTCGAGTTGCCAACACCCAAGATATAACACTAGGAATTTTAGAGAGAGTTTGAGAGAGTTTTCACAACTCAAAACTTAATTCAACTTCAACTGTCCTTCTTGGACAGCCCAAGGCTCCCTTTTATAGCGTGGAGACCTTTAAAAAGCTTCCAAGGGAAGGCACAACCAACTCATACACGTTCAATAGGCATGGGGAACCAAAAAGCAAAAGACAAAAGCTGAAAAGTACTTTTACAATGTGTCAGCAACTTTTCAGTGCACAAGTAGAAACTTTAAACACCTATATCTCCTAGGTTTGTTGGCCAAATTATCTGAATTGGGGATTGTTGGAAAGCTCAAGAAGTCAGATGTCCAGGGCCTCCTCGTGAAGGTCAATTGGATCAGCCGTTTGGGAGATATGAGGCAAAATGTGGAGCATGTCCAAACTGAGGCAGTTTCTGCTGCTTCTAGAAAAAGTCCTCCATTGATTTATTTATCAATTACCTACCCCAGACCTATTTATATGCCTTGGAAGCTGACATATTAAGGGTTCCAAAAGTGGGTTTTCAGCCCATTAAACCACCTTTAAGCTTGGGTAATTAAGCTTGCAAAACCGGGTACATTCTGACCATGCTGGGCAGTTTTGACACCTTGAGATTAAAGGCTGATTTGAACGACCAAATGAAGTCCAAATTGGATGAAACTTGTCTTGTTGAAAAGCTAACATCTTGAACTTCAAATCCGTGTAAAAATATCAGACTTAACCGATGAAGATGTTTGCTGAATTTTGCTCACAAAAACGGGTCAGTGCTGGAACGAATCCTTTGCCCTGCAATTTCAAAGCTTAAACAAAATTTGGATGAATTATTCATCCTTTAGCCAGCATAATAAGATTACCAAATTGATTTGCTTCCTTTTTAAATCAAAGGGGATGGAGGGATATCCATCAAAAGCCTAGAGAAGATTGTTTTCTCTCAAACACAAATCCTTACTTGCTTATCCTTAATTAGGCCAATTAAGGTGGTGTCCAAGTGAGTCTTAACCTTGATTAAGTGGTGTTTCTGTATCTTAATCAAGATTAAGGGCCCTAAACTTGAAGATTGCTGGTGATTCTGTATCCAATCTCAGGTTTAGTTCTATCCTATTCTAGTTTCATCTCTATGATTTGCTTAGTGAAGTGATTAGCATGGATTAGTGCTTAATTACTTCTACTTAGCTAATCTTCCACTCCCATTCACTTTCTTACTTCAAATACCAACTTATACACTCCTTTTCATCATTTCCCATTCACCAAAATATCCCAAAACCAAACCAAAACACAAAAGCCTCCAACCGTGCCTTTTTCTTCACTGCACGGTTTTTGTGACCAGCAAAGTGGCACGGTCTGACCGTGCCATAGGGCACGACCGTGCCACCCTTGTCGTGGCCTATTTCTTCCTTTTCCTCTCCCTTTTGATGTGTATTGGCTTGGGACTTCTATCCTCTTGACATATACATCATATTTGGTATCAGAGCTTCGGTTTCTCCTTGGCCTTGGTTGCCTTTCCACTTCCACAAATCATTCCACTTCCCCTTTCTCACAAATTCAATTTTTTCTTTGGTTTTCCAATCTATTCTACCATGACTTCACCTAGCATGTCATTGGAAGAAAGATTTGAAGCTTTGATGAAGCAGAATGAGTTTTTAGCTAGCCAAATTCGAGAAGATTCACGAAGGAACCAAGAAGTTCAAGCACAAAATGAATATCTACGAAAGCAATTGGGATCCTTTTTGAAGCAAAAGCAAAAACTAAATGAAGAAACCTTCCAATCAGAACCAAGGGCACGTGAAGAAGTCTTCAGTCATCATCTTGATTCATCAAGTGAAGAAGAAGTGCCTAGAATGGTTAGAAGAGAACCCCGGATGCAAGCTAACAACAATGACTTCAGAGTTGAAGTTCCTGAATTCGAAGGTAAGCTTGATCCTGAAGAGTTTATTGATTGGTTGCATACAGTTGAAAGAGTCTTTGAATATAAAGACATACCTGATGATAAGAAGGTTAAGTTGGTTGCTATAAGGTTTAGAAAGTATGCATCCTTATGGTGGACAAATCTAAATGCTAAAAGGCTTAGGGAAAGAAAGTCTAGAATTCGAACGTGGGAGAAAATGAAAACCAAGTTGAAAGCTAGATTCTCACCACCTACTTATGTCCAAGATTGTTATTCTCAGTTTCATAATCTCACGTAAGGAAGTATGAATGTTGAAGAATATACTCGTGAATTTGAGAAACTGATGATTAAATGTGATATCCAAGAACCTGAAGAAAAACCATAGTTAGATACTTGGGTGGTCTTGATCCTAGGTACTCTAATGTGGTAGAACTACAATCCTATGCATCTTTTGATGATGTTTGTGTACTAGCCCACAATGTTGAACGACAAAAGAAAGCTAGACCAACATTCAAGCCATCAAATCCACGCCCTCCAAACCGGAATCAAACCTTTAACAAGGGGAGTTTCCAACCACCACCAAAACCACAAAATCCCTTTCCCTTGAATCCACAAAAAACCATAGCCCCTCAAAAGGCCCCAGCACCCCAATTCAGTCCAAACCCAAACCCAATGGCTAATAGAAGATGCTTTAAATGTCAAGGTCTTGGTGATATTTCTTCTGAATGTCCAAACAGAAAGGTTATCACTTTAGCTGAATGGACAACTGTCAAAGAGGACTTTGAACAAGAGGAGCATGAAAATGAAAGTGAGTCTGAATCTGAAGAAGCTCATGAAGGTGTCATTGAGGAAGCTGATGAAGGAGAACTCTTGGTCTTAAGGAGAGTTCTTAGCAATCAAAGAGGAGTTAAAGATAAACAAAGAGAAAACATATTCCATACAAGGTGTACCTCCCAAGGTAAAATATGCTCTTTGATCATTGATGGTGGTAGTTGTTCTAATGTTGTTTCTCTGAGTATGATTGAGAAACTAGGGCTGCAAACAATGACTCATCCTCATCCTTACAACATCCAGTGGTTAAATCAAAGCAAGGGCATTCAGGTGGATTCTCGTTGTTTGGTTTCATTTTCCATTGGAAAAACTTATAAAGATGAGTTATGGTGTGATGTTATTCCTATGGATGCATGTCATATTCTGTTGGGAAGACCATGGTTGTATGACCGTAGAGTTATGCATAATGGTTATCTAAACACATATTCATTTACCAAGGATGGCAAGAAAATCACATTAGCCCCTTTAGCCCCATCCAAACTCCATGAAAATCCTCCACAAAATAAGTCCAAACACAGTGAGTGTTTACTAGCCATGAATGAGTCAGTTTTAAAGGCTTCACAACATGAGTTCAAAGCCTTTAAAGAGTCAATTTTGAGCATCCAAGAGGAGCCTGACAATCTATTACCCACTCACCCAGTTGCAAAAGCACTCCTTGAAAAATTCTGTCATTTATTCCCTGAAGAGATTCCCACGGGTCTACCTCCAAAAAGAGACATTCAACACCACATTGATCTTATCCCAGGATCCATCCTACCAAATAAGCCTGCATATAGGATGAACCCAAAGGATACTAATGAGATTCAAAGACAGGTTGCAGAATTGCAGGAAAAGGGCCTGATTCGTGAGTCTTTGAGTCCATGTGCAGTTCCAGCTCTTTTGGTGCCAAAGAAAGATGGAGGTATGCGAATGTGTGTTGATAGCAGGGCCATTAACAAGATTACTATCAAGTACAGGTACCCCATACCGAGACTTGAAGATATGCTCGATGAGTTATATGGCTCCAAAATATTCTCAAAGATTGATCTTTGAAGTGGTTACTACCAGATCAGAATCAGAGAAGGTGATGAATGGAAGACTGCATTCAAAACCAAAGGTGGTCTTTATGAATGGTTGGTAATGCCTTTTGGTCTTTCTAATGCACCTAGTACTTTTATGAGGTTGATTAACCAAGTGTTTAGACCTTATATTGGCAAGTTTGTGGTAGTCTACTTTGATGACATATTGGTGTATTCTAAGAATGAGCATGAACATCAAGATCATCTAACCCAAGTGATGCTTGTCTTAGAACGTGAGAAATTATTTGGTAACCTCAAGAAGTGTTCTTTCTTTACTCCAGAAGTTACATTTCTTGGTTATATTGTATCTGAAGATGGTATTAAGGTGGATGAAGGTAAGGTAGAAGCCATTCGTTCTTGGCCTATACCTAAGAGTATTCATGATGTTAGAGCTTTCCATGGTTTAGCTTCTTTCTACAGGAGATTTATTCG
>JACYFF010031952.1:65379564-65399195 GCA_017589665.1 Selenicereus undatus
CACTATAGGTGCCGGTTTCTGCCTTCACTTGTGCTGCATGGTTGACAACCCAAATGGTGAGTAATATGAGATTTTTTTATATTTCTGGAAACCTAAAGATGTATAGAATACCCTCCATTTGAAATTAGAGCATTTGGACGTCGTTTGCCCCATGAAAAAGTTGAAATGCCCAAACCGTGCAATACCGGGTTCAATTCAGCACGTCTTCAAAAAACAGCTTCGATCCTATAGCAAATGAGCTCCAAATCCTATGATTCAAAATGGAAATGAAATATAACACCTTAAGCTTACATAATCACCAAAATTTAATCACCTAAGATTGGATTAAGCTTAAGTAATTAAGTAACAAAAACCGGGTAAAATTCTGGATGCAAAACCATGTGCATCCACTTCAAAACTCTCCTTGGCCGTGAAGATGGACTTGATTGTGGATTTGTTTTGGACCATTTGGACTTGGGATGAACTCGTGGATGGACCTCCATCACACAAGTTCAAGAGAATTGAAGATCAAGGTCATTTTCCAAGTCATTCCATTTTGCCCCGGTTTTGCGCGGTTTGCAGTAATCACTTACTTAACCCTCAAAACCCTTTTGAAACCTTGATTTTTTCGAGGGGGGGGGGATTCTACACATCCTAAAGTTACCCCCCCACCTTTAAAATCCAAGTCACAACCATTTTTGCTAGCCAAACGAATTGCACAAAAAAACCGGCCATAACCGGTTCTTCTAGAACCCGGTTTGATAAAACCGGTTCTTCCTCCTTTCAAATGGCCGGCCCCTTGCTAGACAACTTGCTTGGCACTCTCTTCAATGTTGGCACACTCTACAAGCTGCATTAGGGTGGTGAAATTCTAGAGAAGAGCAACCAATGGGAGAGAGCTTGGTGTCCCTTGCATGGAGGCTTCCCATTGGCTAGCCGTTTTCTTCCCATGCAACTTTCGGCTGCCCATGTGCATTGTTCCTTCATTTTTCTGGTTGTTTAATACTTAAACATGAGCTTAAGTATTGTATAATCATGCTAGACAAAGGTTAGATGTATTATTTGATGTATTAGTGTTAGTTAAAAGCTTGATGTAATCTAGTTTAGCATAACCGGTTGTATTAGTAGCTAAGCATGTAATTAGATTAGGCCTAACACTTTTCCTCACCAGGAAGGAAAGTGATGTGGCCTTTTACTAGCCTAGCATTCCATTTATCTATAGTATGTAAGGCATTTTCAGCCATAGTAGAATAATAACTCAGAATTTTTCACCTTGGTAAAACCGTGAAGAGCACTCTAGCTTTTCTCTGTCAATCCTTGCTTGCTTATCCTTAATTAGGCCAATTAAGGTGGTGTTCAAGTGAGTCTTAACCTTGATTAAGTGGTGTTTCTGTATCTTAATCAAGATTAAGGGCCCTAAGCTTGAAGGTTGGTGGTGATTCTGTATCCAATCTCAGGTTTAGTTCTATCCTATCCTAGATTCATCTCTATGTTTGTTTAGTGAAGTAATTAGCAAGGATTAGTCACTACTTGCTTTTACTTAGCTAATCTTTCACCTCCATTCACTTTCCCACTTCAAAAACACTCTTTTTCATCCATTTTCACCATTCTACATTCACCAAAACTAGCCAAAACCGACATAGCAACCAAAGTCACTCAACCGTGCACAAAACCCTCACCGACGGTTTTTGTGGGCAGCATTTTGGCACGGTCTGACCGTGCTCTATGGCATGAGCGTGATCCAAAGTTCAATTGTCCTCTTCCTTTTGGTGTGTGTTAGCTTGGGTACTCTATTCCCTTGACACTTACATCATATTTGGTATCAGAGCAAGGTTTCTCTTAGGCCTTGTGTACCCCTCCCACTTCCACAAATCATTCCACTTCCCCTTTCTCACAAATTCAGTTTACCCAACCTATTCTACCATGACTTCATCTAGCATGTCATTGGAAGAAAGGTTTGAAGCATTGATGAAACAAAATGAGTTTCTAGTCAGCAAAGTTCGTGAGGATTCTCAAAGAGAGCAAGAGACTAGAGCACAAAACGAGTATCTTCGAAAGCAGTTGGGTTCTTTCCTGAAACAGAAGCAGAAGATGAATGAAGAGACCCTAAAATCTGAACCAAGGCTGCGTGAACATGTCCAAAGCCATGATGTGGGATCATCAAGTGAAGAAGAGGCACCAAGGAGACCTCGAAGGGAGCCACGAAATCAACACTCTACCAATGATTTCAAAGTAGAGATTCCTGAACTTGAAGGCAAATTGGACCCAGAGGAGTTCTTGGATTGGCTTCACACTGTGGAAAAAGTCTTCAAATACAAAGATGTCCCATGATGGGGACCATCTCCATGATTCATCCAACCTCTCCCTCACCACCTTACAAGAGTCCAACACCACCAATGAGGTCAAGGAAGTGCAAGCCATGGTCAAAAACATCTTGAACAACACCCATGAACCATTGCTTAATTCGGACCGAAATTGGCCCGGTTTTGCAACCTTAATTACCCAAGCTTAAAGATGGGTTAATGGGCTGCAAACCCACTTTTTGGAACCCTTAATATGTCAGCTTCAAAGGCATATAAAGAGTTCTAGGATAGGTAATTGATAAATAAATCAATGGGGAACTTTTTCTAGAAGCAGCAGAATCTGCCACAGATTGGACACGCTGCACATTTTCCCTCATATCTCCCAAACGGCTGATCCAATTAACCTGCACGAGGAGGCCCTGGAAAGATGACTTCCTTATCTTTCTAACAAGCCCTAATTCAGCCACTTTTGCCAACAAACCTAGGAGATATATCTGTTTAAAGTTGATGCATGTGCACTGAAAAGTTGCTGACACATTGTAAAAGTACTTTTCAGCTTTTGTCTTTTGCTTTTTGGTTCCCCCAAGCCCTTGAACGTGTATGAGGTGATTTTTCCTTCCCTTGGAAGCTTGTTAAAGGTATCCACACTATAAAAGGGAGCCTTGGGCTGTCCAAGAAGGAGGGATGAAGTTGTATTCAGCATAGAGTTATCAAACTCTCTCAAATTCTCTCCCTAAAATACCTAGTGTTATATCTTAGGTTTTGGCAACCCCAAGTGGGTCTCTAGGTCTTCTTAATTCAACTAAGAGGGTGTTCATCTTCTTAGCTTAGTTGAAGGAAGAAGATTTGCCCAAGTGTGCAAACCAAGGTGGGTTTTACACCACCCTTGCTAGTGGACTTGATTTATCTTGTTCTTGTGTTCTTTCCTTGTTCTTCTACCCAAATGCATTCTTGATTCACTTTTGCAAATCTTTGCCTAAGTGAAGCTTGAATACATCAAGTGGTATCAGAGCTTAGGCTACCCTCTTGGCCTAGCTTCCATCCCCAAACACATTCCCAAACACTAGCACCACAAAATCCGCCCAAACACAACGCCTTCAAACTCTCACCCGTGCCCAACCAGAAAGTTGGCACGGCCTGCCCGTGCCACCTAGGCACGACCGTGCCACTTCATTTCCAGCCCACTTCCTTGCCGTGGTCAGGCACGGCCACCCCGTGCCCCTCCACACGACCGTGCCACCCCTCCGCCTTCCCAAAACAGCCTTTTCCCACTCTCAAACCACCATGTCTACTAGCCTTACCCCCAAGCAAGTGAGCGAGCAAGTCCTAAGAGAGAATGCCGAGTTGCAAGCCCAAGTTAAGTACTTACAATCTCAACTTGGCAAGATGATGCAAGAGAAGAGAAAGAACTTGCAAAGTCCTAGGAGTTCAAGCAAGCAATACTTGGGTGACTCCGAGGAGGAAGAAGAAAGTAACTCCCTTGAAGATTCCGAAGAAGATGCATATGTAAGGAGGCCAAAGAGGCATCAAAGGCCTCAAGACTGAAGCTACAACGACTTCAAGGTGGACATCCCCAACTTTGAAGGCCAACTTGACCCGGATGTGTTCTTGGATTGGCTTCAAACCGTTGAAAGGGTCTTTGAGTTCAAGGACATCCCCGACGAAAGAAAGGTAAAGCTTGTTGCTTTGAAGCTTCGAAAGTATGCTTCAATTTGGTGGTCCAATCTTGTGTCTAAGAGAGCTAGGAAGGGTAAAGGGAAGATAAGAACTTGGGAGAAAATGAAATCCAAACTTAAATCCAAGTTTTTGCCACCCCATTACTTGCAAGACAACTTCCTTAAACTCCACCACCTCAAACAAGGGTCTAAAAGTGTAGAGGAATACACTAGGGAGTTTGAACAATTGTTGTTGAAATGTAGTTTGGAGGAGGATGAGTCTCAAACTTTGATTAGATATTTGAGTGGCTTGAATGATGAAATTGCTCATGTTGTGGAACTTCACCCATACACTTCTTTGGATGAGCTTAGTGTCTTAGCCCACAAAGTTGAGTCACAAAAGAAAGCCAAGGGCAAGGGTATGGCATCCAAGCCTAGCCCCCGTCCTTACCCCTTCCAAAAGCCCTCATACTACCCTCCCAAAACAACCCCAAACTCAAACACAAGACCCCCTCCACCAATTCTCCCTCAAACCCCCACAAAACCGCCCTCAAAACCCATGGACAAGAAAAGATGTTTCCGATGTCAAGGCCTTGCACACTTTGCTTCCGAATGTCCCAACAAAAGAATTGTCACCTTGGCTGAATACCATGCTACTTGTGAGGAGTTAGATGATGAGAATGATGGGGAAGAGAAGGAACTTCTTATGACCGAGGGTCTTGAAGAAGTTGAAGAGGGACCCGATGAAGGAGAAATGCTTGTGATTATAAGAGCTTTGAGTGGTATTGCTTCCCAAAATGACATGGAACAAAGGGAGAACATCTTCCATACCCGGTGCACCGTGAAGGGGAAGGTTTGCTATCTCATTATTGATGGTGGAAGTTGTGCCAATGTGGCTTCCACAACTCTTGTGGAAAAGCTCAAGCTATCGGTCTCTCCGCACCCAAGCCCTTACACCATACAATGGCTCAATCAAGGTAAAGGATTGCAAATCTCTTCTCGTTGTTTACTTGGCTTTTCAATTGGCAAAAGTTATAAAGATGAGATTTGGTGTGATATTGTACCCATGGATGCTTGCCATGTCCTCTTGGGACGTCCATGGTTGTTTGATAGAAGTGTGATGCATGATGGTCAGTTAAATACATACACATTTGCCAAAGACCACAAAAAGATCACCCTCACCCCTCTCAAATCAAACTCACATAAAAGGCCTCAAGACACTCCTGGCATGGATGTCTTCCTCACTACCCTACTCAATTCCCAACTCCATGAATATGATGATTTCAAAGAATGGATTTTACTTGGCCAAGAACCGACCGAAGCTAAGGATTCTTCCCATCCTTTGCTTTCCCCTCTCCTCAAAAATTTCCAACATGTCTTCCCTAGTGAGGTCCCCCATGGTCTCCCCTCCAAAAGAACCATACAACACAAAATTGACCTCATTCCCGGTGCCACCCTCCCAAACAAGCCGGCCTACCGAATGAACCCACAAGAGACTCAAGAAGTGCAAAGGCAAGTGGATGATCTTCTTGCAAAAGGCTTGATCCGTGAGAGCCTTAGTCCATGTGCCGTGCCCGCCTTGCTTGTTCAAAAGAAAGATGGGTCAATGAGGATGTGTGTGGATAGTAGAGTGATAAACAAAATCACCATCAAATATCGCTTTCCTATTCCACGGTTGGAGGATCTCCTAGATGAGCTTCATGGAGCCACCATATTTTCTAAGATTGATCTTAGAAGTGGCTATTATCAAATCCGGATCTATGAAGGAGATGAATGGAAGACGGCCTTCAAAACCAAAGGAGGTCTCTATGAGTGGCTTGTTATGCCATTCGGGTTGTCCAATGCACCAAGCACTTTCATGAGGCTTATGAACCAAGTTCTGAAGCCCCTTATTGGCAAGTTTGTTGTTGTCTACTTTGATGACATATTGGTGTATAGCAAGAATGAAGAAGAGCATGCCCATCATCTACACCAAGTCTTGAGTATCCTATCTCAAGAAGAGCTCTATGGGAACTTCGAGAAGTGTCACTTTTTCACTTCTCAAGTCATATTCTTGGGCTATGTTGTTTCGGCTCAAGGGATTCATGTTGATGAGAGCAAAGTTCAAGCAATCCGAGATTGGCCCGTTGCTACTTCAATTCAACAAGTTAGGAGCTTCCATGGCCTAGCCTCTTTCTGTAGGAGGTTTGTGAGAGATTTTAGCACTATTGTTGCCCCCATGACCGAGGTGCTTAAGGCCAAGAATTTTGAGTGGACCAACCAAGCTCAAAGGGCCTTTGAAGAAATCAAGTACAAGCTCACAAGTGCACCCGTTCTAGCTCTACCAAGCTTCTCCAAAATATTTGAGGTAGAGTGTGATGCTCCCGGTGTTGGGATAGGGGCTATCCTATCTCAAGAAAAGAGGCCCCTAGCCTTCTTTAGTGAGAAGCTCAATGATGCCAAAAGAAAGTACTCCACTTATGGCAAGGAGTTCTATGCAATTGTGAGAGCTTTGGAACATTGGAGGCACTACTTGGTGGGGGGAGAATTCATTCTCCATTCGGATCATGAGGCTCTCAAGTTCATATAAGGGCAACACAAACTCAACCCAAGGCATGCAAAGTGGGTTGAGTACCTCCAAGCCTTCCATTTTGTGATCCACCACAGGTCGGGTCAACTTAACAAAGGAGCGGATGCATTGTCAAGAAGGTACCCTCTTACTACCTTGGAATCCAAAGTCCTTGGTTTTGAGATCATTAAGGGGTTGTATGATCAAGATGAGGATTTCAAGGAAATCCATAAGAAGTGTGCTAGCCACCCTCACGGCTTGTTTCACTTGGATCATGGATTCCTCTTCAAGGGAACCCGGCTTTGCATTCCAAGGAGTGGATTTCGAGAGCTCCTCATTCAAGAGCTCCATGGTGGGGCTTTTGCCGGGCACTTTGGCATTGAAAAGACTTGCTCCATGCTCAAGGAGCACTACTATTGGCCAAGCATGTCCAAGGATGTGGAACACTATGTGAAAAGGTGTTCTACATGTCAACAAGCCAAGAGCCACTCTAGGCCCCAAGGTCTATACACACCTCTCCCCATTCCTCAAGGCCCTTGGGAGGATGTGAGTTTAGACTTCATCACGGGTTTGCCAAGAACCCAAAGGCACAAAGATTCAATCATGGTAGTGGTGGACCGATTCTCAAAGATGGCTCATTTCATATCATGCCATACCACCAATGATGCTTCATCCATTGCAAACCTCTACTTCAAGGAGGTTGTTCGTCTCCATGGCATTCCAAGAAGCATGGTGTCGGATAGGGACACCAAGTTCCTAAGTCACTTTTGGCTCACATTGTGGAGAAAGTTTGGCACTCACCTCAAGTTTAGCACAACATGCCACCCCCAAACCGATGGTCAAACCGAGGTGACTAATAGAACTTTGGGCACCTTGCTTAGAGTTCTAGTCAAGAAGAATATCAAAGGGTGGGATGAGTTGCTTCCTCATGCCGAGTTTGCCTTCAAACGCACACCAAGTAAGACCACAAGTCTCTCTCCCTTTCAAGTGGTGTACGGTTACAATCCAAGCACTCCCTTAGACTTGGTTCCCATTCCAACTCCAACCAAGTTTAGTTGGGAGGCCGAAAAGAGGGCCAAAGAAATCCAAGAACTTCATGCCAAGGTGAGGGCCCGAATTGAAAGGTCCAATGAGCAAGCCAAGTCACATGCCAACAAGCACAAGAAGGAAGTTCATTTCCAACCTGGGGACTTGGTATGGATCCATTTGAGGAAGGAAAGGTTTCCAAGCAAGTGCAAGTCAAAGCTCATGCCAAGATCGGATGGCCCCTTTGAAGTGCTTGAAAGGATTGGTCCAAATGCCTACAAAGTGGACCTTCCGGGTGAGTATGGAGTCTCCGCCACCTTCAATGTGGCTGACCTAAGTCCTTATTATGAGGAAGATGAAGAGCTTCCAAGTTTGAGGTCAAACTCCAACTAAACCGGGGAGTATGATGGGGACCATCTCCATGATTCGTCCAACCTCTCCCCCACCACCTTAAAAGAGTCCAACACCACCAATGAGGTCAAGGAAGTGCAAGCCATGGTCAAAAACATCATGAACAACACCCATGAACCATTGCTTAATTCGGACCGAAATTGGCCCGGTTTTGCAAGCTTAATTACCCAAGCTTAAGGATGGGTTAATGGGCTGCAAACCCACTTTTTGGAACCCTTAATATGTCAGCTTCAAAGGCATATAAAGAGTTCTAGGATAGGTAATTGATAAATAAATCAATGGGGGACGTTTTCTAGAAGCAGCAGAATCTGCCACAGATTGGACATGCTGCACATTTTCCCTCATATCTCCCAAACGGCTGATCCAATTAACCTGCACGAGGAGGCCCTGGAAAGCTGACTTCCTTATATTTCTAACAAGCCCTAATTTAGCCAATTTTGCCAACACACCTAGGAGATATATCTGTTTAAAGTTGATGCATGTGCACTGAAAAGTTGCTGACACATTGTGAAAGTACTTTTCAGCTTTTGTCTTTTGCTTTTTGGTTCCCCCAAGCCCTTGAACGTGTATGAGGTGATTTTTCCTTCCCTTGGAAGCTTGTTAAAGGTATCCACACTATAAAAGGGAGCCTTGGGCTGTCCAAGAAGGAGGGATGAAGTTGTATTCAGCATAGAGTTATCAAACTCTCTCAAATTCTCTCTCTAAAATACCTAGTGTTATATCTTAGGTTTTGGCAATCCCAAGTGGGTCTCTAGGTCTTCTTAATTCAACTAAGAGGGTGTTCATCTTCTTAGCTTAGTTGAAGGAAGAAGATTTGCCCAAGTGTGCAAACCAAGGTGGGTTTTACACCACCCTTGCTAGTGGACTTGATTTATCTTGTTCGTGTGTTGTTTCCTTGTTCTTCTACCCAAATGCATTCTTGATTCACTTTTTCAAATCTTTGCCTAAGTGAAGCTTGAATACATCATCCCAGATGACAAGAGAGTCAAGCTTGTGGCACTCAGATTATGTAAGTATGCTTCCTTATGGTGGACTAACTTGTGTGCAAAACGAGTTACATAAAGAAATGCTAAAATTTTAACTTGGGATAAAATGAAATCCAAGTTGAAAGCTAGATTTTTACCACCTACATATGTGCAAGATTGCTATGCTCAACTTCATAATTTGACTCAAGGCAATCTAAGTGTAGAGGAGTATACTAGAGAATTTGAGAAGCTTGTTATTAAATGTGATTTGCAAGAACCGGAGGAACAAACTATTGTTAGGTACTTAGGTGGACTTGAACCTAGGTATGCTAATGATGTGGAATTACAAGCCTACACTACTTTTGATGAAGTGTGTGTGCTAGCTCATAAAATTGAACAACAAAAGAAAGCTGGACCCACCATTCGAGCTCCACCCCCACGACCCTTTGTGATGAATCAACCCTTTAAGAAGGGAAGTTCTAACCCTCCACCAAGGCCACAGACGCCCTTCCCTCCACAAAGAACCGCAACACCTCAAAAGGCCCCAGCAATCCCATTCCGTTCAAATCCTAACCCAATGGCTAGCCGAAGGTTTTTTAAATGTCAAGGGCTTGGTCACATTGCTTCTGAATGTCGAAACAGAAAGGTTATTACTTTAGCCGAATGGACTAATGTGAAGGAAGTTTTTGAAGAGGAGGAACACGAAGAAGAAGAAGAAGAGCCAGAATCTGAAGAGGCTCAGGAAGAAGTTGAGGAAGAAGCTGATGAAGGCGAGATGTTGGTATTAAGGAGAGTCTTGAATGACCAAAAGAACAACAAGGATGAACAACGGGACAATATCTTTCACACACGGTGTACGGTCCAAGGAAAGGTTTGTTCTCTAATTGTTGATGGTGGTAGTTATGCTAATGTGGTTTCTCTCACCATGATTGAAAAGCTAGGTTTGCAAGCTTCAACCCATCCTCATCCATACAATATACAGTGGCTGAATCAAAGCAAGGGACTTCAAGTCAATTCCCGGTGTCTTATCTCATTATCTATTGGCAAGAGTTACCATGATCAGCTATGGTGTGATCTGATACCCATGGATGCTTGTCACATTTTGTTAGGGAGACCATGGTTATATGACAAGAAGGTGATGCATGATGGTTTCCTAAATACCTACTCCTTGTTCAAGGACGGCAAGAAGATCACCTTAAAGCCATTATCCCCATTCGAGCTCCACAAAAATAAACCCACAAAAGGCCATGACCAATATGGTTGCTTACTCACCTTTAGTGAAACTCTTTTGAAGGCTGAAAATCATGAGTTCAAAGATTTTAAAGAGTGGATCTTAACCCTACAAGAAGAACCAGAAAATCCCTTACCAACCCATCCCTTTGCCAAAACACTCATCGAAAAACTCTGTCATTTATTCCCTGAAGAAATACCAAATGGCTTACCCCCAAAAAGAGATATCCAACATCACATTGACCTCATCCCCGGTTCCATTCTCCCAAATAAACCAGCCTACGGAATGAACCCAAAGGAAACCATGGAAATACAAAGGCAAGTGGAAGAATTGATGTCTAAGGGTCTTGTGCAAGAGTCACTTAGCCCCTGTGTCGTGCCTGCTTTATTGGTTCCCAAAAAGGATGGTAGTCAGCGGATGTGTGTGGACAGTCGAGCTATCAACAACATTACAATCAAGTATAGGTACCCCATACCTAGACTTGAGGATATGTTGGATGAGCTACATGGTTCTAAGGTATTCTCCAAGATTGACTTGAGAAGTGGTTATTATCAGATTCGCATTAGAGAAGGAGATGAGTGGAAGACGGTATTTAAAACCAAGGGTGGTTTATATGAGTGGCTTGTTATGCCATTCGGTCTTTCTAATGCTCCTAGTATATTTATGCGATTGATGATTCAAGTCTTCAAACCATTCATTGGCAAGTTCGTGGTGGTTTATTTTGATGATATTCTTATTTATTCCAGGGACGAGCAAGCACACCAGCAGCACCTAACTCAGATTATGCATGTCCTGGAACGTGAAGAGTTGTATGGTAATCTTAAGTGTACTTTTTTTACTAATGAAGTTACCTTATTAGGTTACATTATTTCCAGTGAAGGAATTAAGGTCGATGAAGGGAAGATCGAGGCTATTCGGAGTTGGCCTCAACCACAAAGTATTCATGATGTTCGAAGCTTCCATGGATTGACATGTTTTCACGGGAGGTTCATTCGGAGTTTCAGCACCATTATGTCTCCCATGACAAAAGTGCTTAAAGGTTCCTCATTCTAATAGAATCCAAAGGCACAATCTGCATTTGAGGAGGTAAAGAAGAAGCTCACTCAAGCACCTGTACTTGCATTACCATGTTTTGACAAGGTGTTTGAGGTAGAATGTGATGCATCAGGAGTTGGCATTAGAGGAGTTTTAACTCAAGAAGGTAAAGCATTAGCCTTCTTTAGTGAAAAACTTTGTGACTCAAGAAGAAAGTACTCCACATATCACAAGGAATTCTATGCTATTATTCGGTGTCTTGAACATTGGAGTCATTATTTGGTGGCTAGTGAATTTATACTTCATTCTGATCATGAAGCTTTAAAGTACATTCAGGGCCAGCACAAGCTCAATTCACGCCATGCCAAATGGGTTGAGTTCCTCCAGCCATTCCATTTCACCATCAAGCACAAATTAGGCAAGTTAAATCAGGGTGCAGATGCATTATCTAGGAGACATCTCCTATTGTTTGAGTTAGATGCTATTATTCTTGGTTTTGAACATCTTAAGAGTCTTTATGCTGAAGATGAAGACCTTGGGGATTTATATGCTGCCTGTTCTAACCACCCCAAGGGAGATTTTCTTGTCCAGGATGGTTATCTTTTCAAAGGAGTACGGTTGTGTATTCCTAAGTGTAGCACACGTGAACTTCTAATCAGGGAGGTTCATGGAGGTTCTTTAGCAGGTCATTTTGGAGAGTCCAAGACCCTTACCCTGCTAAGGGAACACTATTATTGGCCAGGAATGGAGAAGGATGTGCAGGACATCCTTAGAAGGTGTGGTACGTGCCAAGCAGCTAAAAGTCATACCTTACCACAAGGCTTGTACACCCCATTGCCTACACCAGCACAACCATGGCTCGATGTGAGTATGGACTTCATTTTGGGATTGCCTCAGATCCAAAGAGGTAAAGATTCAATATTTGTTGTGGTAGACAGGTTTTCGAAGATGGCACACTTCATTCCGTGCAATAAGACCAATGATGCTACTCATATTGCCGAGCTCTATTTCAGAGAGGTAACAAGGTTACATGGTATTCCTAAGTCTATTGTTTCTGATAGGGATACAAAGTTTCTAAGTCATTTCTGGATTACATTATGGAAGAAACTTGTTCCTAAGTTGTTATTTAGTACTACTTGTCACCCCCAGACTGATGGCCAAACTGAGGTTACTAATTGAACCTTAGGTACTCTTCTAAGGGCATTGATTAAACCTCATGTTAGAGCCTGGGATTTACCCTTGCCACATGCTGAGTTTGCATATAACAGGGCACCTAGCAAGGCTATAGGTCTTTCACCATTCAAGGTGGTGTACGGGGTTGATCCATTGAGTCCTAATGATCTTACTCCACGACCCCAAGACCAAAAGCCCCATGTTGATGCGGCAACAAGAGTAAAGGAAATCCAAAAGCTCCATGAGTTGGTGAAAGCAATAATTGAAAAGACAAATGCAGCCTATGAAGCACACGCCAACAAGCATAGGAGAAAGATTGTGTTTCAGCTTGGTGATTTGGTATGGATTCATCTTAGGAAGGAACGGTTTCCTTCTAAGAGGAAAAACAAGCTTATGCCAAGAGCAGATGGTCCATTTGAAGTGGTTGAAAAGATTAATCACAATGCTTATAAGGTGGATCTCCCAGGTGACTATGAAGTTTTTGCCACTTTCAACGTGGCTGATTTGAGTCCATTCTATCCTGATTTTCCCCCACAAGATTTAAGGAGCAAATCTTTTCAACAAGACGAGGATGATGGAATCCTACCTACCCAAGATCATGTTCATGTAGAGGTTATTCCATCACGTCCAAGAACAAGATCACAAACCAAGAGAATGGCTCTTAATTTGGAAGAAGATGAAGTTGGCACAAACGGGTTCACTAGCTTCAAAGTGCCCGGTTTTGTGTACATGATTTCCTAAGCTACAATGTGGTTTAGACCTAACCTTTTTACATTTTTGGAATCCTTTTGATGTTGTTTTGCAGGTACCAATGTTCGTTCCAAGTCACAAGTTCAAGAGGATTGAAGATCAAGGTCATTTTCCAAGTCATTCCATTTTGCCCCGATTTTGCGCGGTTCGCAGTAATCACTTACTTAACCCTCAAAACCCTTTTGAAACCTTGATTTTTTCGAGGGGGGGTTTCTACACATCCTAAAGTTACCCCCACCTTTAAAATCCAAGTCACAACCATTTTTGCTAGCCAAACGAATTGCACAAAAAAACCGGCCAGAACCGGTTCTTCTAGAACCCAGCTTGCCAAAACCGGTTCTTCCTCCTTTCAAATGGCCGGCCCCTTGCTAGATAACTTGCTTGGCACTCTCTTCAATGTTGGCACACTCTACAAGCTGCATTAGGGTGGTGAAATTCTAGAGAAGAGCAACCAATGGGAGAGAGCTTGGTGTCCCTTGCGTGGAGGCTTCGCATTGGCTAGCCGTTTTCTTCCCATGCAAATTTCGGCTGCCCATGTGCATTGTTCCTTCATTTTTCTTGTTGTTTAATACTTAAACATGAGCTTAAGTAGTGTATAATCATGCTAGACAAAGGTTAGATGTATTATTTGATGTATTAGTGTTAGTTAAAGCTTGAGGTAATCTAGTTTAGCATAGCCGGTTGTATTAGTAGCTAAGCATGTAATTAGATTAGCCCTAACACTTTTCCTCACTAGGAAGGAAAGTGATGTGGCCTTTTACTAGCCTAGCATTCCATTTCTCTCTAGTATGTAAGGCATTTTCAGCCATAGTAGAATAATAACTCAGAATTTTTCTCCTTGGTAAAACCGTGAAGAGCACTCTAGCTTTTCTCTCTCAATCCTTGCTTGCTTATCCTTAATTAGGCCAATTAAGGTGGTGTTCAAGTGAGTCTTAACCTTGATTAAGTGGTGTTTCTGTATCTTAATCAAGATTAAGGGCCCTAAGCTTGAAGGTTGGTGGTGATTCTGTATCCAATCTCAGGTTTAGTTCTATCCTATCCTAGATTCATCTCTATGTTTGTTTAGTGAAGTAATTAGCAAGGATCAGTGACTACTTGCTTTTACTTAGCTAATCTTTCACCTGCATTCACTTTCCCACTTCAAAAACACTCTTTTTCATCCATTTTCACCATTCTACATTCACCAAAACTAGCCAAAACCGAGATAGCAACCAAAGTCACTCAACCGTGCACAAAACCCTCACCCACGGTTTTTGTGGGCAGCATTTTGGCACTGTCTGATCGTGCTCTATGGCACGACCGTGGCACTAAGGTCGTGACCCAAAGTTCAATTTTCCTCTTCCTTTTGGTGTGAGTTAGCTTGGGTACTCTATTCCCTTGACACTTACATCATTTGGTCGTTCAAATCAGCCATTTACCAAGATGTGTCAAAACTGTCCGGCAAACCAGAAACAACCCCTTTTGAAGTGATAAAATCAGTTTGAAAGCTTCTGTGCTTTCTTCTCTCAAACTCTTACTTGCTTATCCTTAATTAGGCCAATTAAGGTGGTGATCAAGTGAGTCTAAAGCAAATGTTAAGTGGTGTTTCTGTATCTTAACACTTTGTTTAAGGGCCCTAAACTTAGCTTGGTGGTGTTTCTGTATCCTTGCCTAAGTTTAGTTCTATCAAAATCGATGCTATACTCAAGGTGCTTCAAAGAGGATTAAAGTGGATTAGCTAGCTCTAATTTGAAGTTAGTGATTCTTACTTTGATTCATCTTTCCATTTCACACATCCATAACCATTCCCACACACATATCCATGCTGAATCCAAGCTAAAGCTACCCCCTTTGGCTTAGCTTTCAACCCCAAACACATAAACACCTGATGTATATGTGAAGGGAATAGAGGACCCAAGCCAATACACATCAAAAGGCAGAGAAAAGGGGAAGAATTGGTCATGGCCAAGGTGGCACAGTCGTGCCCTATGGCACGGTCAGACCGTGCCACTTTGCTGTCCACAAAAACCGTGGAAGGGAGAAAAGTGCACGGTTGGAGGCCTTTGTGGTTTGATTCGGTTTTGGGTTATTTTGGTGAATGGGAAATGTTGAAAAGGGATGTATAAGTTCGTATTTGAGGTAAGAAAGTGAATGCAAGTGGAAGATTAGCTAAGTAGAAGTAATCAAGCACTAATCCATGCTAATCACTTCACTAAGCAAATCATAGAGATGAAACTAGAATAGGATAGAACTAAACCTCAAATTGGTCTAATTAAGGATAAGCAAGTAAGGATTTGTGAGAGAGAAAAGCAAAGCTTCTCAAAGTGTTTCAAACTGAAAAATCTGAGTTATGTTTCTTCCTTGGCCAAAATGGCCTTACATACTAGAGGAAAAATACAATACTACGCTAGGAAATGCCCACATCACTTTCCTTCCTAGGGAGGAAAAGTGTTAGGACTAATCTAAGTACATGATTAGCTAGTAATACAATTGGTTTGTCTAAACAAGATTACATCATGCTTAAACTAATACTAATACATCAAACTATGCATCTAATCCTTGTCTAGCTTGATTACACAATACTTAGGCCAATGTTTAACACTAATACAAGCTGTGATTTGAAGAAACTCAGCACATGGCAGCCGAAATGTGCAGGAGAAGAAATCGGCAAGCCAATGGGAAGCAAGCACATGGTGACACCAATCATTCTCCCATTGGTTGTTCTTTTCTAGGCATGTATCACTTCTAGGAGGCCTTGAGGGGTGGGCCAAGCTGGTAAGAGTAACTTGCAGCTTGGTTTGATAGGGTGGCCGGCCATTGAGAGGAAGAGAACCGGTTTTGGCCAAACCGGGTTCTAGAAGAACCGGTTTGGGCCGGTTTTTTGTGCAATTTGTTCTTGTTGCAAAAATGGCCAAGACTTGAATTTTAAAGGTGTGGAGGTAACTTTAGGATGTGTAGAATCCCCCCGTTCAATAAAATCAAGGTTACAAAAGGGTTTTGTGGGTTAATTAACTGAATAGTGCAAACCGCGCAAAACCGGGGCAAAATGGAGTCACTTGGAAAATGACCTTGATCTTCAATCCTTTTGAGGGTATGACTTGAAACTCCTTCTTGGACCTGAAAAACAACATCAAAAGGATTCCAAAAATGGAAAAATGTTAGGGCTAAGCTACAACGTAGCTTAGGAAATCAGGTACACAAAACCGGGCACTTTGAAGCTAGTGAACCCGTTTGTGCTTGCTTCACTATCTTGTAATAATTGAGCAATCTTCTTCACTTGGGATCTTGTTCTTGGACGTATAGGAGTGGAATCATCAGGGATAAGATCTTCAGTGGCTAGGTTTCCATCAACACCCCAAACCGTGAACCATAGAACATGCTAGGCAAAGTGGGCAGGGATTTGGCACGGCCTACCCGTGCCATTAGGCACGACCGTGCCACCCACAGTTTGTGAGTTTTCCCTTGTGTGCTACTTGCTTTTGGTGGTTTGTTGCTTGGGTCCATTCCTCCCTTGTGCTATACATCTATTCACGCCAAAGAACCTTTGTTTTCCCACTTAGAATCACTTGATTCTAAGCACCATTCTCCCTCCACATACTTGATGCCTCACAACCATCATTTTATGTGACCACTTTCCTTTGTTTCCCCTTGATGTTATCTTCCTTCGGTTTCTAAGTTAGTTGTATTCTATTGAACCCTAGCTTGGTCATCGGTAGGTACATCAAGTAGGCGTGCAAATTTCGGCTGGCACATGCATTTCTAGTCTTTTGCTGGTTGTATTAATGCTTAAGCAAGTTTTGAGTGATGTATAATAAGCTTAGACATAGTTTTACTTCATGTTTTGATGTATTAGATTAGTTAAATATGCTAGTGATTGTATTAGGTACAAACCGGTTGTAATTAACTCTTAATCCTTTTCCTCCTTAGTAAGGAAAGGTGAGAGTCATGTGTTCTTGCTTATACTTTCTAGCTTGGCCATTCTTTTGCTGCCTATTTAAAGGCACCCCACGGCCCCTTGCAAAAACACAACCCATACTTGAATGATAAAATCAGTTTGAGAGCATTTGTGCTTTCTTCCTTCAAACTCTTACTTGCTTATCCTTAATTAGGCCAATTAAGGTGGTGATCAAGTGAGTCTTAGCCTAGATAAACTGGTGCCACCTATATCTTAATCGAAGTTAAGGACCCTAAACTTGGATTTGGTGGTGTTTCTGTATCCAATCCAGAGTTTATGGAGTGTGTTGCTAATGGGCCGGATGAAGATTGCTTGAGTTTAGTTACAAATTTCCACTTTGGAAGAAGATATGACTTGATCTAAAGGCAATGCCACCAATCAAGCCTAAGGATCCACCAAGAATTGCATAAAGGCAATGCCACCAATAATTCTATAAAGGATTCCACTCAAGACTCACCACCTTTTGTGAAAGGATAAAGAGAACTCAAGATTTTAGAGAGAATTCAAAGCATAAGCTTCTTTCATAAACATTCAACTCCTCTTCTACATACTAAGGCTTCCCCTTTTATAGGAGAGATTCACAAGGCTTCAAAATGCAGCAAAAATGCCTTGGACGACCATAAAGCATGCTAGGGAACCAAAAAGCAACAAACAAAATCTGAAAAGTGTTTTTTGCTTTACGTCAGCACTTTTCAGTTTACATAGGTCAACTTTGCAAGGCTATATCTCCTAGGTTTGTTGGAAAAATGAACTGAAAAAAGACTTGTTGGAAAGCTCTAGAAGTCAGCTTTCAGTGGCCTCGTCGTGCAGGTCAATTGGAGCAGCCGTTTGAGAGATATGGGGCAAAATGTGCAAACATATTAGGCTGGGGCAGATTCTGCTGCTTGTGGAAAAAGCCTCCTCTAGACCTATGCCCTAATTCCTTCACCTAGAACTCTCTTTATGCCCTTTTATCTGACATATGAAGGTTCCTAGAAAGTGGGTTTTCAGCAAGTTAAACCCATTCTAAGCTTGGTGAATTAAGCTCACAAAACCGGGTAAAAACCGGGTAGCTTTACCGTGAAAATACAACTTGCTGTTTTGGCTTCTTTTATTATTTCTGAGGGTTTGACTTCATTTTTGATGGACCAAACCCTTTAGAAGGCCTCTTGAACTTCCCAAAATAGGCGCGGAACGCATCCCAATGATTCGAGATGAGGTTGGAATTGGAATTCCAAAACCGCACACGGGCCAAGTTCCCGTTGATGGAGCTCGTGAGCATTAAGGAGGACTGCAGAGTTG
The DNA here is from genome assembly GCA_017589665.1 of Selenicereus undatus. Lineage (NCBI taxonomy): Eukaryota > Viridiplantae > Streptophyta > Magnoliopsida > Caryophyllales > Cactaceae > Selenicereus > Selenicereus undatus. The sequence continues at coordinate 65,397,856 of JACYFF010031952.1, forward strand.
TCTTGGACTTGTATGGTCATGCCATCCGCTTCATCCTCCCCTTCTTGAATGTGATTTGCCCTCAAATCATCACCCTGTTCTTCATCCTCAAGATAAGGTGTGAGATCACCCACATTGAATGTAGAGGATGTATTCATGCCTCCGGGCAATTCAAGTTTGTAGGCATTATCATTGGCCACTTCAAGGACCTTGAAAGGACCATCACTCTGTAGCATGAGCTTGTTCTTCCTTGAGCCATTGTATTTCCCACTAAAGTAATCAATAGGGTGTTGGTGTTGTGGGAAAACAACTTGGTATGGTGATAGGAGGGGGCCAAAATTTTGGTGTAAGGGAGGCACTTCCTCACTCTTATTGCTTTCAAGCATTAACAAGGCTAGGAGTTGCTTGTCTTTGCTTAAAGCTCTCTCAACCCGTGTTTCACTCATCATGAGAAAGTCTCTCTTTTTCTCACTTCCCGCCCCGGGCTTAGTTTTTTGGACTTGGTTTGGAGGTAATGGGTGTAACACTATCTTTTCCTTATCAATAACCAAAGAGTAAGTGTTCTTGAACCCATCATGCATGACATGCCTATCAAATTGCCAAGGCCGACCCAAAAGAATATGACAAGCACTCATAGGTACCACATCACAAAGGACATCACCCTTATACTTTTTCCCAATTGAAAAGGAGATAAGGGCTTGTTTGGATACCTTAAGGTTGCCGCCATCATTGATCCACTTCAAAGAATAAGGCTTGGGATGTGGAATAGTAGGAATGCCAAGCTTCTCAATAAGAATAGTGGAGGCCACATTGGTGCAACTCCGTCCATCAATGATCAAGTTGCACACCTTGTCTTGGATGGTACACCGGGAGAGAAAGGGCATTTCTCTTTGAGTCTTGTCACAAGGAGTGTCTTGGGTATGTAAAGCCCTCCTTAAGACAAGTAATTCACCTTCATTGGCATCAAGGTGAGTTTCATCTCCCATAGGGTCCGAATCTACCCCATTAACTTCATCTTGCACTTTCATCATCATGTCATCAACTTCTTGTATAGTCATGACCCTTTTATTTGGGCAATCATGTTGGAAATGACCATAACCTTGACATTTAAAGCACTTCATGCCTTCAAGTTTCTTAGGCAATTCCTTAGGAGAAGGAAGAGCCACGGCCTTACCCTTGTCAACCCATGAGGTGCCTTCGGGTTTTGGGTGAGAAAAGGGCTTGAGAGGAGGCAATGAACTTACTTGCTCCCTTGGAATTGGCTTGGTGAAGATCTTTTCCTTCCCTCTAACTCCCCTAGAACTCACACCACTCCCACTTGAGTCTAGAGTGAGCTATGAGGCCGAGGAGAGGGCCAAAGA
>JACYFF010031952.1:65444497-65464003 GCA_017589665.1 Selenicereus undatus
GTTTAGTTCTATCCTATTCTAGTTTCATCTCTATGATTTGCTTAGTGAAGTGATTAGCATGGATTAGTGCTTAATTACTTCTACTTAGCTAATCATCCACTTCCATTCACATTCTCACTTCAAATACCATCTTATACATCCATGTTCATCATTTCCCATTCACCAAAATAACCCAAAACCGAAGTATGCAACAAAGGCCTTCAACCGTGTTTCTTTTCTCTTCCTCACGGTTTTGTGGGCAGCAAAGTGGCACGGTGTGGCTGTGCTCCTAGGCACGACCGTGCCACCTTGGCCGTCACTCAAACCTTCCTTTTCCTCTCCCTTTTGATGTGTATTGGCTTGGGTTCTCTTTTCCCTTGACATATACATCATATTTGGTATCAGAGCCTAGGTTTCTCCTTGGCCTTGCTTGCCTTTCCACTTCCACAAATCATTCCACTTCCCTCCCCTTTCTCACAAATTCAGTTTTCCGTTTGGTTTTACAATCTACTCTACCATGACTTCACCTAGCATGTCATTGGAAGAAAGGTTTGAAGCCTTGATGAAGCAGAATGAGTTTTTAGCTAGTCAGTCAAATTCGAGAGGATTCACAATGGAACAAAGAAGTTCAAGCACAAAATGAGTAACTACGAAAGCAATTGGGATCCTTTCTGAAGCAAAAGCAAAAACTCAATGAAGACACTCTTCAATCTGAACCAAGGGCACGTGATGTATCTGCCAATGACCAAGCTAGGGTTCAATAGAATACAACTAACTCAGCAACCAAAAGGAAGATAACATCAAGGGGAAACAAGTGAAAATAAACACATTAAATGATGGTTGTGAGGCATCAAGTATGTGAAGGGAGAATGGAGGCTTAGAATCAAGTGATTCTAAGTGGTAAAACAAAGAGAACGTGAGGTATTCAAGTGTATAACACAAGGGGGGATGGAACCAAACTAGTAACCACCAAGAACACAAGGCAAGAAGGGGAAACCCCACGAAATATAGGTGGCACGGTCGTGCCTAATGGCACGGGCAGACCGTGCCAATTTGCTGTTTGTGAAAACCGTGAGGAGGGATTTCACACGGTTTGGGGTGTTTGGAAGTTTGGCTTGGTGCTAGGTCTTTTGATGGTGTTTTAAGCATGGGATTGGATTTGTGAAGGGTTGTGGATGTGTGGAATGGACAAATGAATCAAGTAAGAATTTACTAACTTAAAATTAAAGTTAGCAAACTCACTTTAACTCACTTGGAGACCTTGAGTGTAAACACTGAATTGGATAGAACTAAACTTTGGCTAGGATACAGAAACACCACCAAGCTAAGTTTAGGGCCCTTAAACAAAGTGTTAAGATACAGAAACAACACTTAACATTTGCTTAAGACTCACTTGATCACCACCTTAATTGGCCTAATTAAGTATAAGCAAGTAAGAGTTTGAAAGAGGAAAGCACAAATGCTCTCAATCTGATTTTATCATTCAAAAGGGTTGTATCTCTTTGCCTTGGCCATGTGGTACTTTAAATAAGCAGCAAGCAAGGCCTTCCTAGCTAGTACACAAGCAAATAAAACACCTCACCCTTTCCTTACTAGGTAGGAAAAGGATTAGGAGTTAATTACAAGCTGATTTGTACTAATCTAGTTTACAAACATCTTAAACTAATCTAATACATTAAAATATAAATCTAACTTATGTCTAGGCTATTAATACATCATTAACATCTAAACTAAGCTTAAACATGCTGAAATGGCTGCTTATTTCTCATTGGACAGCCGAAAAGTGATGCTTCCCTTTACGGCTAGCCAATCAAGTTCAAGGGACAAGTTTTCTTGTCTTTCTTCTTCTATTGGTTGAACTTCAAGGCAACCATCACTTCTAGACACCCTAGGGACGTGTACCATGGCTTGAGGGGCGTGCCTAACAGCTTGCAAGTGGAGAAAACTGGATGTAGGTTTAAAAAGAACCAGTTTATACAAAACCGAGTTCAGGGGCAGTTTCGTCCGGTTTTTATGCAACTTGTTAAGCATAGCAAAAATGGGTATGATTGTGATTTTAATCATGGGGGGTAACTTTAGGATGTATATAATCCCCCCCAACCAAGAAATCAAGGTTAGGGTGAGTTTACATGGGTTAAATAAACTCAAACTTAAAAACGTTCAGATTAGAGCCTAATCTGACCAGTTTTGGAAAACTCCTTGTTTCTTCGTCCTCTTGCGTGCATCATTGGAATTTGATGCTTGGACATGAAATTACACATATTGAGGATTCCAAAAATGTATAAATTCATCACTTAAGCATTAGTATAGCTTAAGTTATGAATTAATCAAAACCGTGTTGTTTCTGGCTTGCTGGACAGTTTTGACACATCTTGGTAAATGGCTGATTTGAACGACCAAATGAACTCCAAATTGGATGCAACTTGTCTTGTTGGAAATATTACATCTTAAAATTGAAAGCCATGCAAAAATATCAGGCATTAAACATTTTGATGCTGGTCGAATTTTGCTTGCAAAAGAGGGTCAGTGCTGGAATCTTCCCTTTTGTCCTGCAATGAAACAACTAAAACAAAACTTGGATGATTTAATCACCCTTTAGCTAGCATATTAACATAATCTAATTGATTTGATTCTTTCTAATCAAAGGGGATGGAGAGGTCTCCATCAGCACGTGAAGAAGTCTATAGCCATGATGTTGATTCATCAAGTGAAGAAGAAGTGCCTAAAATGGTTAGAGGAGAGCCACGGATGCAAGTTAACAACAACGATTTCAGAGTTGAAGTTCCTGAATTCGAAGATAGGCTTGATCCTGAAGAGTTTATTGATTGGTTGCATACAGTTGAAAGAGTCTTTGAATATAAAGACATACCTGATGATAAGAAGGTTAAGTTAGTTGCTTTAAGGCTTAGAAAGTATGCATCCTTATGGTGGACAAATTTGAATGCTAAAAGGCTTAGGGAAAGAAAGTCTAGAATTCGAACTTGGGAGAAAATGAAAACCAAGTTGAAAGCTAGATTTCTACCATCTACTTATGTCCAAGATTGTTATTCTCAATTTCATAATTTCACACAAGGAAGTATGAATGTTGAAGAATATACTCGTGAGTTTGAGAAATTGATGATTAAATGTGATATCCAAGAACCTGAAGAACAAACCATAGTTAGATACTTGGGTGGTCTTGATCCTAGGTACTCTAATGTGGTAGAATTACAATCCTATGCATCGTTTGATGATGTTTGTGTACTAGCTCATAAAGTTGAACAACAAAAGAAAGCTAGACCAACATTCAAGCCATCAATCCCACGACCTCCAAACCGGAACCAAACCTTTAACAAGGGGAGTTCCCAACCACCACCAAAACTACAAAATCCCTTTCCCTTGAATCCACAAAGAACCATAGCACCTCAAAAGGCCCCAACACCCCCATTTCGTCCAAACCCAAACCCCATGGCTAATAGAAGATGCTTTAAATGTCAAGGTCTTGGTCATATTGCTTCTGAATGTCCAAACAGAAAGGTTTTTACTTTGGCTGAATGGACAACTGTCAAAGAGAACTTTGAAGAAGAGGAGCACGAAAATGAAAGTGAGCCAGAATCTGAAGAAGCTCATGAAGATGTCATTGAAGAAGCTGATGAAGGAGAGCTCTTGGTCGTAAGGAGAGTTCTTAGCAATCAAAAAGGAGTTAAGGATGAACATAGAGAAAACATATTCCATACAAGGTGTACCTCTCAAGGTAAAATATGCTCTTTGGTCATTGATGGTGGTAGTTGTTCTAATGTTGTTTCTCTGAGTATGATTGAGAAACTAGGGCTGCAAACAATGACTCATCCACATCCTTACAACATCCAGTGGTTAAATCAAAGCAAGGGCATTCAGGTGAATTCTCGTTGTTTGGTTTCATTTTCCATTGGAAAAAACTATAAAGATGAGTTATGGTGTGATGTTATTCCTATAGATGCATGTCATATTCTGTTGGGAAGACCATGGTTGTATGACCGTAGAGTTATGCATAATGGTTATCTAAACACATATTAGTTTACCAAGGATGGCAAGAAAATCACATTGGCCCCTTTAGCCCCATCCAAACTCCATGAAAACCCCCGACAAAATAAGCCCAAACACAGTGAGTGTTTACTAGCCTTGAATGAGTCAGTTTTAAAGGCTTCACAACATGAGTTTAAAGCCTTTAAAGGGTGGATATTGAGCATCCAAGAGGAACCTGACAATCTATTGCCCACTCACCCCATTGCAAAAGCACTCCTTGAAAACTTCTGTCATTTATTCCCTAAAGAGATCCCCACGGGTTTACCTCCTAAAAGAGATATTCAACATCACATTGATCTTATCCCAGGTTCCATCCTACCTAACAAGCCTGCATATAGGATGAACCCAAAGGATACTATTGAGATTCAAAGACAGGTTGCAGAATTGCAGGAAAAGGGCTTGATTCGTGAGTGTTTGAGTCCATGTGCAGTTCCAGCTCTTTTGGTGCCAAAAAAAGATGGAGGAATGCGAATGTGTGTTGATAGCAGGGCCATTAACAAGATTACTATCAAGTACAGGTACCCCATAGTAAGACTTGAAGATATGCTTGATGAGTTACATGGCTCCAAGGTATTCTCAAAGATTAATCTTCAAAGTGCTTACTACCAAATCCGAATCAAAGAAGGTGATGAATGGAAGACTACATTCAAAACCAAAGGTGGTCTCTATGAATGGTTGGTAATGCCTTTTGGTCTTTCTAATGCACCTAGTACTTTTATGAGGTTGATGAACTAAGTGTTTAGACCTTATATTGGCAAGTTTGTGGTAGTCTACTTTGATGATATTTTGGTGTATTCTAAGAATGAGCATGAACATCAAGATCATTTAACTCAAGTGATGCTTGTCTTAGAACGTGAAAAGCTATTTGGTAACCTTAAGAAGTGTTCTTTCTTCACTCCAGAAGTCACATTTCTTGGTTATATTGTAACTGAAGATGGTATAAAGGTAGATGAAGGTAAGGTAGAATGATGTATCTCACCTTGCACTTTGGGAAGAGAATGGAGTGGAAGGTAGATCTTGAATGTGAAACAAAAGCAAAACCAAGGATAGAAGAAGCACCCTTTCAAGAGATAAACCGAAGTGCCACTCTTGAATGAGAACTTGGGCAATCTCCTTAGATCAAATGGGATACAAAATCACCACCCACTTGAGATAAAGAGACCTAGACACCACTTAAGTTGCCAAACTTAAGATATAGAACTAGGAATTTGAGAGAGAAAGAGCAATGCTCTATGTGTTTGTTAATTTCAGCAAAAGACCCTTACAAAAGGGAGTGAGGGGGTATTTAAAGATGCATACCACCCTCATACACACGGCTACAAGCTGCTTGCAAGCTGAAGAGAGCTTACACCTAAGTCTAAAGCTAGCTATCTAGTACAAAAGTGATGAAACAAGTGATTAAACCTAACCTTGACACCTCATGGGCCTAATTCATCTCAAGATTGAGGTGTCAAGCCCTAATGTAATCTGGTACAGCAGCTTAGGGGCTTGGTAAAACAATAATTAAGCTAGTACATAACTCTAATCAAGGTGGCAGCCGGTTCTCTTCATTAACCGGGTAAAAGGATTTATTTCCTTGTTTGGCCGGTTAATAGCAGCACAAGTCGGTCCTTCCTCTCAACTTTAGGGGCATGATTTGCTAAATATTTATGTGTATTTTCATGTCCTAAAGTGTCACAAAATTTGGAGTTCAATAGGTTGCCCAAACGACCCTTGCTTTCAGCCTTCGCTGGATTCCAGCCTGCAGTGTACGTGCTTCGATTTCTGTCCCTTTTGACTGACCAAATGCACTCCAAATTTCCTGCATGAGTACTTTTTGGAAAGCTTAGATCCTAAGCTTCAATCTGGTCACGCGTGCAGGAAATTTCACTTTCTTAATTTTGCTCCAGAAGGCAAACAAAACCGGGCCAGAAACTGTTCGAGCTGACCAATTCTCCTTCTTCTTTGTACTTTTATTTCTGACCAAGGCATGGACTTCCTTGACCCGCTTGGGCTCCAAAACAGTAGAAGGGTCAGTGGTGGGTGTCAAAAGAGGTTGACTTGGATGGTCCCCATCATCCTCCCTAAGTGGGTTGGAGTTTGACCTCAAACTCGGAATTTCTTCATTCTCATCATAGTATGGACTGAGATCGGCCACGTTGAAGGTCGCGGACACCCCATACTCAACCGGTAGGTCAACCTTGTATGCATTAGGCCCAATCTTCTCCAATACCTCAAAGGGGCCATCCGACCTTGGCATGATCTTGGACTTGCGTTTGCTTGGGAATCTTTCTTTCCTCATATGTATCCATACCAAGTCCCTGGGCTGAAAGTGGACCTCCTTCTTGTGCTTGTTGGCTTGATGCATGGCTTGGGCATTAGCCTTCTCAACTCTTTCCGTCACTTGAGCATGAAGGTCTTTGATCTCTTTGGCTCTCTTCTCGGCCTCCCAACTAAACTTGTTAGGAGTGGGGATGGGAACAAGGTCTAAGGGGGTTTTTGGGTTGCACCCATAGACCACTTGGAAAGGGGACAGATGAGTTGCTTTGCTTGGTGCACCGTTGAAGGCGAACTCGGCATGAGGAAGGAGCTCGTACCAAGCTTTGATATTCTTCTTAACAAGCACTCTAAGCAATGTACCCAAAGTCCGGTTTGTGACCTCGGTTTGGCCATCGGTTTGTGGGTGACAAGTAGTGCTAAACTTGATGTGTGTCCCCATCTTCCTCCAAAGTGTAAGCCAAAAATGGCTAAGGAACTTGGTGTCCCTATCCGAAACCATGCTCTTGGGGATGCCATGGAGTTTCACAATTTCCTTGAAGTAGAGCTTGGCTATGGAGGAGGCATCAAAAGTGATGTGGCAAGCAACAAAGTGAGCCATTTTGGAGAACCGGTCTACAACTACCATGATGGAGTCTTTGTTTCTTTGGGTACGGGGCAAGCCGGTGATGAAGTCCAAGCTAATGTCTTCCCATGGAGCTAGTGGCACGGGCAAGGGAGAATAGAGGCCATGGGGGTGGACATGACTCTTGGCCATGTGACAAACCCAACACCTTTTGATGAAGTGCTCCACATCCTTGGCCATTTTGGGCCAATAATAATGCTCCTTGAGCATTGAGCTAGTCTTGTCTACCCCAAAGTGACCAGCTAAAGCACCACCATGGAGTTCTTGTATGAGCAACTCCCTAAACCCACACTTGGGAATGCAAAGCCGTGTGCCCTTGAAGATGAAACCCTCTTGAAGATGGAAGAGGCCGTGGGGGTGAGTAGCACACTTGATAAAAATTTCCTTGAAGTCCTCATCACTAGCATACATTCCTTTGACAATTTTGAACCCAAGCACTTTGGAATCAAGGACCGGAAGGAGGTGATACCTTCTTGAAAGAGCATCCGCCCCTTTTTTTAACTTCCCGGCTTTGTGGTGGATCATGAAGTTGAAAGCTTGGAGGTACTCAACCCACTTAGCATGGAGGGGGTTGAGCTTATGTTGCCCTTGGATGAACTTAAGGGCTTCATGGTCCGAATGCAATGTGAATTCGGCCCCAACAAGGTAATGCCTCCAATGTTCTAAGGCACGGATGATAGCATAGAACTCCTTATCATAAGTGGAGTATCTCCTCTTGGTCTCATTCAACTTCTCACTAAAATATGCAATTGGCCTTCTTTCTTGAGACAAAACCGCCTCAATGCCCACTCCGGAGGCATCACACTCAACTTCAAAGGGCTTGGAGTAGCTTGGCAAGGCTAGAATAGGAGCACTAGTGAGTCTCCTTTTGATCTCCTCAAAGGCCGATTGTGCTTGGTCATTCCACTCAAAGGATTTCCCTTTGATTACCTCGGTCATGGGTGAAACAATAGAGCTAAAATCCTTCACTAACCTCCTATAGAAGGAAGCCAACCCATGGAAACTTCTCACTTGATGGATGGATGTGGGAGTAGGCCACTGTTGAATGGCCTTGACTTTCTCTTCATCTACATGGATGCCTTGGGCCGAAACCACATATCCCAATAAGATGACTTGGGATGTGAAGAAATGGCACTTTTCAAGATTGCCATAAAGCTCTTCCTTAGCCAAAATACTAAGGACTTGTTGAAGATGACTTGCATGCTCTTGTTCATCATGGCTATATACAAGGATGTCATCAAAGTACACAACAACAAACTTGCCTATAACCGATTTGAGCAGCTCATTCATAAGTCTCATGAAGGTACTTGGTGCATTGGACAACCCAAACGACATCACCAACCATTCATATAGGCCTCCCTTGGTCTTGAAGGCGGTCTTCCACTCATCCACTTCAAAGATCCGGATTTGATAATAGCCACTTCTAAGATCAATTTCGGAGAAGATAGTGGCTCCATGAAGCTCATCAAGTAAGTCTTCCAACCGGGGAATGGGGTACCGGTACTTGATAGTGATCTTGTTGATAGCTCTACTATCAACACACATCCTCATACTTCCATCCTTCTTGGGCACAAGAAGGGCCGGGACGACACATGGGCTCAAACTCTCACGGATTAACCCCTTGGCTAGGAGATCATCAACTTGACGTTGAACCTCTTGAGTTTCTTGGGGGTTCATCCTATAAGCCGGCTTGTTTGGAAGGGTAGAGCCGGGAACAAGGTCAATCTTGTGTTGGATGGTTCTTTTTGGAGGTAGGCCATGTGGGATCTCTTGTGGGAAGACATGTTGGAAGGTTTGTAGGAGAGGGGCAAGTAGGGGATGTGAGGGGGCCGTGGATGAGGCCGGTTCTAGGCCAAGCAAGAGCCATTCTTTGTAAGGTTCATACTCATGCATTTGGGATTTGAGGAGAGTGGTAAGGAAGACATCTTTTGGTGGATTTTCTTTGGGCTTGGAGGGGGTGGTCGATTTGAGGGGGATAAGGGTAATCTTTTTGTGGTGCTTGGTGAAAGAATATGTGTTGATTCGGCCATCATGCATCACCCTTCTATCAAATAGCCAAGGGCGCCCCAACAAGACATGGCATGCATCCATAGGCACAATGTCACACCAAATATCATCCTTGTAATTCTTACCACTGCTTAAAGACACAAGACATTGAGAAGATATTTGCAAACCTTTGCTTTGATTAAGCCATTGAATGGTGTATGGCTTGGGATGAGGAGTCACCGGTAGCTTGAGCTTGTCCACCATGGATTTTGAGGCCACATTTGCACAACTCCCCCCATCAATGATAAGGGAGCACACTTTACCACCAACGGTGCATCTTGTACAGAAGATGGCGTCCCTTTGTTCAAGATTGTCTTGAGAAGCTACACCACTTAAGGCCCTTCGAATCACCAATAATTCTCCTTCATCCGGACCTTCCTCAACCTCTTCTAGAGGCTCATTGGACTCTTGTTCATACTCTCCTTCATTTTCTACTTCATACTCCTCAAAGGAAGTTTGAAATTCGGCCAAGGTGATGATTCTTTTGTTTGGACACTCGGATGCAATGTGTCCCAATCCTTGGCACCGAAAACATCTTCTCCTATCCTCCGGCTTGGGAAGGGTTCTTTGTGGAGGGTTTTGGGCATTGTGTGGAGTTGGCCGTGGAGGGGGTGGAACTTGGGGTCTAGGGATTGTGTTTGGGGCCCTTTGAAGGGGTAAGGCCGTGGGGGAGGCTTAGACACAATGCCTTTGCCCTTAGATTTTTGGTGTTGTTCCACTTTATAGGCAAGAGAACTAAGCTCATCAAGGGACGAGTATGGATGTAGTTCAACAACATGGGCTATGTTCTCATCCAAACCACTTAAATACCTCACAAGGGTTTGGTTTTCCTCCTCATTCAAATCACATTTCAAAAGGAGTTGTTCAAACTCCCTAGTATACTCTTCCACACTTTTGGTTCCTTGCTTGAGGTTATGGAGTTTAAGGTAGTTATCATGGAGGTAATGGGTGGGTAAGAATTTGGACTTGAGTTTATCCCTCATCTTAGTCCAAGTACGGATTTTTCCCTTCCCTTTTCTTACCCTCTTGGTCATCAAATTAGCCCACCAAATTGAAGCATACTTGCGAAGTTGAAGGGCTACAAGCTTTACCTTTTTCTCCTCCGGGATGTCTTTATAATCAAAGACTCTTTCCACCATTCGAAGCAAATCTAGGAACATGTCGGGATCTAGATGACCTTCAAACTCGGGGATGTCAATTTTGAAGTCTAAGTAGCCACCTCCACTAGACCGAAATGGCCTTCTTCCTTCACCTTCTTCACTAGAGGAGTCATTGGGAAAGCTCTCCTCTTCTTCAAGGTCAACCCAAGGGGGTTGAGTTGTGGGGCTTCTTGAATTCCTCATGTACCTCTTGTTTTCTTCATGAAGTTGGCCAAGTTGTGTTTGGAGATACCTGACCTTGGCCTCTAACTCGGCTTTATCACTTTGTTCCGGCGTGAGGCTAGTAGACATGGTTGTATGAGAGTGGGGAATGGAGTGTTTCGGATTGGGAGTGGGTGGCACGGTCGTGCAAGACGGCACGGTGTGGCCGTGCGGATGTGCTGTTTCAGATGGCATGGGTTGAGGGGAGGCACGGTCGTGCACTGTGGCACGGGGTGCCCGTGCCAAAGTTCTGTCCGTGGCTCGACAGAAAAGGGTGCAAGGGATAATGAAGGGAGATGTTTTGAGGAGTTTGTGGGTTAGTGTTTGGGATGGTGTTTGTGGATTGAAGCACACTCAGTAGCGTAGCCAAGGCTCTGATACCACTTGATGTATCTCACCTTGCACTTTGGGAAGAGAATGGAGTGGAAGGTAGATCTTGAATGTGAAATAAAAACAAAACCAAGGATAGAACAAGCACCCTTTCAAGAGATAAACCGAAGTGCCACTCTTGAATGAGAACTTGGGCAATCTCCTTAGATCAAATGGGATACAGAAACACCACCCACTTGAGATAAAGAGACCTAGACACCACTTAAGTTGCCAAACTTAAGATATAAAACTAGGAATTTGAGAGAGAAAGAGCAATGCTCTACGTGTTTGTTAATTTCAGCAAAAGACCCTTACAAAAGGGAGTGAGGGGGTATTTAAAGATGCATACCACCCTCATACACACGGCTACAAGCTGCTTGCAGGCTGAAGAGAGCTTACACCTAAGTCTAAAGCTAGCTATCTAGTACAAAAGTGATGAAACAAGTGATTAAACCTAACCTTGATACCTCATGGGCCTAATTCATCTCAAGATTGAGGTGTAAAGCCCTAATGCAATCTGGTACAGCAGCTAGGGGCTTGGGAAAACAATAATTAAGCTATTACATAACTCTAATCAAGGTGGCAGCCAGTTCTCTTCATTAACCGTTTAAAAGGATTTATTTCCTTGTTTGGCCAGTTAATAGCAGCACAAGCCGGTCCTTCCTCTCAACTTTAGGGGCATGATTTGATAAATATTTAGGTGCATTTTCATGCCCTAAAGTTTCACAAAAGTTAGAGTTCAATAGGTTTCCCAAACGACCCTTGCTTTCAGCCTTCGCTGGATTCCAGCCTGCAGTGTACATGCTTCGGTTTCGGTCCCTTTTGACTGACCAAATGGACTCCAAATTTCCTGCATGAGAACTTGTTGGAAAGCTTAGATCCTAAGGTTCAATCGGGTCATGCGTGCAGGAAAGTTTTCTTTCAGAATTTTGCTCCAGAAGGCAAACAAAACCGGGCCAGAAACTGTTCGAGCTGACCAATTCTCCTTCTTCTTTGTACACTTGATTTCTGACCAAGGCATGGACTTCCTTGACCCTCTTGGGCTCCAAAACAGTAGAAGGGTCAGTGCTGGGTGTCAAAAGAGGTTGACTTGGATGGTCCCCATTATAGAAGCCATTCCTTCTTGGCCTATACCTAAGAGTATTCATGATGTTAGAGCTTTCCATGGTTTAGCTTCTTTCTATAGGAGGTTTATTCATAATTTCATTAGTATTATGGCTCTTATGACTGAAGTTATCAAAGGTACATCTTTTATGTGGAATCCAAAAGCTCAATCTGCCTTTGAAGATATCAAAGCTAAACTTACTCAAGCACCGGTATTATCTTTGCCTTGCTTTAGTAAAGTTTTTGAAGTTGAATGTGATGCCTCAGGTGTGGGCATTGGTGGAGTTCTTACACAAGCAGGTAAACCTCTAGCCTTCTTTAGTGAGAAGTTATGTGATTTAAGAGGAAAATACTCCACTTATGATAAAGAGTTTTATGCTATTGTGAGATGTTTAGAGCATTGGAATCATTATCTTATTGCAAGTGAGTTTATCTTACATTCTGACCATGAAGCATTGAAGTATATACAAGGCCAGCATAAGTTAAACTCCAGGCATGCCAAGTGGGTTGAGTTTATGCAGTCTTATCACTTTACTATCAAGCACAAGTCAGGTAAACTGAATCAAGGTGCAGATGCTCTATCCAGGAGATATCTCTTATTATTCCAGTTAGATGCTTGTGTACTTGGTTTTGAGCATCTACAGGTATTATATGCTGAAGATGAAGACTTTGGGGCATTATATGCTGCTTGTTCAAAACACCCCAAAGGAGATTTCCATGTTCAAGAAAGTTTTCTGTTTAAGGGTACTCGACTATGTATTCCCAAGTGCAGCACAAGAGAATTGCTGATTCGAGAAGTCCATGGAGGATCCTTAGCTGGACATTATGGTGAGAATAAAACTGTTATTATGCTAAGGGAACATTATTTTTGGCCAGGTATGGAACGAGATGTGCAGGATATTTTGAAGAGGTGTGGAACATGCCAAGCTACAAAGAGTCATTCACTATCTCAAGGCTTATATACTCCATTGCCCGTACCAACCCTACCATGGGAAGATGTGAGTATGGACTTTATTTTGGATCTACCAAGAACTCCAAGAGGCAAGGATTCTATATTTGTGGTGGTAGACATGTTTTCAAAGATGACACATTTCATCCCCTGCAGCAAGACCAATGATGCCACACATATTGCCGAGCTCTATTTCAAGGAAGTGACAAGATTGCATGGTATTCCTAAAACCATTGTTTCTGATAGGGATACTAAGTTTCTAAGTCTTTTTGGGATAACTCTTTGGAAGAAACTAGGTACTAATTTGTTGTACAGTACCACTTGTCACCCCCCCACTGATGGCCAGACTGAGGTAACTAATCGAACCCTTGGTACTCTTTTAAGGGCTTTGATTAAACCTCATGCTAAGGCTTGGGATTTACTCTTGTCACATGCTGAATTTCCTTATAACAAAGCTCCTAGTAAGGCTACAGGTCTTTCACCCATGAAGGTGGTATATGGGATTGATCCATTAAGTCCCATTGATCTTACTCCACGACCACAAGACCACAAGCCTCATATTGATGCAGCAGCAAGGGTAAAGGAGATTTAGAAACTCCATGAGTTGGTAAAGGTGAAAATTGAAAAGACCAATGCCGCATATGAAGCCCATGCCAACAAGCATAGGAGAAAGATTGTATTTCAACCTGGAGACTTAGTATGGATTCACTTAAGGAAGGAGAGATTTCCTTCTAAGAGGAAGAATAAGCTCATGCCCCGAGCTGATGGTCCATTTGAAGTCTTGGAACGAGTTAATGACAATGCTTATAAGGTTGATTTACCATGTGAATATGAAGTTTCTGCCACTTTCAACGTGGCTGATTTGAGTCCATATTATTCAGATGCTTCCCCACCAAATTTGAGGGTCATATCTTTTCAACAAGGGGAGGATGATGGAATCCTAGCCACTGAAGATCTTGTCCATGATGATACAACCCCCACACGTCCAAGAACAAGATCCCAAGTGAAGAAGATGGCTCAGTTATTGCAAGAAAGTGAAGCTGGCACAAATGGGTTCACTAGCTTCTAAGTGCCCGGTTTTGTGCATCTGATTTGCTAAGCTATATTGTAGCTTAGCCCTAATGTTTTTCCATTTTTGGAATCCTTTTGATATTGTTTTGCAGGTCCATGAACGAGTTTCAAGTCATTCCCTCAAAAGGATTGAAGATCAAGGACATTTTCCAAGCCACTCCGTTTTGGCCCGGTTTTGCGCGGTTGGAAGTATTCAGTTAATTAACCCCCAAAGCCCTTTTGTAACTTTGATTTTATTGAGGGGGGGATTCTACACATCCTAAAGTTACCCCCCCACCTTTAAAATTCAATCCATGACCGTTTTTGTGCTAGCCAACCAAACTCCATCAAAAACCGGCTTGAACCGGCCCCCTCCTAGAACCCGGTTCACTTGAACCTGTTCTTCATCTCCTCAAATGGCCGACCACCTTACTTAGACAAGCTGAATGTTACTCTTCCCAAGCTTGGCACGCCCCTCAAGGCCTCCTAGGAATGGTGAATGCATAGAAAAGAACAACCAATGGGAGAAGGATTGGTGTCACTTATGTGCTTGCATGGGATTGGCTAGCCGTAAAGTGGCTTAGAGATTTCGGCTGGCCATGTGCAAGTTTCTTCAATTTTCAGCTTGTATTATTATTAAACATAAGCCTAGGTATTGTATAATGATGGAGATGTCACCATGCCCTTTGATTTAAAATAATGAAATCAATTTGGCATTACTAATATGCTGGTTAAAGGTTGTATAATTCAACCAAATTTTGTTTTAGTTGTTCTATTGCAGGGCATAAGGTTCATTCCAGCACTGACCTGATTTTGCAAGCAGAATTCGACAAGCATCCAAATGGTTTAAGGCTGATATTTGTGCATGGATTTCAAGTTCAAGATGTAAGCTTTCCAACAAGACAAGTTTCATCCAATTTGGAGTTCATTTGGTCGTCCAAATCAGCCAAAAACCAAAACGTGTCAAAACTGCCCAGCAATCCACAAACAGCTCGGTTTTGTTTAGTTTATAACTTAAGCTATATTAAGGCTTAAGTCTTGTATTTTTACATATTTTGGGTCCTTAAGATGTTAGCTACGTGGTCCAATTGATAAAATCAAGTTATCTCAAGTAGAAGATGAAGAACCAGACCATTCTTCCAAACCGTGCAGATTGAACCCGGTTCAGACCAGTCTGGCAATTTTGATGTTTTCACTAGGAACCTGAAATCCAAAATGAGTAATTCCACTTGGAGGAGTTATAATACTTCCTGAGGTTTCGATCCATATGTGGCAAGCCAGATTATCACCACGTTTGGTATGGGAAACGTGTCCTCCAAAAACAGCCAGAAAACTGCCTAGTAAGCTCGGTTTTAAGCATGAGGTGTTTTTCCTTCTCCAAAGGGTTTTCCCCTTTCAAAACTGATAGGAACACGTCCCAAGGCCTCTATAAGATCTATTATGAAGCTGTAAAAGAAAGATATCTAGAAAAGAGCAACCAATGAAGAAGGAGAAGCAAAAAAAATGTCTCTTGCTTGCTATTGGCTAGACAAAAGGCAATTACGACTGACCAATGGGAATTGAGCTAGCATCTCAGCATATATTAAGCTTAGTTTAAGAGTATATTGAGTGTATAATGATGTATTAATAGCTTAGACATAAAATAGATTTGTATTTTAATGTATTAGTTTAGGTTAACATTGTTGTAAGCTAGCTTAGTGCAAATCAGATTGTATTAGCATTCTAAACCTTTCCTAAGTATTAAGGAAGCTTAGAAATGTCCTTTACTTGATAACTTGATGGTCTTTTGCTGCCTACTTAAGGAGCACATGGCCATGCTTGTAAAGAACAACCCTTTATGAATTTCAAAAAACTCAAAGTTGAGAGCATTGGCTCCTTCTTGGTGCTTAGGCACTAACCTCAAATACTTAGCTTGCTTATCTTAGTTTAGGCCGAACTAAGTGGTGATCAAGTGAAGTCTTAAGCTTTGGTTAAGTGGTGTTTCTGTATCTTAATCAAACTTAAGGGCCCTAAACTCAAGGATTGGTGGTGTTTCTGTATCCTTTCCAAGAGTTTAGCTCTATCCTTTTATTGTATTACTCAAGGCTTTCCTAAGAGGATTAAACTGATTTGCTAGCTTTTGTTTTGAAGTTAGTATTTCTTACTTTGATTCTCCTTTCCATCTTCCACATCCATAACCCATGTTCATGTCCATCTCCATGCTTAAGTTCTAGCTAAGAATACTCCCTTTGGGCTTAGCTTGAACCCAAACACATAAACACATCAAATCGTGAAAGATCACTAAGCTTGGAACTTGTGGGAAGAAATGTGGCACGGCCACACCGTGCCCCATGGCACGACCGTGCCTACCCTAAGTTCGTGAGTTATCACTTCTTGCCTTGTGTTTTTGCTAGTTTGTAGCTTGGGTCCATTTACACCCTTGGTTGTACATCAAATTCACATTAAAGATCATTGTTTTTCCACTTAGAATCACTTGATTCTAAGCACCATTCCTCCCTCACATGCTTGATGCTTCACAACTAGACCTGGCAAATGGGTCATTCGGTTCGGGTACGGGTTGGGTCAAGTTCGGGTCGGGTCATGCTCGGGTTAAGTGACATTTCAGGTCGTTTCGGTTTGGGTCGGGTATGGTTCGGGTCGGGTCGATTTCGAGTCAACCAATTTTTGGTGAAATACGCTCGTCATGCCAAAACAAACAACTTTGTTGAAAATTTCGGGTCGGGTATGGGTCGGGTCGAGTCAATTCGGGTTTCGGGTCCACTTTTGGGTGAACATATTTCGGGTGTCGGGTCGGGTATGGGTCTGGGTCATTCGGTTCGGGTTTTAGGTCTCGGGTCAGTTTTGCCAGGTCTATTCACAACCATCATGATATGTACCCACTTTCCCTTGGTTTCCCCTTCATGTTATCTTCCTTTGGTTGCTGAGTTAGTTGTATTCTATTGAACCCTAGCTTGATCATCGGCAGGTACATCATATAATCAAGATAGACAAGGATTAGATGCATGGTTTGATGTATTAAGTATTAGTTAAGCATGTTGTAATGTAACCAGTTGTATTACTAGCTAATCATGTACTTAGATTAGTCCTAACACTTTCCTCACTAGGAAGGAAAGTGATGTGGACATTTTCTAGCCTAGTATTGTTTTCCCTCTAGTATGTAAGGCCATTTTGGCTAAGGAAGAATCATAACTCAGATTTTGAAGTCCATAAACCATGAGAAGCTTAGCTTTTCTCTCAAAAAAATCCTTGCTTGCTTATCTTAGTTTAGGCCAAACTAAGTGGTGTCCAAGTGAGTCTTAACCTTGATTAAGTGGTGTTTCTGTATCTTAATCAAGATTAAGGGCCCTAAACTTGAAGGTTGGTGGTGATTCTGTATCCAATCTCAGGTTTAGTTCTATCCTATTCTAGTTTCATCTCTATGATTTGCTTAGTGAAGTGATTAGCATGGATTAGTGCTTAATTACTTCCACTTAGCTAATCTTCCACTTCCATTCACATTCTCATTTCAAATACCATCTTATACATCCATGTTCATCATTTCCCATTCACCAGAATAACCCAAAACCGAAGTATACAACAAAGGCCTTCAACCGTGCTTCTTTTCTCTTCCTCACGGTTTTGTGGGCAGCAAAGTGGCATGGTGTGGCCATGGTCCTAGGCACGACCGTGCCACCTTGGCCGTAACTCAAACCTTCCTTTTCCTCTCCCTTTTGATGTGTATTGGCTTGGGTTCTGTATTCCCTTGACATATAGATCAGATGGCCAAACTGAGGTAACTAATCGAACCCTTGGCACCCTTTTAAGGGATTTGATTAAACCTCATGCTAAGGCTTGGGATTTACTCTTGTCACATGCTGAATTTGCTTATAACAAAGCTCCTAGTAAGGCTACAGGTCTTTCACCCTTCAAGGTGGTGTATGGGATTGATCCATTAAGTCCCATTGATCTTACTCCACGGCCACAAGACCACAAGCCTCATATTGATGCAGCAGCAAGGCTACAGGAGATTCAGAAACTCCATGAGTGTGTAAAGGTAAAAATTGAAAAGACCAATGCCGCATATGAAGCCCATGCCAACAAGCATAGGAGAAAGATTGTATTTCAACCTGGAGACTTAGTATGGATTCACTCAAGGAAGGAGAGATTCCCTTCGAAGAGGAAGAATAAGCTCATGCCCCGAGCTGATGGTCCATTTGAAGTCTTGGAACGAGTTAATGACAATGCTTATAAGGTTGATTTACCAGGTGAATATGAAATCTCTGCCTCTTTCAACGTGGCTGATTTGAGTCCATATTATTCAGATGCTTCCCCACCAGATTTGAGGGTCAAATCTTTTCAACAAGGGGAGGATGATGGAATCCTATCCACTGACGATCTTGTCCATGATGATGCAACTCCCACACGTCCAAGAACAAGATCCCAAGTGAAGAAGATGGCTCAGTTATTGCAAGAAAGTGAAGCTAGCACAAACGGGTTCACTAGCTTCAAAGTGCCCGGCTTTGTGCATCTGATTTCCTAAGCTACACTGTAGCTTAGCCCTGACATTTTTTCCATTTTTGGAATCCTTTTGATATTGTTTTGCAGGTCCATGAACGAGTTTCAAGTCATTCCCTCAAAAGGATTGAAGATCAAGGTCATTTTCCAAGTTACTCCGTTTTGCCCCGGTTTTGCGCGGTTTGAAGTATTCAGTTAATTAACCCTCAAAACCCTTTTGTAACCTTGATTTTATTGAGGGGGGGGGATTTCCTAAAGTTACCCCCCCACCTTTAAAATCCAAGTCTTGACCATTTTTGCAATAAAAACGAAGTGCACCAAAAACCGGCTTGAACCGGCTCCTCTAGAACCCGGTTCACTTGAACCGATTATTCCCGGTTCCTTTTCACCCCACCAGCCGGCCACCCTATCTTGACAAGCTGCCTTGCACACTCTTCAAGCATGGCACGCCCCTCAAGGTCACCTAGGATGGGTTGAAGCATTGGAAAGAACAACCAATGGGAGAGCATGGCAAGATATCTTGTTGCTCACTTGTGATTGGCTAGCCGAAAAGTGCACTAAGGATTTCGGCTGCCCCATGTGCATTTCCCTTTACTTTCAGCTTGTATTAGTGCTTAAACATTAGTTAAGTATTTTATAATCAAGCTAGACAAGGATTAGATGCATGGTTTGATGTATTAGTATTAGTTAAGCATATTGTAATCTTGTTTAGCCAAACCGGTTGTAATTTGTAGTTAATCTTGTACTTAGCTTAGTCCTAACACTTTTCCTCACTAGGAAGGAAAGTGATGTGGATGAATACTAGCCTAGCATTTCATTTCCTCTTAGTATGTAAGGCCATTTCGGCCATGAAGGAATCATACTTCAGATTTTCAGCTTGAAAAACTTTGAGAAGCTTTGCTTTTCTCTCTCAAAAATCCTTGCTTGCTTATCCTTAATTAGGCCAATTAAGGGGGTGTCCAAGTGAGTCTTAACCTTGATTAAGTGGTGATTCTGTATCTTAATCAAGATTAAGGGCCCTAAGCTTAAAGGTTGGTGGTGATTCTGTATCCAATCTCAGGTTTAGTTCTATCCTATTCTAGTTTCATCTCCATGATTTGCTTAGTGAAGTAATTAGC
This sequence comes from Selenicereus undatus, assembly GCA_017589665.1. Classification (NCBI taxonomy): domain Eukaryota; kingdom Viridiplantae; phylum Streptophyta; class Magnoliopsida; order Caryophyllales; family Cactaceae; genus Selenicereus; species Selenicereus undatus. The sequence goes on from JACYFF010031952.1 coordinate 65,463,893, forward strand.
ATGGATTAGTGGTTGATTACTTTTACTTAGCTAATCATCCACTTCCATTCACATTCCCACTTCAAATACTCTCTTTTACATCCATTTCCATTACTTGCCATTCACCAAAAA
>JACYFF010031952.1:65478256-65492998 GCA_017589665.1 Selenicereus undatus
AAATTTGCAACTAAACTCAAGCAATTCACTTCCGGCCCATTAGCACACGCTCCAGTTGGTATCAGAGCTAATCCAGGTTGGTGTTCTTGAGTTTATATCACATTTCCTAGCTTTGGTTTCATCCTTGCCAAGTTTTCATTCACCCTTGTTATGAAAATCGGGGCCAATCTACACACCTTCCTAGTTTGAGCTCCACAAAAACACACTTGACCAAACACTTTGCCAAACTCACAAACCCCTTTAACCACACTTCTTTTTCCCCAAAATACCTCATTTAACCCTCAAAGAACCCCCACAAAAAATCCAAACACAAACCCCCACCAAAACCCCCCTCAAAATCACGTTTTCACCAAACCGTGCAACAAGGCAGAAAAGTGGCATGGGCACCCCGTGCCACTAAGCACGACCGTGCCACCCCACTTTTCCTCCAGAACATTGGCACGGCCACCCCGTGCCACCCCCTCCGCAGCTGGTTCTTGCACCGTGCCCCCCTAGCACGCCCGTGCCACCTCCTTTCCGAACCTTAACCTCTCCTCTTCTCCTTTCCCACCTTTCAGCATGTCTCATGAAGAAGATCCCTCAACTAGTTCCCCCCAACCGGCAAGGGTACCAAGGGGTATGAGCCTAGAACAAGCTCATATCATGAGGCAAGACAATGCCATTCTAGCCTTGCAACAAAGTGTGAAGGAACTTAGTAGGCAACTTGAGGAAATGACCAACCAATTTATGGCCTTCAAAAGAGGCCAAAGAACTCGAGAGCCTATTGATGATGAAGATGAACATGGCTTCTCTAGTGACTCTAGCATGGGAAGCAATCCAAGAAGGGGAGGTAGAAGACCTCCTATGGATGAGTTTAGGGACATCAAAGTGGAACCCCCGGAGTTCAATGGCAACTTGAATCCCGATGAGTTCCTTGAATTGGTCCAAGCCTTGGACCGAATCTTTGAAGCAAAAGGCTATGATGATGAGAAGAGCTTCAAGATTGCTAGTCTCAAACTTACAAGGTATGCCTCCTTGTGGTTTGAAAATGTCAAGAAGCAAAGGGCTAGAGAAGGAAGAAGGAAGATCAATTCTTGGGAAAAGCTTAAGTCTCTTATGAACAAGAGATTTCTCCCCGAAAGCTACAAGCAAGACATCTACAACCGGTTATTCTCACTCAAGCAAAACAACATGAGTGTGGGTGAGTACATGAGGGAATTTGAGCAACTCCTATTGAGGGGAGGCATCCATGAGCCCCAAGAGCAAACCGTGGCTAGGTTTCTCAATGGGTTGAGCCCTCTTATTGCAAGGAAGGTGGAACTTCAAACATATTTCACCTTGGATGATGTCTTCAAACTAGCTCTCAAAGTTGAAAAGAGGAAGAAAGAAAAGAAGGTCTTCACCAAGCCATTCCCAAGGGAGCAAGTAAGTTCAAAGCCCCCATTCAAGCCCTTCTTTCCTCCCAAACCCGAGGGCACTTCACGGGTTGACAAGGGCAAGACCGTGGCACTTCCTACACCCAAAGAATTGCCTAAGACACTTGAAGGCAAGAAGTGCTTTAAATGTCAAGGGTATGGTCACTTCCAATATGATTGCCCCAACCGAAGGGTTATGACCATCCAAGAAGTTGAGGAAGTAGATCCCTATTGATGGCAACTCAAGGGGAAGCACATGAGGAAGAATCGGACTCCATGGAAGAAGAGACTCAACTTGAAGCCGATGAAGGTGAGTTGCTTGTCTTGAGGAGGGTTTTACACACCCAAGACACTCCTTATGACAAGACTCAAAGGGACATGATCTTTCACTCCCGGTGCACCATTCAAGAAAAGGTTTGCAACTTGATTATTGATGGAGGAAGTTGCACCAATGTGGCCTCTACCACACTTATTGAGAAGCTTGGCATTCCCACTATTTCTCATCAAGCCTTATTCTCTCAAATGGCTCAATGATGGAGGCGACATTAAGGTAACTAAGCAAGCACTCATCTCTTTTTCAATTGGCAAGAAGTATAGAGATAATGTGCTTTCTGATGTGGTGCCCATGAGTGCATGTCATATACTGTTGGGTAGGCCTTGGTAATTTGATAGACATGTTGTGCATGATGGGTTCAAGAACACTTATTCATTGGTCATTGAAAAGGAGAAGATAGTCTTAAACCCATTACCGCCAAACCAAATCCACAAAACAAAACCCGGGGTGGGAAGTGAGAAAAAGAGAGACCTCCTCATGTTGAGTGAAACACGGGTTGAGAGAGCTTTGAGCAAGGGTAAGCAAGTCCTAGCTTTACTCATGCTTGAAAGCAACAAAAGTGAGGAAGTGACTCCTTTACATCCAAAAATCATCCCCCTCATCTCACAATACAAAGATGTATTCCCACAAGAACTACCCCCCGGCCTCCCTCCAATTAGAGGCATTGAGCACCAAATTGACCTCCTTCCGTGTGCCCCACTTCCAAACAAAGCGGCCTATAGATGCAACCCTCAAGAGACCAAAGAACTTCAAAGGCAAGTTGATGAGCTCTTGGCTAGAGGTTATGTGAAGGAGAGCATGAGTCCTTGTTCGGTCCCGGCTTTGTTAGTGCCCAAGAAGGATGGATCTTACCGCATGTGTGTGGATAGTAGAGCCATCAACAACATTACTATCAAGTATAGGTACCCCATACCTAGACTTGATGACACGCTTGATGAGCTCCATGGCTCTTCCATCTTCTCCAAGATTGATCTAAGGAGTGGATATCACCAAATCCGCGTGAGGGAAGGTGATGAGTGGAAAACGGCCTTCAAGACCAAGGGTGGGCTTTATGAGTGGCTAGTGATGCCCTTTGGCCTCTCTAATGCCCCTAGCACTTTCATGAGATTGATGAATGAGGTCTTGAGACCTTTTATTGGGAAATTTGTGGTGGTCTACTTTCATGATATCCTTATTTATTCAAAGAATCAAAAAGATCATCTACATCACTTGGAAGAAGTCTTCATGGTTCTAAGAGCTCAAAAGCTCTTTGGCAAGCTTGAAAAGTGTGAGTTCGTTACACCCCAAGTCACCTTTTTGGGGTATGTTGTTTCTAGTGATGGCATCTGCATGGACCAAGGCAAAGTGGAAGCTATCAAGTCATGGCCAACTCCCACCACCATCACCTAGGTTAGGAGTTTCCATGGCTTGGCATCTTTTTATAGGAGATTCATCAAGGGGTTTAGCACCCTCACGGCCCCCATCACCGAATGCATGAAGAAAGGTTCTTTTGAGTGGACTAAGGCCGCCCATTGTGCCTTTGAGAAACTCAAGTCCAAGCTATGTGAGGCCCCGGTGTTAGCTCTTCCCGACTTCAACAAGCTCTTTGAAGTTGATTGTGATGCAAGTGGAGTTGGTATAGGGGCTGTCCTTATGCAAGATCTACACCCCATTGCCTACTTTAGTGAGAAGCTCAACGGTTCAAGGAAGAACTACTCAACATATGACAAGGAGTTCTATGCATTGGTGAGAGCTCTTGATCATTGGTCTCATTACTTAAGACCAAAGCAATTTGTACTCCATTCGGACCATGAGGCTTTGAAGTACTTGAATGGCCAACACAAGCTCAATCCAAGGCATGCTAAATGGGTTGAGTTCATGCAAAGTTTCTCATTTGTGGCCAAACATAAGAAGGGGAGTACCAATGTGGTTGCGGATGCTCTTTCAAGGCGGCATTCTCTACTAGCCGTGATGGAAGCAAGGGTCCTTGGCTTCCAATTTATCCGTGATCACTACAAAGAAGATGAGGATTTCAAGCCCTACCTCAATGATCAAGAGGGCAACAAGCAAGGCCCTTATATTCTTCAAGAGGGCTTCTTATTCAAAGGCAACAAGCTATGCATTCCAAAGGGTCCAATTCGGAAGCTTCTTGTCAAGGAAGTTCATGGTGGTGGTCTAGCCGGTCATTTTGGGATCAACAAGACCATTGACATGCTTAAGGAGCACTTTTATTGGCCAAGAATGGGAGGTGATGTTCATGAGGTAATCTCCAAGTGCCCTATTTGTCAACAAGCCAAGAGTCAATTCCACCAAGGGTTGTACACTCCTTTGCCAATCCCTAATGGCCCATGGGAAGATGTGAGCATGGATTTCATTGTTGCTCTTCCAAGGACTCAAAGAGGTAAAGATTCTATTATGGTGGTGGTGGACCGTTTCTCAAAAATGGCTCACTTCATTCCATGTGAGAAAACGGATGATGCATCCTTCATAGCCCACCTCTACCTCAAAGAAGTTGTTAAGCTTCATGGAATCCCTAAGAGCATTGTGTCGGACCGGGACACAAAGTTTCTTAGCCACTTTTGGAGATGTTTATGGAGGCTCCTTGGTACTAAGCTCTTGTACAGTACCTCCCACCATCCTCAAACCGATGGCCAAACCGAAGTCACCAACAAAACTCTTGCTACTTTGCTTAGAAGTTTGGTGAGTAAAAGCATCAAGGAGTGGGATCTCAAGCTTCCCCATGCTGAATTTGCATACAATCGGACTCCTAGTTTTGCTACGGCCCACTCTCCCTTTGAATCATGTTATGGGATCAACCCTCTAACTCCCCTAGAACTCACACCACTCCCACTTGAGTCTATAGTGAGCTATGAGGCCGAGGAGAGGGCCAAAGAGATGAAGAAGCTTCATGAGGAAATCCGGGCCAAGATTGAGAAAACAAATGAGATGTACAAAGCTAGAGCCAACAAGCACCGCAAAGCTATTACCTTCAAACCCGGCGACTTGGTATGGATACACTTGAGAAAGGAAAGGTTCCCCTCTAGAAGGAAGAACAAGCTCATGCCAAGAAGTGATGGTCCATTTAAGGTCCTTGAACGGATCAATGACAGTGCCTACAAAGTAGAGCTTCCCGGGGACATGGGTATTTGCTCCACATTCAACGTGGGTGACCTCACACCCTACCTTGAAGATGGGGAAGAAGGTGATGATTTGAGGGCAAATCACATTCAAGAAGGGGAGGATGAAACGGATGTCATGCCTACACAAGTCCAAGAGGACTCACAACTCCTCCTTCATGCTCACAAGCTACATCAAAGGGGACTTGGCCCTTGTGCGGTTTTGGAACTCCAATTCCAAACTCATCCCGAACCATTGGGATGCGTGACACACCTATTTTGGGAAGGTCAAGAGGCCTTCTAAAGGGTTTGGGTCATCAAAGTGAAGTCAAACCCTCGGAATTAATAAAAGAAGTCAAAACAGCAAGTGGCACTGTAACGGCAAGGTTACCCGGTTTTTAACCCGGTTTTGTGGGCTTAATTAACCAAGCTTAGAATGGGTTTAATTTTCTGAAAACCCACTTTTTGGGAACCTTATTATGTCAGCTCAAAGGGCATAAAAAGAGTTCTACGCCAAAGCAATAGGTCATGAGTCAAGTGAAGGCTTTTTCCACATGCGGCAGATTCTGCCCAGACTGTACCACCTTGCACGTTTTGCATGATCTCTCCCAAAAGAGTGATCCCAATTGCCTGCAAGAGGAGGCTCTGGAAAGCTTACTTCCATACCTTTCCAACAAGTACTTTTTCAGCTCATTTGGCCAACAAACCTAGGCGATATAGCCTTTTAAAGTTGAACCATGTAAACTGAAAAGTGCTGACATAAAATAAAAAGCACTTTCAGCTTTTGTTTCTTGCTTTTTGGTTCCCTTCATTGCTTTATGGTCGACCAAGGCCTTGTTTTTGCTGATTTGAAGCCTTGTGAAGCTCTCCGCCTTAGGATGTGGAAGAGGTTGTTGAATATTTATGCAAAGAAGCTTATGCTTTCATTCTCTCTCAAAAATCTTAAGTTCTCTTTATCCTTTTGCAAAGGTGGTGAGTCTTGAGTGGAATCCTTTATAGAGTTGTTGGTGGCATTGCCTTTATGCAATTCTTGGTGGATCCTTAGGCTTGGTTGGTGGCTTAGCCTTTATATCAAGTCATATCCTTCATCAAAGTGGAAATTTGCAACTAAACTCAAGCAATTCACTTCCGGCCCATTAGCACATGCTCCAATACTTAACCTAGAAATCTTTATATTCCATTGAAGCTGACATATTAAGGGTTCCAAAAAGTAATTTTGCAGCTCTTTAAATCACCCTTAAGCTTGGGTAATTAAGCTTGCAAAACCGGGCCAATTTCTGTCCACACCGGGTTGCATGTGTAATGTATGTTTGGTGATTTCTTGGACCATGGCATGAACCTCCTTGAGCTCTTGGGTGCTTGTAGGGTCCCTTAGGCTTGAGGGTTGGTCTTCACTTTGCTCCATTGGATGGTCTCCATCATTAGGACTTGGAGGAAAATGAAAGAAAAACTGAAGGACAAGTTCCTTCCTTCTCACTACCTTCAAGAGAACTTTTCTAAACTCCACCATTTGAAACAAGGGTCTTTAAGTGTGGAAGAGTATACAAGGGAGTTTGAGCAATTGATTATTAAGTGTGGACTTAAGGAGGATGAGGAGCAAACTTTGGTGAGGTATCTTGGTGGGTTAGATGAGAAAATAGCCCATGTGGCAGAATTACACCCATACTCCACCCTTGATGAGTTAAGCTCTTTATCTCACAAGGTGGAACTACAAAAGAGAGTTAAGGGGAAGAGTGAGACCTTCAAGCCACAAAACCGAACCTACACTCCTCAAAGGCCTTCATACACCACCCCAAAGCCCTTTAACCCTCCAAACCCAAAACCTCCTCCACCCACGATTCCCAAAACAGCCCCTCAAATGACCCCAAAATCCAAAGAGTCAAGGAGGTGTTTTAGGTGCCAAGGCCTAGGACACATTGCCTCCGAATGCCCAAATAAGAGAGTGGTTACCCTAGCTGAGTACTAAGCAAGTTTTGAGGAAGAAATGGAGGAAGAAAAGGAGTTGTACTTGAATGAGGCCCTAGAAGAAGTAGAGGAGGGTCCGGATGAAGGTGAGCTCTTAGTGGTTAGAAGAGCTTGGAGTTGATTTGCTACTCAAGAAGGGAGTGAACAAAGGGAGGCCATCTTTCACACAAGGTGCACCGTGGGAGGCAAAGTATGTTCCCTCATCATTGATGGAGGGAGTTGCACAAATGTGGCATCCAAGACCTTGGTGGACAAGCTTCAACTCACGGCATCACCACATCCCTTGCCATACACCATTCAATGGCTCAACCAAGGCAAAGGTATCCAAGTTTCATCCCGTTGTTTGGTTTCTTTGAGCATTGGAAAGAATTATAAAGATGAGATTTGGTGTGATGTGATTCCCATTGATGCATGTAATGTACTCCTTGGTAGACCATGGCTCTTTGATAGAAATGTCATGCATGATGGTCGGTTGAACACATACTCTTTCATCCTAGCTCACAAGAAAATCACTGTAACCCCCATTCGTCCTTCCTAATCCATCAAGCCAAAAGAAACCCCACAAAAAGACATCCTACTCACCAACCTCCTCAAGGCCGAAAATCATGAGTTTGAGTCATTCAAGGAGTGGCTCCTACTTGGCCTAGACAGGACCGAAACCACTACTCATTCCCACCCCCTCCTAAACCCTCTTCTCCAAGCCTATGATCATGTGTTCCCACAAGAAATACCCCACGGTCTACCCCCTCAAAGAACCATCCAACACATGATAGACCTCATTCCCGGAGCCACCCTCTCAAATAAACCGACCTATAGAATGAACCCCCAAGAAACCCAAGAAATCCAACGGCAAGTGGATGAACTTTTGGCCAAGGGTATGATTCGGGAGAGCTTGAGCCCATGTGCCGTGTCGGCTCTATTGGTTCCCAAGAAGGATGGGGGCATGAGGATGTTTGTGGATAGTAGGGCTATCAACAAAATCACCATTAAGTACCGCTATCCCATCCCGAGGTTGGAGGACCTACTTGATGAATTGCATGGGGCCACTGATGTACCTATGGGGGGGCAATGAGAGTGAGCAAGTTCAAAGGCAATCCACCCCCAAGGAAGTCCAAGAACATCAAGGAGGCCAAAGAAGTGCAAGCCTTGGTCAGAAACTTCAAGAACATCAACCTTCACCAATTTTCCAGTTCAAACAGTTGCTGGCCCGTTTTATTTCGCTGACAGAGGTTGATCCTGAGGGCCAAATTTCCTGCACGCATAGCCACATTAAATCTTAGATTCTAAGCTTTCCAACAAGTACTCATGCAGGAAATTTGGAGCTCATTTGGTCAGTCATTCATTGCAGAAACCGAAGCACACTATCTGCAGGCTGGAATCCAGAGTGGTCTGAATGCAAGGGTCTTTTGGGTAACCTATTGAACTTCATCTTTTGTAAAACTTTAGGGAATGAAAATACATCTAAATATTTATCAAATCATGCCCCTAAAGTGGAGAGGAAGCACCCCTTTGTGCTGCTATTAACCGGCCAAAGAAGGAGTAAAATCCTTTTAACCGGTTAAAGAAGTGACTAAGCTGATTTCTTGGTTTTTGCTTTGTACTAATCTGATTGTTGCCCCCCAAATCCCATAGCTGCTGTATTTGAGTGCTCCTAAGCTTGACACCTCAACTTTGAGATCATTTAAGCTAGTGAGGTGTCAAGTGTGGATGTAATCACTTGTATTATAACTTAGTCTTTGTTTCTAGCTTTAGACTTAGGTGTTTTTAGCCTTAATCAGCTTGTATGCAGCAAGATGGCTGAGTGAGGGGTGGTATGCTTCTATAAATACCCCCTCACTTCATTTTGTAAGGGACTTTGGTAAATTGCATTTGGGTTGAGTTCATACTCCCTTGTTTTCTCTCTACTCTTACTTATCACTAGCCTTGCTCTCTAGTGTGGTGTTCAAGGGTCCTTGAAGACCAATTGAGTGGTGATATCTTATCTCCATTGGTCATCAAGGAGAGCTCTAAGTAAGCTTGGTGCTGATATCTTATCCAAGTCTACTTAGTTTGTCTTCTTGTCACTTGAAAGCTTGCATACCCACCTTCCTCTCCCTCTCATATTGCCTATCTACTTGAGATCCCTTCTTTGATCTTCATTTCAAGATCTTAGAAGTGCATCAACCACCATTTTCTCTAAGATTGATCTTAGAAGCGGCTACTATCAAATTCGAATCCATGAAGGGGATGAGTGGAAAACAGCATTTAAAACCAAGGGGGGACTATATGAGTGGATGGTCATGCCATTCGGCCTTACCAATGCTCGAAGTACTTTCATGCGTCTAATAAATCAAGTCCTTAAGCCTTTCATTGGGAGATTTGTGGTGGTTTACTTCGATGACATCTTGGTGTATAGCCAAGGTGAGGAGGAGCATGCTAGTCACCTCCAACAAGTTCTTGAAGTTCTCTCCCAAGAGAAGTTGTTCGGCAATTTGGAGAAGTGCCACTTCTTCACTTCCCAAGTTGTCTCCCTAGGGTATGTTGTCTCGACCGAAGGAATTCAAGTGGATGAAAGCAAGATCCAATCCATTCGAGAGTGGTCGGTTCCTTCTTCTATTCACCAAGTGAGGAGTTTTCATGGCCTAGCGTCCTTCTATAGGAGGTTTGTCAAGAATTTTAGCTCAATCATGGCTCCTTTGACCGAAATCCTCAAGTCCAAGCCGCCTTTGAAGAAGTTTGAGTGGAATGAAAAGGCCCAAGTCGCATTTGAAGATGTCAAGGAGAGCCTCACTAGTGCACCTATACTTGCTCTTCCAAGTTTCTCCAAGATATTTGACGTTGAGTGTGATGCTTCGGGAGTGGGCATAGGGGCGGTCCTATCTCAAGAGGGTCGACCCTTAGCTTACTTTAGTGAAAAACTCAATGAACCCAAGCGCAAGTACTCAACATATGACAAGGAGTTTTATGCCATAGTGAGGGCCTTGGAACATTGGAGACATTATCTGGTGGGAGGAGAATTCATCCTCCATTCGGATCATGAGGCACTCAAGTTCATCCAAGGGCAACACAAACTCAATCCAAAGCATGCTAAGTGGGTGGAATATCTTCAAGCTTTCCACTTTGTCATTCACCACAAATCTGGTCACCTAAACAAGGGGGTGGATGCTTTGTCTAGAAGGTATCTACTCCTCTTATCACTTGATTCAAGAGTCCTTGGGTTTGAATTGATCAAAGAGTTGTACCCCAAAGATGAAGATTTCAAGGAGACTTTTGAGGCATGCTCACGGCACCCCCATGGCCCATTTCACATTGAAGAGGGGTTCTTATTCAAGGCAAACCGGTTGTGTGTCCCTAAAGGAGGCATTAGGTTACTTTTGATTAAGGAGGTCCATGGAGGGGCTTTGGCCGGCCACTTGGGTATTGAAAAGACCTCACTCATGTTGAAAGAGCACTACTATTGGCCCAAGATGGTCAAGGATGTTGAGCATTATGTCAAAAGGTGTTCCACTTGTCAACTTGCCATAAGCCATGTCTTACCTCATGGTCTCTACTCACCCCTACCGATTCCCCAAGCCCCTTGGGAGGATGTGAGTTTAGACTTCATCACCGGCCTTCCAAGAACGCAAAGAAACAAGGACTCCATTATGGTGGTGGTTGATCAGTTCTCTAAGATGGCACACTTTGTCTCGTGCCATACTACTCATGATGCCACACAAATTACTAGCCTCTACTTCAAGGAAATTGTGAGGCTCCACGGCATTCCCAAAAGCATGGTGTCCGACCAGGATAGCAAATTCATGAGTCATTTTTGGCTCACTCTATGGAAGAAGGTGGGCACTCATCTCAAATTTAGCACCTCATGTCACCCCCAAACGGACTGCCAAACCGAGGTCACCAATAGGACTTTGGGTACTTTGTTGAGGGTCCTAGCCAAGAGAAGCACCAAGGGTTGGGATGAGTTGCTTTGCCATGCGAGTTTGCCTACAATAGAGCACCAAGCAAGGCCACGAGCCTCTCTCCATTCCAAGTTGTCTATGAGTTCAATCCTTGTACCCCTCTCGACCTCACACCCCTTCCTACCCCAACCAAATTTAGTTGGGAGGCCGAGAAGCAAGTGAAGGAAATCCAAGAGCTCCATGCCCATGTGAGAGCTAAGATTCAAAGGTTCAATGAGCAAACCAAGAACCGGGTAGACAAGCACCGTAAGCAAGTTCATTTTGAGCCCGGGGAGCTAGTATGGATTCACCTAAGGAAGGAGAGATTTCCAAGCAAAAGAAGATCCAAGCTTCTCCCACGGTCGGATGGTCCATTCAAGGTCCTTGAAAGAGTCAACCCCAATGCATACAAGGTTGATTTTGCCCGGTGATTATGGGGTGTCCGCTACATTCAATGTGGCCGACTTGAGACCCTACTTTGATGAGGAAGAAGAGCTACCAACTTTGAGGACAAACTCCTCCCAAGTAGGGGGGGATGATGGGGATCAGCCCCAAGGGGTTCTTCTAGTCGAAGAGTTCACAAAGGCTCTCCAAGAGTTAGAAATCAATCAAGGTGTGTTCACTTGCATCCGACCGGGTCCATCCCGCACATGTTCCGACTTTCTGACCTTGGTAGCCTAATTTCCTGAGGGCCTTAGGCCAAAATTTTGGTGTTTCGGGAACCTTTGAAGAGTTAGCTGCCCAAAAAATCAAGTTTCACTCCATTTGGACACCATTTGCTCATCCAAACCCTTTGCTAAAGCCAAACCGCCCAAAACTGTTTTACCGGGCAGAATATACCCGGTTTTGGGAGCCCTACTTTCCTAACCTAAAGTGCTCCTAACAACCTGGAATTTTGATACTTAAATCCCTTTTTGAATTGGCTAAAAGGGTGGCAAAATAAACCAGCATCAAACGTGCTCCAAGGAGATCAAGAGAGAAGAAACTTCCAAAGTTACTTTTCAGCAATCAGCCTGCAGCAGCTCACTTGTTTCGAGAATATCTCCTGATCGGCTGATCCAAATGGGCTGCAAAAGTATCCATATGAAATAAGAATTCCCAAGCTTTCTAACAAGGGGTTTTGGAGCCAATTTGGGTAAGTATATAGGGAGCTATGCCCGTTGGAAGGTGAACCTACAAAACTGGGAAGCTGTCAACATCACCTTTTGTACTTTCTTGCTTTTATGTCTCCTCCTCTTTGTTTGGTCCGTTTTTGCTTGTTTTGAACCCTTGTAATCAGATTTTGGAGGCTTCGTCATATATAAGGGGCCTCTTAGGAGTGTAAAAGGCAGCTTTGAGTATTATGCAAACACATTTGAGTGATACACTCTCTCGTGAAACTCCTAGTTGCTATATCTTGAATTGGCTAGTTCAAGTGCTACTCTTCTAGGTTCTTTCTCTTGCTTATGGTGGTGATTCAATTCTTTATCCTTAAGTGAAGAAAGAATAGCCCAACATCGCTTCTAGGTGGCGCCATTGGCTTATCCTAGCAAGGAAGTGGCATTCTATCCTCTACAAACCGGTTTGGGGCAACTTGCTCTATTCGGTTTGCTAGGTTTTGTGTTTCACTTCTTCTCCATCCTTTATCATCATTTTCCACTTCCATAGTCCACATACATCAGATGAGGTCAATGTGGTGTTGGATATCTCTTTTTGGGCGTAAGCCATTTGGTATCTCTTCAGGGAATAAATGACAGAATTTTTGGATGAGTGTTTTGGCAAAGGGATGGGTTGGTTAAGGGGGACTCTGATTCATCTTGTGTGGTTAAGATCCACTCTTTAAAAGCCTTGAATTCATGATTTGAAGCTTTTAAGAGAGTTTCATTAAAGGTAAGTAAACAACCAGAATGGTCTTGGCCTTTTGTGAGTTTATTTTTGTGGAGCTCGGATGGGGATAATGGCTTTAAGGTGATCTTCTTGCCGTCCTTGAACAAGGAGTAGGTATTTAGGAAACCATCATGCGCCACCTTTCTGTCATATAACCATGGCGTGCCCAACAAAATGTGACAAGCATCCGTGGTTATCACATCACACCATAGCTGATCCTGGTAACTCTTGCCAATAGATAATGAGATAAGACACCGGTAATTGACTTGACGTCCCTTGCTTTGATTCAGCCACTGTATATTGTATGGATGAGGATGGGCTGAAGCTTGCAAACCTAGCTTTTCAATCATGGTAAGAGAAACCACATTAGCACAACTACCACCATCAACAATTAGAGAACAAACCTTTCCTTGGACTGTACACCGTGTGTGAAAGATATTGTCCTGTTGTTCATCCTTGGTGTTCTTTGGGCCATTCAAGACTCTCCTTAATACCAACATCTCGCCTTCATCAACTTCTTCCTCAACTTCTTCCTGAGCCTCTTCAGATTCTAGCTCTTCTTCTTCTTCGTGTTCCTCCTCTTCAAAAACTTCCTTCACATTAGTCCATTCAGCTAAAGTAATAACCTTTCTGTTTGGACATTCAGAAGCAATGTGACCAAGCCCTTGACATTTGAAACACCTTCGGTTCGCCATTGGGTTAGGATTTGGACGGAATGGGATTGCTGGGGGCGTTTTGAGGTGCTACGGTTCTTTGTGGAGGGAAGGGCGTTTGTGGCCTTGGTGGAGGGTTAGAACTCCCCTTGTTAAAGGGTTGGTTCTTCAAAAAGGGCCGTGGGGGTGGAGGTCGAATGGTGGGTCTAGCTTTCTTTTGTTGTTCAATTTTGTGAGCTAGTACACACACTTCATCAAAAGTAGTATAGGCTTGTAATTCCACAACATTAGCATACCTAGGTTCAAGTCCACCTAAGTACCTAACAATAGTTTGTTCCTCCGGTTCTTGCAAATCACATTTAATAACAAGCTTCTCAAATTCTCTAGTATACTCCTCAACACTTAGATTGCCTTGAGTCAAATTATGAAGTTGAGCATAGCAATCTTGCACATATGTAGGTGGTAAAAATCTAGCTTTCATCTTGGATTTCATTTTATCCCAAGTTCGAATTTTAGCCTTTCTTTCTCTAACTCGTTTTGCACACAAGTTAGTCCACCATAAGGAAGCATACTTACGTAATCTGAGTGCCACAAGCTTGACTCTCTTGTCATCTGGGACATCTTTGTATTCGAAGACTCTTTCCACAGTGTGAAGCCAATCCAAGAACTCCTCCGGGTCCAATTTGCCTTCAAATTCAGGAATCTCTACTTTGAAATCATTGGTAGAGTGTTGATTTTGTAGCTCCCTTCGAAGTCTCCTTGGTGCCTCTTCTTCACTTGATGATCCCACATCATGGCTTTGGACATGTTCACGCAGCCTTCGTTCAGATTGTAGGGTCTCTTCATTCATCTTCTGCTTCTGTTTCAGGAAAGAACCCAACTGCTTTCGAAGATACTCATTTTGTGCTCTAGTCTCCTGCTCTCTTTGAGAATCCTCACGAACTTTGCTGACTAGAAACTCATTTTGTTTCATCAATGCTTCAAACCTTTCTTCCAATGACATACTAGATGAAGTCATGGTAGAATAGGTTGGGTAAACTGAATTTGTGAGAAAGGGGAAGTGGAATGATTTGTGGAAATGGGAGAGGTACACAAGGCCTAAGAGAAACCTTGCTCTGATACCAAATATGATGTATATGTCAAGGGAATGGAGTACCCAAGCCAATACACATCAAAAGGAAGAGGAAAATTGAACTTTGGGTCACGGCCTTAGTGGCACGGTCGTGCCATTGAGCACGGTCACACCGTGCTAAAATGCCGTCCTTAAAACCGTGGGGGTATGAAATGGGCACGGTTGAAGGCCCTTGATTGTTACTTCGGCTTTTACCCCTTTTGGTGACTTTGAAATAGTGAAAATGGATGAAATGGAAGGTTTTTGAAGTGGGGTAATGAATGGAAGTGGAAGATTTACTAAGCAAAAGCAATTAACTCTTAATCCAAGCTAATTACTTCACTAAGGAAATCAAGGGATTGAATCTAGAATAGGATAGAACTAAACCTGAGATTGGATACAGAATCACC
>JACYFF010031952.1:65502856-65515845 GCA_017589665.1 Selenicereus undatus
TTTCTGTATCTTAATCAAACTTAAGGGCCCTAAACTCAAGGATTGGTTGTTTTTCTGTATCCTTTCCAAGACTTTAGTTTTCTATCTTTTGATTGTATTACCCAAGGTTTCCTAAGAGGATTAGAGTTGATTTTGCTAGCTTAACTTTGAGTTAGTAATCTTAGCTTTGATTCATCTTTCCATCTTCCACATCCATAACCCTTGTTCATGTCCATCCCCTATACTTTGTTCTTGCTAAGAATACTCCCTTTGGGCTTAGCTTGAACCCAAACATTCAAACACATCAAACCGAGACAAGTCACATTCCAAACCGTGCGTGGACAGAAATGTGGCACGGCCACACCATGCTCCATGGCACGACCATGCCACCCTCAAGGCGGTGACTTTTCATCTTTTGTGTTGTGTTTTTGCTAGTTTGTTGCTTGGGTACCATTTCCACCCTTGTGTCATACCTCAATTCACGCCAAGGTCGATTGTTTTCTCACTTAGAATCACTTGATTCTAAGCTTCCATTCTCCCTCCACATACCTGATGCCTCAAAACCATCATTTTGTGCGACCACTTTCCTTTGTTTCCCTTGCATATATTGTTCCTTTGGTTGCTAGTTTGGCATACCCTACCTAGAGCCATCGAACTTTACATCATTTACTAAACTCAAATCTGAATACAAGTTCAACCACCCTTCTAATGCAGCCCAAGGCTCCCTTTTGTAGTGGGGGAACCTCTAACAAGCAGCCAAGGAGGGGAACAACAAGTACATACACGTTCATAAGCATGGGGGACCAAAAAGTAGAAGTACAAAAGCTGAAAAGTGGTTTTGCTTTATGTCAGCAACTTTTCAGAATTTTAGCTTCAACTTCAATCAGCTATATATCCTAGGTTTGTTAGAAAAATTGGCTAAAAGAGCACTTTTTGGAAAGCTTGTGAAGTCCTCTTTCAGGGGCCGCATGTTGCATGCCATTTGGAGCAGCCGTTTGAGAGATATGAGGCAAAAGGTGCAGCTATATACAAACTGGGACAGTTTCTGCTGCTCCTAGAAAAGTCTCCCATTGACTTATTTCTTAAATACCTAACCTAGAACTCTTTATATGCACTTGAAGCTGACATATTAAGGGTTCCAAAAAGTAATTTTTCAGCATTTTAAATCTACTTTAAGCTTGGGTAATTAGGCTTGCAAAACCGGGTACATTCTGACCAAACTGGGCAGCATGTATAGCTTTGATTTAATGGCTGATTTGACCTAGCAAATGACCTCCAAATGACTTGAAAAAGGTCTTTTTGGAAAGCTAGGATCTCAAGCTTTAAGGGGGTGGTGCGTGCAGGAAATTTCCCCTTCAGTAGCTGTTCCAAAAAGAGTGACAAAACCGGGCAACGTTCTGGTCGAATCTACCCACATTCTGTCCGAATGCTCCAATGTGTTCTTGACCATGGCATGGATGTTTTGGACTTCCTTGGGGCTTGAATGGATGTGTGGACTTGCTGGTTGCTCACCCAAGCCTTGATCTTTGATGGGGCCCATCATCTTTGGATAAGGCACTTTGAAGTTAGAATAAAACTCCATAAAGTGTCTTTTGTTATGAAATTCGAAAAGGGACCCAAGAAGGGCCTTACCATGCATGAATTGGGTTGGAGCTTGCCTCCCATGAAGTTGAGTATGACGAATGAAATTGACACCCTTGGAAATATACATCATAGAGTGGAAGAAATCCAGAAGTTACATGAGTTAGTAAAGGCCAAGATTGAGAAAACTACACTATCCTATATGGCCAAAGCTAACAAGCATAAAAGACAGAAGCTTTTCAAGCCAGGTGATCTAGTGTGGATACATCTTCGCAAAGAATGTTTTCCATCCAAAAGGAAAACCAAGCTGATGCCAAGAGCAGATGGTCCATTTGAAATTTTGGAAAAGATTAATGATAATGCTTATAAGGTGGATTTACCAGGAGATTATGGAGTATCAGCCACATTCAACGTTACTGATTTAAGTCCTTATGAAGTAGATGATCACCTTTCTGATTTGAGGATCAAATCTTCCCAACAAGGGGAGAATGATGGAGGTCCATCCATAGGGTTCCCTAACGTTCAATTGGTCCAAAATAATCATGAAAAGAAGTCCAAGTGCACAGCCATGGAACGTTTAATGAAGAGCTACCAAGAGGGTGCACACGGTTCTCAACCCGGTTTAATACTCGGTTTTTGTTACATACTTTCACAAGCTTAATCCAAGTTTAAGCTTCCAATTTTTGGTGATATTACAAGCTTAAGGTCTTAGCTTTCAAGTCCAAGTGGAATTATTAATTTTGGAGTCCATTTGGTTAGGGAACGAAGCTACTTTTTGATGGTGTGCTGAATTGAACCCTGTTTTGCACGGTTTGGGCATTTTGGCTTTTTCAAGGGGCAAACGAAGTCCAAATTCCTTAATTCCAAATGGAGGGTATTATACACATATTGAGGCTTCCATCAATGTAAAAAAATCCCAGAATACGCAACATTTGAGGTGTCAACCATGCGTCACAAGACAAGGCAGAAACCGGCACTTATATACCCAGTTGCTTAGCAAGGAGGATTTCCTTCCTAAATGGGTTTGCCTAATGTGAAAGCATATTCACCAGCTTGGTTTGAGCTGCTTGGAGAGTGGCCACTAAGCCAAGTATGAGGGAGACACGTGGGAGCATGGAGGAGCTCCCATTTTGCAACCACACAACCGGCCACCCTAGCACCACATGTCAAGCAAGAAGTTTTCAGCTTTTTTGAGGTGTGGCCGTGGGAAGCTTTCCTTCCAACTGAGGAAATTGACTCACCAACATTCCCTAATGCTTAGGAAAGGTTTATAATTATGTTAAATTGTATTTTAGACCTTAAACTTTCGGTTTGTGTTAGATTAGTACCTAACCGTGTACTAAGTAGCATTAGGTGGTTAATGACTTCCCTAGATAGCAAGGAAAGCTCATTTTCATGTGCAATAAAGGCCATATAAAGCCTTAGTTGTTCATTTGTAACATAGACTTGAGTTTTCATTTGAGAGAAAAGACTTTGTGTCTTGAATTCCCTAAACACTTTCCTTGCTTATCTTAGTTCTTGGCCGAGCTAAGTGGTGATCAAGAGAGTCTTAATCCTTTGGTTAGGTGGGTGTATCTTATCCTAATCAAATATTAAGGGCCCTAAGCTAGTCATTAGTGGTGTATCTTATCTAATCACCAAGCTTGGTACTATCCAAAGTCATTTGAAAAACACTTGAAGTACTTGAGGTTGCCTTAGGTTTCTCCTAAACCGTGAAGCTTCCTTGAGTTATAGCTTGTGTTCTTCAACTATCCTTGCATTTCTAAACACACTCCCATCACTTCCCCCTCAAAATAAGCAAAGGGAAAGAAGAACACACGAAAAGAACTAAGGGAACTCAGGGCTTAAGGGGGAACCCGTGACTAGCCTTAGCGATTCCAAGTGTTCTCAAGTGCTTTTGGATAGTTCTAAGCAAGATGATTAGATAAGATACACCACTAATCACTAGCTTAGGGCCCTTAACCTTTGATTAGGATAAGAGACACCACCTAACCAAGGATTAAGACT
The DNA here is from genome assembly GCA_017589665.1 of Selenicereus undatus. NCBI lineage: Eukaryota > Viridiplantae > Streptophyta > Magnoliopsida > Caryophyllales > Cactaceae > Selenicereus > Selenicereus undatus. The sequence continues at coordinate 65,506,424 of JACYFF010031952.1, forward strand.
CTCTTGAACACCACCTTAATCGGCCACAATTAAGGATAAGCAAGAAAAGTGTTTAAGGAAACCAAGACACAAAGTCTTAACTCAAGTTTGAAAATGTCGTATATATTCCATGAAAATTACATTCTAGGCTTATATATGGCCTAGTATACACGACAATAGCAAGAAAAGAACTTTCCTTCTAGGTTAGGAAAGCTATTAATCTAAACTATTCTAATTAGTACACGGTTAGCTACTAATCTAGCTTAACCCGAATGCTTAAGGTTTAAAACACTAGTTTACATTAATATAAACCTTTCCTAAGCATTAAGGAATTGAGATGAGTCAATTTCCTGACTAGGAAGGTTTTATTCCCAGGGCTGCCACTTCAAAAGAGGAAGAAATACTCAGCTGCCATGTGTTGCTAGTGTGGCCGAATACATGCTTGCAAAGTGGCTCCTCCTCTCTTGCTCCACGTGTTTGTCTCATGCTTGGCTGAGTGGTGCTTACCAAGCAGCTCAATTTGCCGTAGTAAGCAGGTCCACATGTCACAAAACCCATCTAGGGAGGAAACCTTCTTAGCTTGACAACGGGGTACTATAGGTGTTTGATTCTGCTTGCTTTTGTTCGGCTGTGGAGAGACTTCATAAGCTGAGTAATGGAGGCTTTCCTTACATGGAAGGAAACCTCAAGATGTCTAGTCTACCCTCCTTTTGGAATCAAGGGATTTGGACACCATTTGCCCCTTGAAATAATCAAAATGCGCGAACTGCTCGAAACCGGGTTCAATTCAGCACATGTGACTAAATCAACTTCGTTCCTTATGCAAATGAGCTCCAAATCCTATGATTCAAAATGGACTTGAAAGCTAAGACCTTAAGCTTGCATAATCACCAAAATTTAATCACCTAAGCTTGGATTAAGCTTAAGCAATTAAGTAACAAAAACCGGGTAAAAATCTGGATGCAAAACCGTGTGCATCCTCTTCAAAATTCTCCTTAGCCGCGTACTTGGACTCGATTGCTAGATTGTTTTGGACCAAATGGACTTGGCATGAACTCATGGATGGACCTCCATCAGCCCCTCCATGAAGCTCTTGAATGAAAAGCTCCCTAAACCCACATTTACGAATACACAATCGGTTCCCTTTGAAGAGGAAACCATTTTCAAGGTGAAAGGACCCGTGGGCATGGTTAGAACAATCTTCAAGGATGGCCTTGAAGTCTTCATCTTGTGCATACAAGTCTTTGATACACTCAAACCCAAGCACCTTGGATTCAAGAGTAGCGAGTACAAATACCTTCTTGAAAGTGCATCAGCCCCTTTGTTCAATTGGCCGGCCTTGTGGTGGATCACAAAGTGGAAGGATTGCATGAACTCTACCCACTTAGCATGCCGGGGGTTGAGTTTATGTTGACCTTGGATATACTTCAATGCTTGGTGATCCGTGTGGAGGATGAACTCACCTCCCACCAAATAGTGCCGCCAATGCTCTAATGCCCTCACAATGGCATAAAATTCCTTGTCATATGTTGAATACTTCCTCTTGGCATCATTTAGCTTCTCACTAAAATAAGCAATGGGCCTCGTTTCTTGTGTTAGCACGGCCCCTATTCCAACTCCAAAAGCGTCACACTCAACTTCAAAGATTTTAGAAAAGCTAGGAAGTGCTAGAATGGGAGCACTGGTTAGCCTTTCTTTGATTTCTTCAAAAGCAAGTTGAGCTTGTGTACTCCATTCAAAATGTTTGGCCTTTAGGACCTCGGTCATGGGAGCCATGATTGAGCTAAAGTTGCTCACAAATCTTCTATAAAAGGATGCCAAACCATGGAAGCTTCAGACTTGTTGGATGGACATAGGAGTAGGCCACTCTCGAATGGCCTTGATCTTCTCTTCATCAACTAGAATACCCTTGGCCGAAACCATGTATCCCAAAAACTTCACTTGGCAAGAGAAGAAATGGCACTTCTCTAGATTACCAAATAGTTGTTCTTGAGCCAAGACATTCAAGACCTCATACAAATGCTCATAATGCTCTTCCTCTCCACGGCTATACACCAAAATGTCATCAAAATACACAACAACATACTTTCCAATGAATGGCTTGAGAACTTGGTTCATAAGCCTGATGAATGTGCTAGGTGCATTGGTCAAACCAAAGGGCATGACAAGCCACTTAAAGAGCCCAACCTTGGTTTTGAAAGCCGTTTTCCACTCATCTCCCTCATAGATGCGGATTTGATAATACCCACTTCTAAGGTCAATTTTGGAGAAGATAGTGGCCCCATGGAGCTCATCAAGAAGGTCCTCCAATCTTGGAATGGGATAGCGGTACATGATGGTGATTTTATTGATAGCCCGGCTATCCACACACATCCTCATGGACCCATCCTTCTTAGGCACAAGCAAAGCCGGAACGGCACAAGGACTAAGGCTCTCTTGGATTAGGCCCTTGGATAAGAGGTCATCCACTTGCCTTTGAATCTCTTGTGTCTCTTGAGGGTTCATGCGATAGGCCGGATTGTTTGGGAGTGTGGCTTCGGGAAAGAGGTCAATCTTATGTTGGATTGATCTTTGAGGAGGTAGGCCGTGGGGAATTTCGGGTGGAAAGACATGGGAAAAGGCTTTTATGAGGGGAGCAAGCAAGGGATGGGAAGAATCCCTTACTTCGCCCGGTTCTTGGCCTAAAAGAATCCACTCCTTGAAAGCATCAAACTCATGGAGTTGTGAGTGGAGTAAGGTAGTAAGGAAGACATCTAATTTGGGATTGTCTTGGGGGTTCTTTTGTGATCTAGGGCTTAAGGGGAGTAAGGGTGATTTTTTTGAGGTCTTTGGTGAAAGTGTAGGTATTCAATCGACCATTATGCATAACACATCGATCAAAGGGCCATGGTCGGCCCAAAAGGACATGGCAAGCATCCATGGGCACAATATCACACCATATATCATCCTTGTAATTTTTTCCAATAGATAAAGAAAGTAGCGAACGAGTAGTGATTGGTAAGCCCTTATGATGGAGATCTCTCCATGCCCTTTGATTAGAAAGAATCAAATTAATTAGACCATGTTAATATGCTGGCTAAAGGGTGATTAAATCATCCAAGTTTTGTTTTAGTTGTTTTATTGCAGGACAAAAGGGAAGAATCCAGCACTGACCCTATTTTGCAAGCAAAATTCGACCAACATCAAAATGGTTTAGGCCTGATATTTTTGCATGGATTTCAATCTTAAGATGTCATATTTCCAACAAGACAAGTTGCATCCAATTTAGAGTTCATTTGGTCGTTCAAATCAGCCATTTACCAAGATGTGTCAAAACTGTCCAGCAAACCAAAAACAACCCGCTTTTGATTAATTCATAACTTAAGCTATACTAATGCTTAAGTTACGAATTTATACATTTTTGGAATCCTCAAGATGTGTACGTTCAGTTCCAAGCATCAAATTCCAATCATACACACAAGAGGATGAAGAAACAAGGAGTTTTCCAAAACTGGTCAGATTAGGCTCTAATCTGCATGGTTTTAAGTTTGAGTTTATTTAACCCATTTAAACTCACCCTAACCTTGATTTCTTGGTTGGGGGGGATTATAGACATCCTAAAGTGACCCCCCCATGACTAAAATCACAATCATACCCATTTTTGCTATGCTTAACAAGTTGCATAAAAATCGGACCAAACTGCCCCTGAACCCGATTTTGTATAAACCGGTTCTTTTTAAACCTCCAGCCGGTTTTCTTCACTTGAATGCAGCTAGGCACGTCCCTCTATGCTTGGAACACATCCCAAGGTGCCTTGGGCTGGTTACTACCTAGAGAAGAACAACCAATGAGTGCTAGATTAGTGGCAATGTGTTGCTTGCTTCCTATTGGCCAGCCGCAAAGTGATCTTCTAGAAGGTGGCTGCAACTTGCATCCTCTATTGAAAATCCCAGCATGTATTAAGGCTAAACATGATGTGTAATGATGTATTAATAGCCTAGACATAAGTTAGATTTGTATTTTAATGTATTATATTAGTTTAAGATGTTTGTAAACTAGATTAGTACAAATCAGCTTGTAATTAACTCCTAATCCTTTTCCTACCTTGTAAGGAAAGGGTGAGGTGTTTTATTTGCTTGTGTACTAGCTAGGAAGCCCTTGCTTGCTGCCTATTTAAGGTACCACACAGCCATAGCAAAATACCAACCCTTATTTGAATGATAAAATTCAGTTTGAGAGCTTTGTGCTTTCTCTCTTCAAACTCTTGCTTGCTTATCCTTAATTAGGCCAATTAAGGTGGTGTTCAAGTGAGTCTTAAGCAAATGTTAAGTGGTGTTTCTATATCTTAACACTTTGTTTAAGGGCCCTAAACTTAGCTTGGTGGTGTTTCTGTATCCTTGCCTAAGTTTAGTTCTATCCAAACCGATGCAATTCACAAGGTTGCTTAAGAAGGCTTAATTAAGTTTACTAGCTTGTTTATGAGTTAGTATTTCTTAATTTGGCTCCTCTTCCATTCTCCCTCACTTACAAGCTCCTTCCATGTCCATTTTCATACACAATCAAAGCTTAGACTTGCACTAAAAGCCTAGCTTCCACCCCATCATCTCAAACCACTTCAACCGTGCAAAGTGTTTTACTCACGGCCCCTTGGATAGCAAAGTGGCACGGCCACCCCGTGCCACAGGGCACGACCGTGCCACCCTCACTTCTTGGCCAAATTGCTTGGTTGTCACCTTTCTTGGTTGCTTGTTCCCTAATTCCATTCCCCCCTTGTGTTATACATCCCTTCACATTAAAGAGCCATTGTTTTCCTACTTAGAATCACTTGATTCTAAGCTCCCATTCTCCCTCCACATACTTGATGCCTCACAACCATCATTTTATGTGACCACTTTTCCTTAGTTTCCCCTTGATATTATCTTCCTTTGATTGCTGAGTTAGTTGTATTCTATTGAACCCTAGCTTGGTCATCGACAGATACATCACTACCGAATCCCCCACGTCCAAACCCTTATCCCATCAACCAAAGAAGGTGTTACAAATGCCAAGGCTTAGGACATATTGCATCTGATTGTCCAAGTCAAAAGGTAGTCACCTTAGCCGAATGGGAAGCTACTGAAAAGGAGTATGCCGAGGAGAAAGAGGAGGAAAAGGAGGAAGAAGATGAAGATGTTCTTGAAGAAGATCAGGAGGAGTTCACTGAAAATGCAGATGAAGGTGAGATGTTGGTAATTCGAAGGGTAATGAGCACTCAACGAGTTGCTAAGGACGAGCAACATGAAAACATCTTTCATTCACGATGTACGGTCCAAGGCAAAGTATGTTCGTTGATTATAGATGGAGGCAGTTGTGTTAATGTGGTGTCTTTGAGCATGATTGAGAAGTTAACTCTTCAAACCACGACACACCCACACCCTTACAACATTCAATGGTTAAATCAAGGCAAAGGATTGCAAGTTAATTCTCGTTGCTTGATTTCACTATCACTTGGCAAGAACTACCAAGACGAATTATGGTGTGATGTTGTTCCAATGGATGCTTGTCATATTCTGTTAGGAAGGCCATGGATGTATGATAGGAGAGTCATGCATAATGGTTACCTAAACACCTATTCCTTTACCTAAACACCCTTAATCCTATGTCACCATCCGAACTCCACAAAATAAAACCACAAAAAAGCCAAACCCAAACTGATTTGCTCTTGACGTGTGGAGAGCCACTTTTGAAAGCGTCTCAACATAAGTTTGAAGCTTTGAGAGAATGGATACTTCAAGCCCAAGACGAACCGGAAACACCTTTTCCATCCCATCCCAAAGCCAAGGTCATAATGAACCAATTCAGTCACTTGTTTCCAGAGGAAATACCTACGGGTTTACCTCCCAAACGTGACATCCAGCATCATATTGACCTTATTCCTGGATCCATCTTACCAAATAAGCCAGCCTACAGGACCAATCCAAAAGAAACCCAAGAGATACAACGGCAAGTTGAAGAATTGATATCCAAGGGGTTGGTTCGAGAGTCCTTGAGTCCGTGTGCTGTCCCGGCTCTTTTGGTTCCAAAGAAAGATGGTAGCATGAGGATGTGTGTTGACAGTAGGGCCATAAACAAAATTACTATCAAGTATAGGTATCCTATACCTAGCCTTGAAGATATGTTGGATGAGTTACATGGCTCTAAGGTGTTTAGCAAGATTGATTTGAGAAGTGGTTACTATCAAAATCGTATTAGGGAGGGCGATGAGTGGAAAACTGCTTTCAAGACTAAAGGAGGATTGTATGAATGGTTGGTTATGCCCTTTGGTCTTTCCAATGCCCCTAGTACGTTCATGAGACTGATGAATCAAGTATTTCGGCCATATATGGGCAAGTTTGTGGTCGTTTACTTTGATGATATTCTGGTGTTTAGTAAGAGTGAACAAGAGCATCAAAACCATTTGATCCAAGTGATGCTTGTTCTGGAGAGAGAGAAACTATTTGGCAATCTTAAGAAGTGTACCTTCTTCACCTATGAGGTCACCTTCTTAGGATATATTGTTTCAGGAAATGGTATCAACGCAGATGAAAGCAAGATCGAGGCTATTCGGACTTGGCCTATTCCAAGGAGTATACATGATGTTCGAAGCTTTCATGGATTGGCTTCTTTCTATAGGAGGTTTATACGTCATTTCAGCACTATTCTATCTCCTATGACTGAAGTTCTTAAGGGTTCCTCGTTTACTTGGAATCCTAAAGCCCAAGCTGCCTTTGAAGAAGTGAAGGAAAAACTGACTCAAGCACCGGTTCTTGCTTTACCGTGCTTCGAGAAAGTTTTTGAAGTGGACTGTGACGCTTCTGGAGTTGGTATTGGTGGAATTCTTACCCAAGAAGGTCGTTCTTTAGCCTTCTTCAGTGAGAAGTTGTGTGATACCAGAAGAAGATATTCAGCCTATGACAAAGCATTCTATGCCATTGTTCGATGCTTAGAACATTGGAATCATTCCTTGATTGCTAGTGAGTTTATTCCGCATTCAAATCATGAAGCTTTGAAGTATATTCAAGGTCAGCACAAATTAAACTCACGCCATGCCAAGTGGGTTGAATTTCTTCAGTCCTTTCACTTCACCATCAAGCATAAGTCTGGGAAGACAAATCAAGGAGCCGATGCACTCTCTCGGCGCCACTTATTATTATTTCAATTGGATGCTTGTGCCCTTGGATTTGAGCATTTAAAGGCTTTATATCAAGATGATGAAGACTTTGGGATGTTGTATTCTGAGTGTACTAAACATCCTAAAAGGGATTTCTTGTTTCAAGAGGGGTTTCTTTTCAAGGGTGCTCAATTATGTGTGCCAAAATGCAGCACTCGTGAGTTACTTGTTCGAGAGGTCCATGCTAGTTCGTTAGCTGGTCATTATGGTGATCAAAAAACCCTAACCATGCTTAGGGAACATTATTTTTGGCCAAGCATCGAGAAAAATGTTCAAGACATCATTAGAAGATGCAGTACATGCCAGATTGCAAAGAGTCACTTACTTCCACAAGGGTTATACACACCACTTCCTATTCCTACTATGCCTTGGGTGGACGTAAGTATGAATTTCATACTTGGTTTGCCAAAGACACAACAGAATAAAGATTCTATCTTCGTGGTGGTAGATCAGTTTTCGAAGATGGCTCATTTTATTCCTTGCAACAAAACTAATGATGCCACTCACATTGCTGAATTATATTTCCAGGAAGTTATGAGGTTACATGGAATTCCACGTTCCATTATTTCAGATTGAGACACCAAATTTTTGAGTCATTTCTGGGTTGCTCTATGGAAGAAACTTGATAATAAACTCAAATACAGTACCACGTGTCATCCACAGACAGACGGCCAGACTGAAGTCACTAATCGAACCCTTGGTAATTTGTTAAGGGTATTGATTAGAAATCAAGCAAAGCTTGGGATCTCTTACTTCCACATGCTGAGTTCGCATATAACATACCCCAAGTAAAGCTACTGGTCTTTCTCCCTTCAAAGTGGTCTACGGGATTGAGCCCCTAAATCCACTTGACCTTATTCCACGACCATTAGACCAAAGACCAAGTGCAGATGCTACTGAAAGAGTGAAAGAGATTCAGAAGTTGCATGAGTTAGTGAAGGCCAAGATAGAAAAATCTACTTTATCTTATACGGCCCAAGCTAACAAGAAGAAAAAAGAGAAGTTGTTTCAGGCAAGAGATTTAGTATGGATTCATCTTCACAAAGAAAGAGCAGATGCCAAGAGCAGATGGTCCATTCGAAGTTTTGGAGAGAATCAATAATAATGCGTATAAGGTGGATTTACCAGGTGATTATGGAGTATCTGCTACGTTTAATGTTGCTGATTTGAGTCCTTATGAAGCAGATGACTACCTATCAGATTTGAGGATCAAATATTCCCAACAAGGGCAGGATGATGGAGGTCCATCCACGAGTTCATCCCAAGTCCATTTGGTCCAAAACAATCTAGCAATGGTGTCCAAGTACACGGCTAAGGAGAATTTTGAAGAGGATGCACACGGTTTTGCATCCAGAATTTTACCCGGTTTTTGTTACCTAATTGCTTAAGCTTAATCCAAGCGTAGGTGCTCAAATTTTGATGATTATGCAAGCTTAAGGTCTTATATTTCAATTCCATTTTGAATCATAGGATTTGAAGCTCATTTGCTTAAGGAACGAAGCTAATTTTTTCACGTGCGCTGAATTGAACCCGGTTTGGAGCAGTTCGGGTATTTTGATTATTTCAAGGGGCAAATGGTGTCCAAATCCCTTGATTCCAAAAGGAGGGTAAACTAGACATCTTGAGGTTTCCTTCCATGTAAGGAAAGCCCCCATTACTCAGCTTATGAAGTGTCTCCACAGCCGAACAGAAGCAAGCAGAATCGGACACCTATAGTACCCGGTTGTCAAGCTAAGAAGGTTTCCTCCCTAGATGGGTTTTGTGACATGTGGACCTGCTTACTAAGGAAAATTGATCTGCTTGGTAAGCACCACTCTGCCAAGCATGAGGCATACACGTGGAGCAAGAGAGGAGGAGCCACTTTGCAAGCATGTATTCGGCCACACTAGCAACACATGGCAGCCGAGTATTTCTTCCTCTTTTGAAGTGGCAGCGGTGGGAAGAAAACCTTCCCAGTGAGGAAATTGACTCATATCAATTCCTTAATACTTAGGAAAGGTTTATATTAATGTAAACTAGTGTTTTAAACCTTAAGCATTCGGGTTAAGCTAGATTAGTAGCTAACCGTGTACTAATTAGAATAGTTTAGATCAATAGCTTTCCTAACCTAGAAGGAAAGTTCTTTTCTTGCTATTGTCGTGTATACTAGGCTAGATATAAGCCTAGAATGTAATTTTCGTGGAATATATACAACATTTTCAAACCTAAGTTAAGACTTTGTGTCTTGGTGATGGAGGGCCATCCATGAACATCATTTCAAGTCCTCAAGGAAGTC
>JACYFF010031952.1:65565666-65591174 GCA_017589665.1 Selenicereus undatus
CCAAACTTAAGTTTTCCTCTTCCTTTTGGTGTGAGTTAGCTAGGGAATTGATTTCCCTTGACACTTACATCAACATCCCTTCTTCAAAAGGATTTGGCCTTAAATCACTAGTGTAACCTTATCTCCTACTGTTAAAAGTGGATGACACAACCATATCTCCTAGGAGTTGAAGCTTATAGGCATTGTCTCCCAACTTCTGAATGATCTTGAATGGCCCATCCCCTTTCACCATAAGCTTGTTCTTCCTTCTGGATAGGAACCTCTCCTTTCTGAGGTGTAACTAGACTAGATCGCCTCGACTGAAATCCGTCTTCTTCCTCTGCTTGTTTTCCCTTGCCTTGTAAGTTGCATTAGTCTTCTCTATGTAGTTCCTTACTTGCTCATGCAACTTCCTTATCTCTATTTCCCTCGGTTCAGCATCATGATTCACCCTTGATTCACTAGGGAGGGATAGCAAATTAATGGGGATAAGAGGGTTCATCTCGTACACACACTCAAAGGGAGAGTGTTTAGTAGCATAGGATGAGGCCCTAATATTGGAAACTCAACATGGGGCAATTTCAGGTCCTAATCTTTCAAGCTGTTACTCACCAAACTCCTAAGCAAAGTAGTAAGAGTTCAGTTTGTTACCGCTATCTAGCCATCAGTTTAGGGGATGATAGGTTGTACTAAACAAGAGTTTAGTGCCTAAAAGCTTATAAAAACTCATCCAGAAGTGTGACGGAAACTTGGTGTTTCTGTCAAATAAAATGGACATAGGCACACTATGGAGTCTAATAATCTCTTTGAAGTACAATTCAACAATGTAGCTAGCATTATTAGTTTTGTGGCATGGAATAAAGTGAGCCATCTCGAAAGATCTATCCACAACCACCATGATTACATCCTTCTGTCTCTGGGCCCTTGGGAGGGCCACAATAAAATCCGTGCTTACATCTTCCGAAGGCTTTAAAGGTATGGGCAATGGGTTGTATAAGCCTTGATGGAGTTTACTCTTGGCTTTGTGGCAAATGGGGCAAGCTAAAATGGTTTTGTGAACATCCCCTCCCATATAAGGCTAATAAAAATCCCCTTTAGAATGTCAGTTGTTTTGTTTAAGCCAAAATGACCAGCATGTGCACCACCATGAGCCTCTTGAACCAATAACTCTCTTAAGGAACACTTAGGGATGTAAAGTTTCTTATACCTGAAGAGATAGCCTGCTTGGACAGTGTAGGGGCCATCCTTTGGAACTTCCTTAATTAGGAATTGGAAATCTGGATCTTCATAGCCTAGATTGAATGAAATCCGAGTACCTTTGCTTCTAAAGTAAAAAGTGGGGTATACCTTCTAGACAGGGCATCTACGACCACATTCTCCTTTCCACTCCTGTGTTTGCAAGTAAAGTTGAATGACTGGACGAACTCCACCAATTTTGGATGCCTTGGGTCTTTTTTGTTTGACCATTGATGTATTTGAGAGCTCGATAGTCACAATGTAGGAGAAAAGATCTAGCTTTGAGATAATGACCCCAATGAATAAAACTCTTACAATAACATAGAACTTTTTGTCATATGTGTTGTATTTGCTTCTGGAACCATTTGGCTTCTCACTGAAGTAGGCAATGGGCCTTCTGGATTGGATTAGGATAGCTCTTACATATCCCCACTCTACTTTTATCACACTCTAGCTCAAATAGATCTTCAAAGTTAGCTAGAGCCAATTAGTGATTGGCAAAGTTTCTGTTTGATTTTTTCAAAGACCTTATGGGCGGCCTTAGGCCACTCAAAAACTCCTTTCACCAAGCACTTAATTATGAGGGTTATGAATGAGCTGAAATCTTTGATAAACCTCCTGCAAAAAGAGGCCACACTATGAAAACTTCTCACCTTTGGTGCTTATTTGGGTTGAGGCTAGGACTGGATTGCCTCAATCTTGCTTTGATAAACCTGAATCCCATGGGATAAAACTTCATAACTATGAAAAGCAAGTTGTGGAGTGAAAAACTCACACTTCTTTATCTTGGCATAGAGTTTCTGTCTTGCTAGAACTCAAAAATCTGCTTCAAATGTTCCATGTGCTCCCTCTCATTCTAGTTGTAAACTAGAATATCATCAATGTACACCAGCACAAAGTGGCCAATGAAGGGTTTAAGGAATTCATTCACTAACCTCATGAAGGGAGTAGGGGCATTAGACAGACCAAATGGCATGACAAGTCATTCATACTAACCTTACTTTGTTTTAAAGGTTGTCTTCCACTCATCACCATCCCTCATCCTAATATGATGGTATGCACTCCTCAAGTCAATTCCAGAAAACACCTTTGAGCCATGCAGTTCATCTAACACATCATCAAACCTAGGGATAGGGTACCTATACTTGATGGTAATGTTGCTTATGGTACAACTATCAACGAGCCCTTGCTAAAAATTGCCATTAAACTTTTCAATATATTTAAATATGCCATTTGACCTTTTTTTGCCAGAAATGCCATCGAATTTGCTTAAAATGATAAAAAAAAAATACCACTTGGCTTTTTAAAATGACTTAAAAATGCTCCTATTATATTGGCATTTTTGAAAATTTTTAAAAATTCATTAATATTTTTAACTAAAAAAAAAAGTTGAATGGCATTCATGAATATTTTGAAAAGTTTAGTGTCATTTTTTAGCAAGAACTCAATTATGCAAACACATTTTCATGGTTCCATCATTCTTAGGCACAAGTAAGGTTGGAATAGAACAGGGACTCATGGTTGACACATCTGCAAGCGACCGAGTTAACGTCCTATTGAAGTTGCTAAGCAATCAATCTTTTCGATCAGTTGATTTAAATAAACCAATTATGTAATTGGAAATTCAATCAAAGTAAAGTATATAGGAATTTGGTTCGCCAAGTAAAGAGTTGGATCATAGAATTAAGCATGCACTTTTCATGGATTGAACGATTCAAGGAATTACAAACAAGTTGAATTTAATCATTTCTTTCGAAACAAATTAAATTGCCTAAATGAATTCAACTAACAATCTCTTAAGTGTCTTTGATTTAGTCTGGATTAAAGATTCGTGAATGCTAAGTCTCCTCTCAACAATCAATTCTCTCTCGAGTTTTGCTAAATCAAGTTCTATCAAGGTGATCTAGTAGCGAGTTTCGATTTTCAATACTTCCCTCAACTACCTAACATAAGCAAGCAAAATTGGCCAAATTCTACTCACAACATTCAATCTCAAGATAGAAGTAAATCATTCCAATCATGAAATAAGCACAAGATTATAAAGATTAGAGGATCCAACTACAATACCATGGCTACCAAATCCCTAAATTGAATAAAACTAATCACTCATGTTTCTGATTCAACTAAAACAAGAGTTCGAGAATAAGTTTAAAGGAAGCAAGAAAAACATTACAACAATGGTAGCCCTTGAATTGTATAACAATCTTCAAGCCTCCAAGAGCAAAGCTTCTCCCTTCAAACCTCAAAAACTAAACTAAACCAAACTAAACTCTAATTAGGAGAGATGTGAGAGTAGTAGTGAGATTACTTTGGTTGCTGAACTCTCCTTCATAAACCTTACAACAAAACCTTTTAAGTAGCAAACAGAGCATCCTTAGTCGCACAATGAAGGAACATGAAGAGGCTAGCAGTTATAGGCTGACCATGGTCCGTGGGGGACACTATGGGCTGACCATGGTCTTGGTTCGTTCCGAAATTCTTCTGCTATTCTCTTGCTCCATGGGCATAGGGCTTCGAATACTTCTGTGGTGGGTCAATATACATTTAAATGGGGGTCAATTGCTGGGTCAAATAGTCTAAAATCTTACAAATAGCATCAAAGAACCATACCCAAGCAAAAAACGAGAATGTGAGTATAAATTATGACATTAAGCCTATAAATTCCCAAAAAAGTGCTACAAAACGTCCTAAAAATGAAGCATATAAAAGCACTTATCAAACTCACCTGTTCCTGAATTGTTTCTTGTCCCTAAGCAACACTAAGGCCAAAAATCATTCACAACCTCCTCAGGATAGACATCTGTAGCAATCTGAATGGAAAAGTCGATCCAAAGTTAGCATGAAAGTACAAAAATAATTTAACAAACAGACTAGGAAATGAAGTTTTCAAAATCATTGATAGACCACAATGTCAAGTTTGAATCAACCTCCCAAAATCATTGAATACAATCACATCGACATATGAAACAAATGGAGCTAGTAATGCCGGTAGAACCTCACTGTAGTCATGTGGTACTCATCACACATGTGTTTGAAAATGCAAGCAGGTTCCCTTAATTCTCATTATGTAGACTCAAATCTACCATAAGCTTGACAAGACTCTCTAATTCGCCATCACTAGTATGCAATACACACTAAACAATCATGAGGACTTCATAAGGTTGTAATGAGGCCATGGGTAAAGGTAAGAGGAGAACGAGCATTTTAGAAATATGGAGTTAGAAGCCATAAACTAGGAGCTAGACGCTTCCAATGCACTCATGTAACACTCTCCTTCAACCAATACAATTCAACTACAAAATACATCCCCTTTCACAACCAAATGAAGAGAAAAGAGTTAAAAGTTATGTATACTTTTTACAATCCAAACAAGGCCAACACTTCCTTTTATTCTTTGCTTTTTTCCGTCTTTCGTTTCTTTTTTTTTCATTTGTTTTTTGTTTTTCAAAAGAGTTGACTAAGGGAATCCAAATCAAACTTGAATTTCAACTCTTCTCTAATCTCTGTACAATAAGAAGAAAGGATTTCTTATACATAACAGAAGAACACAAATCCCTACACCAATAAACCAAATCCACCAAAAAGAATCAATACACCTTACTAACTCCCAATCAAACTTAATGTACAAGGATGAAACGCTCCTCTAGTCTTGGCTTAAGGGTTAGATAATTGCTTGGCCAATGGCTATGTTCAGAGATTCAAATAAATAAAAACGGATATAGGCTCGAAGGGGCTAGCAAAGGATATATTATGCATAACAAGGGTGGCTATTTGGTCTTTTGGGTTAACAAGTCAAAGAATGTCTCAATCATGCTAAGTAAATGCATATGCTAAACTTGATGTTGAATAAGACTCAATGTAAGCTCTAGAGAAATGTAGTTGAGGAAGAGTTGCTCATGAATTAACAAGAGACTAAATTGACAAATTAGTCTTTAAAGGCTCAAAGCCTCATGGGACATCTACCATGGTCATACCTAGCACATTAGTAAACACATGCCAACATTCATGTAAACAATCATGGGGTAATCAATTTGCATGCAACAAATGGTCAAAACATGAAGCTCATTCTCGCAAACTCGTTTGCAAACACTTTTATGCACAATTTGTCTTTTTTAAACTTTTACACTTTTTCATTTTTTTTGACAATTTTTTTTTTGATTTTTTTTCCTAGTGAATGCGTGCTCCTAGTAACAATACCAAAAAAAAAATGCCAAAACTATGAAGAAAAACTATAAAAACCTAAAATGCAACCTAAAGTGAAAAGAAACCTAAATGTACTACTAACATGCTCTAACTACATAAAATTAAATCTAAAATGCAACTCTAGATGCAAGCATGAACAATATATACAATGCATACACAAGCACACACCAAACCAAGTCAGGCATCAGACGCCATCAATTAACTGACAAACTCCCCCATGCTTGAACAAAACATTGTCCTCAATGTGAGCACATAATACAAAAGGGAAGGGGAGTAGCAAGAAGCAATCAAAAGGGAGGTGGGGAAGGAGGGTGGGGTGGTTGACCATAAGAGGTACGCCAATATCGCTAGGTCTTTAAACAAGCCTTATAATCCTTAAAGTACTGGGTCTAGGTAGCAAGCATCCCACAGAGGTCGTTGTGCTACTCTTGAACAAAGTCACGAAAAGTGGCGTTCTCAAAGGCAACATAGGCTTGAAGGGACATTTGCTCCTCCTGAATGGACCTAAAGGTCGCTTGGACTTCTTCATAATCAAGGGAGGGTCATTGGAAAGAGTAGCTACATCCGGCTTGAGAAGTAAATGGGCATGGAGGAGCTGCGGGTTGAATAACCTCAGCATCGTCGGGCACCCATTGAAGGTTAGCCAGGTGAAGTAAGATGGTTCGATCAATATTGGGAAGCGGCAGAAGCTGATCCCCTGGATAAATCCAGCACAAACGTCCAACCTCTACTTTGCAAAAGTTCATTAGCTTAAAAGCGGCTTGATTAAGCTTCTCGGACCTAGAAACTCGATCTTCAAGGTTGGACTCAACACCCAAAAATCTAGCAATAGTTGTGATTACACCCTCTATGACGATCCAACCCTTAGTGCTAACAGCCACACTATACTATTGTCAGGCCAAAAACACCCCAGGATCAACTTGGACACCATCTAGTATATAGGATAGAAAATACAACTCAGATAATCTAGGGACATTCAAACTATCATCCCGAGCAAAGAAACAACAAGCGAGAATACACTGAGCCACTCGAATGCAAGGGTTCCTAATTTTGGTGCACTTGGAAGAACTACCGCTATACCTAAAGCTCTCCAAAAGCTCACCCCGAAATGCATTCGGGTTGAATTCATGGGGGACTTGATGGTTTGGTAAGTCCAAGCTAGGTGGAAAACCAAATATGCTAGTGAAGGTACCTAAGCTCAACTCAAGATTTTACCCTTGCAAATAAAGTGAAATATGTCTTGCTTGACATTGAGGCCCTCGAGTGACATCTACATATAGTGTACTCACAAATTCTAGAGTGAGGTCTCGATATGTATGCTTGTCCCCATACACCCCGTGTAAACAACCACTGTATATCATCGAACAATCCCAAACTGCCCAACAATTCCTTATCATAATAACGAGTTGCCACAACAATTCATTCATTCAAGCAAGTATATCTAACGACATGTTCGGGGTTAGTCAAACCAAGGGGATGAGGAACATTACGTCGGGTCCGTGTGTTGGTAGATGTGTGGGAGGTTCGTGGAGCTCATGATGGTGCTTGGCTAGATGTCCCCGCCTCCTTGATACTCCTTTGCCTCTTGGTAGGTGCCATGGATGCAAAATGAAAGAAATTGAAACAAAAACCTCGAAAATGAAGTGTGAGAAAAGAAAATGAAGAATTTAAGTGAGAAATGAGGAAGAACTAGACAGAGAAGAAGTTGGTTATGAAGGAAGGGTGAAAGTGAGAGGAACTTAGAGAAGAAATGGTGGAAAGAGATGAAATTTGTTGGAAAAAGAGAAAGATTAAGAGAAAAGGGAAGATTTTGACTAAAAATTGAGTGAAAATATGAAGAAACGAGGGAGAAATTGAAGGTTTAACAATGGAGGGTTTAGAGAGAGGAAGAGCGCGGTAGAGAGAGAGTGTGTCTAGGTTGAAGACGAATGTGGGGAAAGTGGACGGTCATCGCCATCAAAATCCTTGATTGCGACCTGTAGTAGTCCACCACCGACCGCGGTGGCTGCTGGATGTTGATTTCTCTATTTTGCTGGGTAGGCACGCTAGGGGTTGTATTGGGATACGGGTCATCCGTGCCCATCACCTTTTTTCCTTACGTTTTGTTGTCTTTTTCCCTTTTTTTCCCTTTTTTTCTTTTTTTATTTCTCTTCTTCTCTCTCCCTCTTTTTTTTTATACTTATGAAAAACTACCTAAAAATGAAATCAAAGCTATAAAAGGGCTTGGGTTGCCTCCCAAGAAGTGTTCTTTTAAGGTCAAGAGCTTGACCATGCTTCTATGTACGCTCAGGATTGGTAAGCGTATGGACGTCATCTTTGTTACAAATTGCAAAATTAAAACCTTCCACCTGGAGGTACCACCTTAGATACTCATGTTGGAGATCTTTCTTCATCATCAAGTGATGCCATGAATTATTAGTGTACAAAACAAACGAATTGCGAGGCCCATCAGATTGACCACCATCATCACGTTCAATCCCTAGATTAAAGTATAAATCAACTCCTTCTATAGGAGGCAAAGAGAGAACCACTTGGGCAAACCTACAAAAATCACTCATAGGAGATTCATTAGAAGCATAGGCCTCAACCTTGTGATGGATATCCCTCCATCCCCTTTGATTTAAAAAGGAAGCAAATCAATTAGGTAATCTTATTATGCTGGCTAAAGGATGAATAATTCATCCAAATTTTGTTTAAGCTTTGAAATTGCAAGGCAAAGGGTTCGTTCCAGCACTGACCCATTTTTGTGAGCAAAATTCGGCAAACATATTCATGGGTTAAGTCTGATATTTTTACATGGATTTGAAGTTCAAGATGTTAGCTTTCCACCAAGACAAGTTTCATCGAATTTGGACTTCATTTGGTCATTCAAATCAGCCTTTAATCTCAAGGTGTCAAAACTGCTCAGCATGGTCAGAATGTACTCGGTTTTGCAAGCTTAATTACCCAAACTTAAAGATGGGTTAATGGGCTGCAAACCCACTTTTTGGAACCCTTAATATGTCAGATTCCAAGGCATATAAAGAGTTCTAGGTTAAGTATTTAGCAAATAAGTCAATGGGAGACTTTTTCTAGAAGCAGCAGAATCTGCCACAGATTGGACATGCTGCACATTTTGCCTTATATCTCCCAAACGGTTGATCCAATTGACCTGCACGAGGAGTCCCTGGAAATCTGACTTCAAGAGTTTTCCAACAAGCCCTAATTCAGCTAAATTGGCCAACAAACCTAGGAGATATATCCGTTTAAAGTTTCTGCTTGTGCACTGAAAAGTTGCTGACATATTGTAAAAGTACTTTTCAGCTTTTGTCTTTTGCTTTTTGGTTCCCCATGCCTATTGAACGTGTATTAGCTGGTTGTGCCTTCCCTTGGAAGCTTGTTAAAGGTCTCCACACTATAAAAGGGAGCCTTGGGCTGTCCAAGAAGGATAGATGAATGTGTATTCAGTTTTGAGTTGTGAAAACTCTCTCAAACTCTCTCTAAAATTCCTAGTGTTATATCTTGGGTGTTGGCAACTCCAAGTGGGTCTCTAGGTCTTCTTAATTCAACTAAAAAGGTTATTTTAGTTGAAGGAAGAAGATTGCCCAAGTGTGTAAACCAAGGTGGGTTTTACACCACCCTTGCTAGTGGACTTGATTTATCCTTGTTCTTGTGTTCTTTTTCAAGTTTTCTACCCAAATGCAATCTTGATTCACTTTTGCAAATCTTTGCCTAAGTGAAGCTTGAATACATCAAGAGGTAAGATTGTCCAAGTGTGCAAACCAAGGTGGGTTTACATCACCCTTGCTAGTGGACTTGATTGATCTTGGTTCTTGATTGCATTTTTATCTTTCTTCCCATTGTATATGTTTTTGTGAGTTTTGCACTCCCAAAAAATATACATCACCTTGGGTACGCTAGGTGGCGTAGGAGCAGCAAACTCCACCTTAGCATACCCTTGGTCGGGATCCTCAGTAGAAATCCAATCAAAATTGGAAGGGTCTTGACAATTCAAAACATCCTCCATGTCAATCTCAGGAGAAAGGGAAAATGCATCTGATACGGAAGAATTAGGAGAAACCACTTTCTCATGCATAAAACAGAACATAGCATAACACCCTTCTACTTCAAATGTTATCTTCCTCCTTTTTACATCAATATTGCAACCTAAAGTAGGCAAGAAGGACAAACTAGAATAATTTGGGTATCATCGGTCCCAGTCATATCAACAACGATAAAGTCTTCCAAAGCCCAAATGTCTCCTATTTTGACTGGCACATCCTCTAATTTACCTACAGGTTGCGTTTTAGATCTATCTAGTAATTGAAGTGAAAAGGATGCGTGTAATGCCCCCAACCCAAGGAGGGGTCACACTACCAGAACTTCCTAGAAGGAAATCCCTAAGGCTCTTGAAGATCGAGGGTTTGGATTAGCATTTAGATAGTCATTCTGGAACAAATCTACAACAGTTTCCCCTGTTTTACCAACATCTTAGGGTCTTAGCTCAGCTAAGGGTACCTGTAAACTATTTGCACACATTAATACCAATAATAGTCACATATCATGTATTTGTATACTACTATCTTATTAGGCAATCATAGTCCCCAAGGAAGGATTACCACTCATATACCTCACGCTAGCTCCTCAACGCATTCCTAGGTCCTTAATGGCCAACCTTTCTTTCTAGCTAGCATTCTGGCACATAATCAAGTAGCACAAGAACGAATATGATGCTTTCAAACACACTTGTGAAAACATAGTGACTCTCATTATATTCCAAGAACAATTTATAAATCACGCTAACTTCTTTAAAACTTATAACTCTTCTAAAACCTCCTAAAACATCCAAATTAGTAACAAAGGCTTTGCAAGAAACATTCTTTCATAAGATATGCACTTTTGAAAGCTTAAATGTTCGATGCATTACCAGGATGTAATCAATTTTCATTTGAAATTTCATTTAAACTATAGCTAGAACACATTCATAAAATATGTGCAGGTTACGTACATTTGAAAGCCTTCTTTCCTTTCTTAAAAACACTTTACTTAGCCTCTTGAGGCTCATATTCTTTAAAAGAACTTCTTTCGTAATGGTCCTCGAATGACCCTTATAAGCTTTTCAAATCTTATTCAATATGCCCTCGTAATGGCCCTTAGAAATCTTTCTTTTCTGGACAGCTTAAAATGGCAAAATGCCAAATTTCTTATTTATTAGGAACTTACTTATAATATAAAAACATCTTATTCTGCTGGTTAGGGGAGGTCAACACCGCCCTTAAGTGAGATCATCAATCATAACTCACGTTATCCCCGGGGTATACGTACTTAACTTTTGGCTAAAACGCGTCTTAGCAGAGCAACTCCAACCTCGATATTGTCCTCTGTGGGGCAACAACTCACACCAGGATAATCATATCCTGAGTCTAGTCCCCCTCAAGGTTTTCTTACGTGTCACACATCTGGGAACAACTCACACCAAGATAATCATATCTTGAGTCCAGCTCCCGAGAACATCTCACCCCATCTTTGCCTCCAGCTCCTAACATTACCTTGGGGAGAAACAGCTCATGCCATCTTTGCATCCAGTTCCCACCCTCAAGGTATGGCCACTTGCCTAGCACTTTCTTAGCCTTTAAAATTGTATTTCATTTCCCTTTTTTAGTTGATTACTTTACTGAAATCTTATTTTAAAACGAAACGACCATAACTTTTCGAAATGTTTATAGATTCGTAGTTTTTAGCTTAAAAACTCGTTTTAAGTGAAATAAGTTTCCTAACTCATAACCGAAGTCTTCGTTGTAACTTAAAAGCTTTCTATAACGAAGTAAGTTTGCTAACACGTAAATTGACTTCCTTTTAAACTCAAAAACTTCTTATAAACGCAATAAGTTTGTTACCACGTAAAACAACTTCGTTTTAAACTCAAAAGCTTCTTATAAACGCAATAAGTTACTTAACATGTAAAACGACTTCGTTTTAAACTTAAAAGCTTCTTGCAAACGCAATAAGTTTGTTAATTCGAAAAACGACCTCGTTTATAACTTAAAAGCTTATTCTAAATGTAATACGTTTGCTAATTCGTAAAATGAAGCCCATTTCGAACTTAAGGTACTTAGTTAGCGTTTAACTCAAACTAGGTTCGTAATAATATCCTCAATTGTCATTTTATAACTCATTTCAATCCCTTTTAAAACTCAAAGGAGGGTGTATAGATAAACTGAAGGCTTAAAGCACTTGGCTCTTTTATAAGGAAAACAAGGTTCCTTTACAAACTTTCAACGTAAATGCTTCTTAAACCATAGTAGGTCTACTAGCTCTTAACTCGGAACTCAGTTGAGACTTAAATAAGCAAATAGCATACAAATCATCTAAATTTCATACTTAGCACCTCGAGATGCCCTTTTTCAGTTCGTTTAAATCCTTTTAAACACAAGGAGAAGTCATACACAAATCAATGCCTTAAACATTTTCGAACTCACTTTTAGTTCACTTTTAGACTTCCTAAACCTATCGACTATTCAGTCGAGTCACTCACTGAGTAGTTCGACAATTTAGGATTTCTTATAGGCTACAAACATTTTCATAAACTATCAGACATTTACTTAAAAGCATTCATAATTGTGAAAATGAGATTTCAAAATGGCCCTCCTCTTTAAGATGTCTTAAGTTTCAAGAATTGGTCACATAGCACATTGAGGGGAGAGGGGTTTACACATAGCACATTCATACACTTCATAACATAACTCGGCAGAATCTGCCCAATAAGCCACACATGGCCTTGCAATCCACACGATTGCGGTAATCACAACCCAGGCTCCCTCCTCACATAACACCGACCACAAGAACCTCAAATTGCTCATTAGTTCCACCTCAAACCATCCAACTACCAACTCGATTTATTATTGGCATACACAAACCAACAGTAATTCATAAAATGATCGTATATAAGTATGACATTCATGCTTAATAGCCAACATAGAATTTAACGTATACTAAACTGATGCAAATACAAACTTCAAAGCCATATTTACTTTCTAGTTCGTAAACCAATATCCATATGCATAGTATTTCATTGTAATTACTACGAATAGAACATTGACTTGCCCAAACTGATATAACCATAAGCTTTAGACATAATTCAGTTCATTCCACAATTACTTCAATTAGCATCCTCAAGCATCAAAACGGAACTCGAATTAATAAACTAATGAAATCACAGTGCTATGCCAACATTCTATTCATTAAACATTTGTCTACTGCCCGGTTATTAAAATTCAGCTTTGTTTTCAACGTGAAATTAGCCCAAAATTAACATCGTGTTCGTAATTACTCAATTTCAAACCTTAGTTCACCCAAATTGGTTTTTAACCTCAAAATCAACATGCACTAACTAATTTAGTTAAAAACGTTTAAATTAATAGTAATTTAAGAGTAAAGGAATCCCCACCTCGATTCCAAGCTTGATGTTCATTCGAATGCTACTGGGCTTGGCTTTAGGTGCTCGAACAACTCTGAATTCTTCGGCAATTGCTCACCCACGCATGAACAGACCCCAACTGTGCCCCATTCGTGTAATTTGAATCCTAATTTCACTCAGACTTTCACCCACTAGCTTGAGCTCGTCATGGATGTTTGATGCCTCGAATCACTCCCAATTTATAGAGGATTTGAAGAACCTCAGAGCTGGGATGCATGGCTGAGCCGTGACAAGTGTTGGGGGCTTCAAATCGCCACCCAGAACAGCCCGAAACATGGTGGGTTTGTCCAAAATCTTTCCCAGATTCACGCCACATGGTGACTAGGTTGTGGGGGACGGCGAATGGGTAGGTTTTGTAGGTTGGAGTGGCTAAAATCTTCTGGGATTGGAGCTTGAAGGGCGTGATTATGGTGGAGGAGAGGAGGAAGAAGATGAAGCAGAGAGGAGAGAGAGATCATGTCCCTCCCTCTCTTTATTTTATTTTTGTCCCAAGCTGCTTCATATTCGATACCGCTAGTCTAATTCGTAATCCAAATTCTAAACCTGAATCGATAACACAACCTTTCTTCAATTATGCGTTCCCAAAATATTGAGGTTCGATTTATAATGACTAACGAAATGAATTCTAAGGTTGACAACCTAGTCGTATTCGGATTCCTAATCAATTTAGTACTTGTTAATAACCGTTAATAACCCTTATTAAAAATCATTGAAAGATTTTTAAACCAATAATAATAATAATAATAATAATTTTAATAGCGACAATAGTATTCTTTTTAAGAAAATCATCGCTCACATAGGCATGTCAATAATAATTTAACTCGTATCATTAAATAAAATAGGTTTTTACAACGTAAAAAGGCGTTACGAACAACTTAATAGAAAATGAAGTACGCGGGCCTTACACTCTCCTCCCCTTAAAAGAATTTCGTCCTCGAAATTAATTGCTTGGAGGAATTAATGGTACTTCTCCTGCACTTCTTTCACAATCCAAGTCACTTTACACTTAGCTATCCATTCAATCTCCACAATAGTATCCCGTCCTTGGGTTTCTAGTCGTACCCAATCATCAGGGAGCGTTTTTCCCTTGTACTAAAACAACTCAATCTCTACAGGTATGATAGGTATGGCAGATAGTTCCTAAGGAAGAGGTCATATGAAGTTGCATATGTATCTCATATTATGTCTAATCACCTCATTCAAATTCTTCCTTGGCCTACCTCTATCCCACTTACAGGCTCAAAGGGCAATGCTCTCACACCTTTGCAAGTGCAACTGTATCCTTTCTCTTGACCAATCATCTAAGCCTTACTTTCCTCATCTTATGCTCTTTAGGTGTCACTCATACTTTCCCTTTAAAAACTTTATTACTGATCTCATCCAATCTTACATAACTACACATCAATCCAAATGTGCTCATCTCTCCTATAACTTGGGATCTTCTTATAACACAACACTCTAAACGTATGCCTTCGTTTTTGTCATCGTAGCCTCATATCGTGAAGCCAATGTCCTCATCGATATCATTGTTGCCTTGTATGATCAATCAAAGTATTTAAACTTCTTAATCTTCGGTGTCATCATATCAATGGTGACTTCCTCCCCTGCCTCTTCATTCCTTTCACTTGACTTACATTCCAAGCACTCAATCTAAAACCTTTACACTCCAAAATACGTCTCTACTTTTCTAACGTATTGTTAGGTTCCTTTAAGTGTCTCTCTATTAAGACAATATACGTAGCGAACAACATTCAGCATGGTATTTCATCCTACATGTCATTTGTTAACTCATCAGAGACGATTAAAAAAGGGCTTAAAGCTAATCCTTGATATAACCTAATATCAACAAGGAAGTCCTTTAGGTCTCTTCCTAGCATCCTAATCCTTAGTGTCCGCTGTCTCATATATATCTTTAATAACCCTAACATAATAAAAGTGTAAACGATTCTTTCTTCAACAATTCCAACGCACTTCTCAAAGCACCTTATCACAAGCCTTCTCAATATAAATGAACACCATATGAAAATCCTTTTCTTCTATCCCTCTAGAATTCCATAAGTCTTCTCATAAGATTCACCGCTTCTGTAGTTGATCTTCTTGCAATGAAACCAAACTGCTTCACAAAAATTAAAGTCTCCCTCCTCAACCTTTTCCCCATCATCCATTGCATGCCAGAATATAACCGCATTCCATGTGGCCAAGCAGAGAGGCAGTGTTTGAGCTAAAAATGTACTATTTTTAAGGTACTTTTACACCGGTTTTATGCTCGTTTTAATAATATTTTTTAGGTTTTTAATTGATTTTATTTTATTTTGCAGATTTTTAATAAATGTGGAAAAGGGCTGAAAATGGCTGAAAAATGCGAGAAAATGGGGAAAATGACGAGAATGCAAAAACCGGTCCAAAATTCCGAGAAAACCCGCCCAAGTAGCAAAAGAAAAAAACCAGACCGGTCCAGATTAAACCGAACCGGCCGGTTCAGACGAAAACCGGTTCGCGTGAACCGCTTCACTAATACTCCCCCCCTTTTCTTCACGTCTGTCTTCTTCTCCCCCTTTCTCGTGTCCCCAACCCTGAAACCCGAGACCCTCAACCCAGAAATCTCTCGAACCCCCATGCCCATCTCGCTCGCTCCACTCTTTCTCTACCTCGTCATCTCTCTCTCTCTCCCTTATCCCTTTCCAAAACCAGCCCACCGTTTTCCCCAAACCCCGAAACCTAAAGCCACCCCAACCCACAGTTTTGCTTCCCATCTTCGAAACCACCTTCATCTCCACCATCACCACCCGTCAACCACGCTCCAAACGCCAGCAAAGCACCTCGCTGTCCCCTCATCCACCATCCACGCATCATCACATCGAGGGCCCAGAGCGAAGCAGATCGGGTATTTAAGAGATGGAGACGACGCCATTGAAGAGAAGGTTAGTGTAGGTAGGAGTAGGTAATTAGGAGTAGATTTAGGACTTTAATTCTGTTTTTAGGGCTTAGATTTAGTTTAATTTCGTTGTTAATTTCATTTTCGTATTCGAATCTCAGAAATTTCGAGTTTAAATTTCGTTCTCTTGTTTTCGAATTTCAGAAATTAGGGTTAGGGTTTAGATTCAATTTAGGGCTTGAATTCACTGCGAATTTGAAGTTTCTTGGTTGTAATTAAGCTTTCGGTTTGATTTTGCAAAATTCTAGCTTTATTCCGTTCAATTTCGTTCGATTTCCCCTCTCCCCTGTTGCGGTTGTTCGAATGGCCATTTTTGGTGTTCGTTGGTTGCAATTATGGGTTGCCCAAACCTTTGTTAGTTTTCCATTCTACCTTGGTTCAATTTCTCCCCTTCCCCTGTGTTGATTTCATTGATGTTGTGTCTGTTCTTGTTCTTCGTTTTTCCGTCTCATATCAGTTTTGCTTAATTTCCCCTACTTTCGTATTTCAGTCCCCTTCCCTGTTGCTGGAATTTCTGTGTTCGTGTTTCAATTTTTCAGTTTGGTTTATTTCGTCCCCCTCCCCCACTGTTAATTGTCTTAAACTGCCTTGAATTTGATTCTAAAATAACAAAGTAATTAGGTTGTTAGTGATTAAATCATGATTAATTTTAGTCTTAGGTTGGTTTAATTGGTTAACCAATATAAAGGTAAGGTTAGGTTTAGTCATTAGGTTGTTTTGATGCTCTGTTGAATTAGGATTAGAAGAGTTAATTAGGATTAAATGAGTTTAGTTGAATTAATTTATTAAATTGCCTTAAATAATGCCACTTAGTTTAGATAAGTAAATTTAATCATTTAGTTTAAATGACCATAAATCTCACGCCTTCCCTTTGGACCGACCCTTAAGCACTACGACTGACAATCGGGTACTTGAGGTTTCTTTTCCTTTTGTCTTTAATTATCCCCCCCTCAAAACCCACTCAACAATTTTGTGAATAAAATTTGGAATGACAAGTATCCCTTCGAGACACGTGCTACTGGGTGTTACCCTTTGAGGCAATATTGCTACTGGGAAAGCTTGCTTCCAAAGTTAGTATAAGAATAATGCAGTTATGTCAGCTAAGTGGGATTGAGTCTGTTCTGGTAAATCTGAGTCCTGGAGATGATGATACACTTGCACACAAACACCAGGATGGATTCAAAATCTGGATGTTCAATGGGGTGAAAATTAGAGTTTTGATGTCATTTAGAGGTAGAGGGCTTTGAAGTACGTTCTATGTATATACAGGTTAATAATTGAGTACATGGGTGATTTAGCTGATTAGGGGTTGTGCATATGTTTCCCAAGTTTTGTACATATTAGTTTTGAGAAAAACCCAAAAAGATTTTCTTTTATTTTTGGAATAATTTTGCGGGTATTTTCATTTGGAAACCCTCACGAGACCTCACTCGTCCACTTGGGAGTCCAAGGGGTTTAAAGGGCTTGTTGCATACGCTAAATGCAATCGTGATTCCTACGACAATGAGTTAGGATTTTCTTTTCTTTTCTTTTCATTTACTTTTAGTTAGCTTAGTTTATTTTACTCGAGGACGAGCAAAATCTTGGTGTGGGAGTATTTGTTTGAGCTAAAAATGTGCTATTTTTAAGGTACTTTTACACCAGTTTTATGCTCGTTTTAATAATATTTTTTAGGTTTTTAATTGATTTTATTTTATTTTTCAGATTTTTAATAAATGTGGAAAAGGGCTGAAAATGGCAGAAAAATGCAAGGAAAATGGGCAAAATGACGGGAATGCAAAAACCGGTCCAAAATTCCAAGAAAATCGGCCCCAGCAGCGAAAGAAAAAAACCAGACCGGTCAAGATTAAACCGGACCGGCCGGTTCAGAGGAAAACCGGATCGCGTGAACCGGTTCACTAATACTCCCCCCTTTTTCTTCGCGTCTGTGTCCTTCTTCTCCCTCTTTCTCATGTCCCCAACCCTGAAACCCTCAACCCTCGACCGAGAAATCTCTCGAAACCCCATGCCCATCTCGCTCGCTCCACTCTTTCTCTACCTCGTCATCTCTCTCTCTCTCCCTTATCCCTTTCCAAAACCAGCCCACCGTTTTCCCCAAACCCCAAAACCCAAAACCACCCCAACCCACGGTTTTGCTTCCCATCTTCGAAACCACCTTCATCTCCACCATCACCACCCGTCAACCACGCTCCAAACGCCAGCAAAGCACCTCGTTGTCCCCTCATTCACCGTCCACGCATCATCACATCGAGGGCCCAGAGCGAAGCAGATCGGGTATTTAAGAGATGGAGACGACGCCATTGAAGAGAAGGTTAGTGTAGGTAGGAGTAGGTAATTAGGAGTAGATTTAGGACTTCAATTCTGTTTTTAGGGTTTAGATTTAGTTTAATTTTGTTATTAATTTCATTTTCTTATTCGAATCCCAGAAATTTCGAGTTTAAATTTCATTCTCTTGTTTTCGAATTTCAGAAATTAGGGTTAGGGTTTAGATTCGATTTAGGGCTTGAATTCACTGTGAATTTGAAGTTTCTTGGTTGTAATTAAGCTTTTGGTTTGATTTTGCAAAATTCTGGGTTTATTGCGTTCAATTTCGTTCGATTTCCCCTCTCCCCTGTTGCGGTTGTTCGAATGGCCATTTTTGGTGTTCGTTGGTTGCAATTTTGGGTTGCCGAAACCTTTGTGAGTTTTCCATTCTGCCTTGGTTCGATTTCTCCCCTTCCCCTGTGCTGATTTCAATGATGTTGTGTCTGTTAATTGTCTTTAAACTGCCTTGAATTTGATTCTAAAATAACAAAGTAATTAGGTTGTTAGTGATTAAATCGTGATTAATTTTAGTCTTAGGTTGGTTTAATTGGTTAACCAATATAAAGGTAAGGTTAGGTTTAGTCATTAGGTTGTTTTCATGCTCTGTTGAATTAGGATTAGAAGAGTTAATTAGGATTAAATGAGTTTAGTTGAATTAGGTTATTAAATTGCCTTAAATAATGCCACTTAGTTTAGATAAGTAAATTTAATCGTTTAGTTTAAATGACTATAAATCTCACGTCTTCCCTGTGGACCGACCCTTAAGTACTACGACTGACAATCGGGTACTTGAGGTTTCTTTTCCTTTTGTCTTTAATTATCCGCCCCCCTCAAAACCCACTCAACAGGCAGATAAATGTGATCGACAATGTGGAAAACTATCCTACACTACGACTGTGATAGTAAGGGAAGAACCGGCATATACATACATATTATAAGTTATACACTTGTTAATACAAGTAATACTTAGCAAGACAGATCATATAAGCACATAAGTCATGTATCTTCACATAACGTACGCCTATTATGCTATCTAAATGCATAATGCAAACCTGTGGCTCTGATACCACCTAATGTAACACCCCCAACCCGAGGAGGGGTCACACCGCCAGGACTTCCTATAAGGAAATCGCCAAGGCTCTTGAATATTGAGGGTTTGGATTAGCATTTAGATAGTCATTCTGGAACAAAACTGCAAGAGTTTCCCCTGTTTTAGCAACATCTTAGGGTCTTAGCTCAGCTGAGGGTACCTGTAAATTAGGAATAGGGTATAGCATTTGCTGAAATAACCCAAATTCAACCCCACCGTCCACTCGCCCGGGATTAAACACAATTAATCAACTAACAAGCTAGGGTCAAAATGATATATATACAGGTACAGAGCCGACTATATACTGTCATATACAATAATGAGCTTAAATATTTACAACGTGGTAGATCGAACACTTGCAAAGCTGGTAAAAGACTTCAGACAGGTCGACATCAAATTAACTTCAGAATATCTCTTATATCTACTCAAACTGAACCTAGAAAAGGGAAAAAGTAAAGGGATGAGCAACCACATGCTCAGTAAGAATTCCCTACCCCTTAAAACCAAAACCATTTGCACGCATTAATACCAATAATAGTCACATATCACGTATTTGTATACTACTATCATATTAGGCAATCATAGTCCCCAAGGAAAGATTACCACTCATGTACTTCATGCTAGGAACTCATTCCTAGGTCCTTAATGGCCAACCCTCCTTTCTAGCAAGCATTCTGGCACGCAATCAAGTTGCCAAGAAAGAATATGATGCTTTCAAACACACTTGCGTAAACATAGTGACTCTCATTATATTCCAAGAACCGTTTATAAATCACGCTAACTTCTTTAAAACTTATAACTCTTGTAAAAGCTCCTAAAACATCCAAATTGGTAAGAAAGGCTTTGTAAGAAACATTCTTTCGTAAGATATGCACCCTTAAAAGCTCAAATGTTGGATGCATTACTAGGATGTAACCAAACTTCATTTGAAATTTCATTTAAACTATACTTTGAACACGTTCATAAAATATGTGCAGGTCACGTACATCTGAAAGCTTTCTTTCTTTTCTTGAAAACACTTTTCTTAGCCTCTTGAGGCTCATATTCTTTAAAAGAACTTCTTTCATAATGGTCCTCGAATGATCCTTATAAGCTTTTCAAATCTAATCCAATATGACCTCATAATGGCCCTTAGAAATCTTTCTTTTTTGGACAACTTAAAATGGCAAAATGCCAATTTTTTTATTTATTAGGAACTTACTTATAACATAAAAACATCTTATTGTGCTGGCTAGGGGAGGTCAACACCACCCTTAAGTGAGATCGTCACTCGTAACTCACATTATTCCCAGGGTATACGTACTTAACTTATGGCCAAAACAGGTCTTAGCAGAGCAACTCTAACCTCAATATTGTCCTCTGTGGGGCAACAACTCACACCAGGATAATCATATCCTGAGTCCAGTCCCCCTTAAGGTTTTCTTACGCACCACACATCAAGGAATAGCTCACACCAAGATAATCTTATCTTGAGTCCAGCTCCCGGGAATAACTCACGCCATCTTTGTGTCCAGCTCCCAAAATTACCTTTGGGGGAAACAGCTCACGCCATCTTTGCATCTAGTTCCCACCCTCATGGTCTGGCGACTTACTTAGCACTTTCTTAGCCTTTAAAATCGTATTTCATTGCTCTTTTTGAGTTGATTACTTTGCTAAAATCTTTTTTTAAAACAAAACAACCATAACTTTTCAAAATGTTTATATATCCCTTGTTTTTAGCTTTAAAACTCCTTTTGAGTGAAATAAGTTTGCTAACTCGTAACCGAAGTCTTCGTTTTAACTTAAAAGCCTTTGATAATGAAGTAAGTTTACTAACACGTAAATCGACTCCCTTTTAAACTTAAAAGCTTCTTGTAAACGCGGTAAGTTTGTTATCACGTAAAATGACTTCGTTTTAAACTCAAAAGCCTCTAATAAACGCAATAAGTTTGCTAATCCGTAAACAACCTCGTTTATAACTTAAAAGCTTCTTCTAAATGTAATACGTTTGCTAATTCGTAAAACGAAACCCATTTCGAACTTAGGGTACTTAGTTAGCATTCAAGTCAAACTAGGTTCGTAATAATATCCTCAGTTGTCATTTTATAACTCATTTCAATCCCTTTTAAAAGTCAAAGGAGGGTGTATAGATAAACTGAAAGCTTAAAGTGTTCCAAACTGGCTATTTGACAAAAGCTTAAAGCACTTGGCTCATTTATAAGGCAAACAAGGTTCCTTTATAAACTTTCAACGTAAATGCTTCTTAAACCATAGTAGGTCTACTAGCTCTTAACTCGGAACTCAATTGAGACTTAAGTAAGCAAATAGCATACAAATCAGCTAAATTTCATAGTTAGCACCTCGAGATGCCCTTTTTTAGGTCGTTTAAATCCTTTTAAACACAAGGAGAAGTCATACACAAATCAATGCCTTAAACATTTTCGAACTTACTTTTAGTTCGCTTTTAGACTTCCTAAACCTATCGACTATTCAGTCGAGTCACTCACTAAGTAGTTCGACTATTTAGGATTTCTTATAGGCTACAAACATTTTAATAAACTATCAGACATTTACTTAAAAGCATTCATAATTGTGAAAACGAGATTTCAAAATGGCCCTCCTCTTTAAGACGTCTTAAGTTTCAAGAATTGGTCACATAGCATGTTGAGGGGAGAGGGGTTTACACATAGCACATTCATACACTTCATAACATAACTCGGCAGAATCTGCCCAGTAAGCCACACATGGCCTCACAATCCACACGATTGCGGTAATCACAACCCAGGCTGCCTCCGCATACAACACCTACCATAAGAACGTCAAATTTCTCATTAGCTCCACCTCAAACCATCCAACTATCAACTCGGTTTATTATTGGCATACACAAACCAACAATAATTCATAAAATGATCGTATATAAGTATGACATTCGTGCTTAATAGCCAACTTAGAATTTAATGTATACTAAACTGATGCAAATAGAAACTTCAAAGCGATAGTTACTTTCTAGTTCGCAAACCAACATCCATAGGCATAGTATTTCATTGTAATTACTACGAATAGACCATTAACATGCCCAAACTTATCTAACCATAGCCTTTAGAAATTATTCATTTCATTCCATAATTACTTCTATTAGCATCCTCAAGCTTCAAAATGGTACTCGAGCTAATATACTAATGAAATCACAGCGCTATGCCAACATGCTATTCATTAAACACTTCTCTATTGCCCCGTTATTAAAATTCAGCTTCGTTTTCAACATTAAACAAACCCAAAATTAACATCGCGTTCGTAAGTACTCAATTTCGACCCTTAGTTCACCCAAATTGGTTTTTAACCTCAAAATCAACATGCACTAACTAATTTAGTTAAAAACGTTGAAATTAATGGTAATTTAGCAGTAAAGGAATCCCCACCTCGATTCCAAGCTTGATGTTCGTTCGAATGCTACTGAGCTTGGCTTTAGGAGCTCAAACAACTTCGAATTCTTCGGCTATTGCTCACCCACGCATGAACATACCCTAACTGTACCCAATTCGTGTAATTCAAATCTTGATTTCACTCAGACTTTCACCCACTAGCTTGAACTCGTGATGGATGTTTGACGTCTCAAATCACCCCCAATTTATAAAGGATTTGAAGAACCTACGAGCTGGGTTGCATGGCTGAGCCATGACAAGTGTTGGGGGCTTCAAATCACCACCCAGAACTGCCGGAAACGTGGTGCATTCGTCCGAAACCTTGCCCAGATTCATGCCAAATGGTGACTAGGTTGTGGGGGAGGGCGAATGGGTAGGTTTTGCAGGTTGGAGTGGCGAAAATCTTCTGGGATTGGAGCTTGAAGGGCGTGATTATGGTGGAGGAGAGGAGGAAGAAGATGAAGTAGAGAGGAGAGAGACCATAGCCTTCACGTGGGCAGCCCAAAAGAAAGTGGGGTGCCACGCGAATTGACTAAAATGTCCCTTCCTGTCTTTATTTTATTTTTGTCTCAAGCTACTTCGTAATCTTAAGAAGTGTACCTTTTTTACTCATTAAGTTACCTTCTTAGGTTACATTGTATCAAGTGAAGGTGTCAAGGTAGATGAAGGGAAGATAGAGGCTATTCGCAGCTGGCCTCAACCATAAAGCATACATGATGTTCGAAGCTTTCATGGTTTGGCTTCTTTCTACAGGAGCTTTATTAGAAGTTTCAGCACCATTATGTCCCCTATGACTGAAGTGCTTAAAGGATCTTTATTTCAATGGAATCCTAAGGCACAATCTTCCTTTGAAGAAGTAAAGAAGTAGCTCACTCAAGCACCGGTACTTGCATTGCCATGTTTTGAAAAGGTGTTCGAGGTTAAATGTGATGCATCTAGCGTTGGAATTGGAGGAGTTTTAACTCAAGAAGGTAAACCCATAGCCTTCTTTAGTGAAAAACTATGTGACTCAAGAAGAAAATACTCCACATATCACAAGGAATTCTATGCTATCATTCGGTGTCTAGAGCATTGGAGTCATTATTTGGTGGCTAGTGAGTTCATACTTCGTTATGATCATGAAGCCTTAAAGTACATTCAAGGCCAACATAAACTTAACTCACGCTATGCCAAATGGGTTGAGTTCCTTCTGTCATTCCATTTCACCATCAAGCACAAATCAGGAAAGTTAAATCAAGGTGCAGATGTATTATCAAGGAGACATCTGATGTATTCTAGCTTCACTAATGCAAGATTAAGCAAAAGGGAAACAAGAATGCATTTGGGTAGAAGAACAAGGATAGAACACAAGAACAAGATAAATCAAGCCCACTAGCAAGGGTGGTGTGAAACCCACCTTGGTTTGCAAACTTGGGCAAATCTTCTTCCTTCAACTAAGATGTGAAGTTACTCACCTTCTTAGTGGAATTAAGAAGACCTAGAGACCCACTTGGAGTTGCCAAACAACCAAGATATAACACTAGGAATTTTGAGAGAGTTTGAGAGAGTTTACTAACTCAATTCTGAAAATCAAATTCAACAACCCTTCTAATGCATCCCAAGGCTTCCTTATATAGTGGGAAGGCCTTTAAGAAGCTGAAAATAAGAGGGAACAAGAGTACATGGACGTGCAAGGGCATGGGGGACCAAAAAGTAGAAGTACAAAAGCTGAAAAGTGGTTTTGCTTTATGTTAGCAACTTTTCAGATTTCTAGCCTCAACGTTAAACAGCTATATCTCCTAGCATAGTTGTCCAAATGAGCTGAAAAAGGACTTGCGGGATAGCTCTTTAAGTCAGCTTTCAGGAGCCTCCTCGTGCAGGTGAATTGGATTGGCCGTTCGAGAGATATCAGGCAAAATGTTCAGGTATATACAGACTGGAACAGATTCTGCTGCTTCTAGAAAAAGTCCCCCATTGACTTACTTGTTAAATACTTAACCTTGAAATCTTTATATGCCATTGAAGCTGACATATTAAGGGTTCCAAAAAGTAATTTTTCAGCTCTTTAAATCACCCTTAAGCTTGGGTAATTAAGCTTGCAAAACCGGGCCAATTTCTGTCCAAGTCGGGTTGCATGTGCAATGCATGTTTGGTGATTTCTTGGACCATGGCATGAACCTCCTTGACCTCCTTGGTGCTTGTAGGGTCCCTTAGGCTTGGGGGTTGGTCTTCACTTGGTTCCATAGGATGGTCCCCATCATACTCCCCGGATTGATTGGAGTTTGACCTCAAACTCGGAATTGGATCATCTTCATCATAGTATGGACTAAGGTCGGCCACATTGAAGGTTGCCGAAACTCCATAGTCTCCCGGGAGGTCAATCTTATAAGCATTAGGGCCAATCTTTTCAATGACTTCAAATGGCCCATCGGACCTTGGCATGAGTTTGGACTTGCGCTTGCTAGGGAACCTCTCTTTCCTCAAATAAATCCAAACCAAGTCTCCCGGTTGGAAGTGAGCATCCTTCCTATGCTTGTTGGCTTGTTGCTTGGCTTGCTCATTGGATTTCTCAATTCTTGCCCTCACCTTGGTGTGTAGCTCTTGAATCTCTTTGGCCCTCTTATCGGCTTCCCAACTAAACTTGGTTGGATTTGGGATTGGAACCAAGTCTAGGGGAGTCCTTGGATTGCACCCATACACCACTTGGAAAGGTGAAAGAGAAGTAGCTTTGCTAGGGGCTCGGTTGAAGGCAAATTCCGCATGAGGAAGCAACTCATCCCACCCTTTGATACTCTTCTTGACTAGAACTCTAAGCAAGGTGCCCAAAGTTCTATTAGTCACCTCGGTTTGACCATCTGGAGCGTGTGGTGATGGGCCAGAATGTAGATTACTTGAGTTTAGTTGCAAATTTCCACTTTGGAAGAA
>JACYFF010031952.1:65609904-65636706 GCA_017589665.1 Selenicereus undatus
CTCTCTCTCTCTCTCTACCGCAACTCTCTCTCTCTTTCTCCGGTGACCGGCCATCTGGCGCTGCCGCCGGCCAGCACGTGTCATCGGCGAGAGAAAGGGGCCACTGGTCCCCCACCACGCATCCACCACCGCCAAAACCACCACACCCCGTCATCCACTTCTCACGGCTAAATCGATCCAATAACCACGCATCTAGCCGCCAAAAACCGGCCACCCATGTGCCCGAATCCGGCAACCCATCAACCTCACAACCTCCTCTATAAATAGGGAGGTTAATTCCAGCTAGAATCAGTCTCAAACGCCACTTAGTCGAAGCTAGGGTTTCGGGTTTTGGAGTAGCTGAGCCGGGGTCGAGTTCAAGGGGATTAGGGCATGTGTTACTGTCAATTAAGTGGGTAATTAAGCTAATCCAAGTAAGTGTTTCTCCTCCCCCTAACCTAGTAATATTTTCGAAAACGTTTTCAAAAGAATGATGTTGCATGTCATAATTGAGTTAGCTAAACTCGTTAGAAGATATGTATGCTTTGAAAGGAAAAGAAAAATATTTTCTTTATTTTCTTCTGTTAAATAGATTATATTAAATGTGAAAGAAATTCAGCTTCACGGGCCTAATATAATGATCGTGTTTTATTTTTAATTTTTTTTATATTTCACGTTCAACCCTTGCAGTATGCTATGTTATGCTTACAAAATGTAATTTTTTTGCACAATCCTTACATATATATGATCATAATTAATATTGACTATGTTATCAAATTCAAAGAGAAAGATAACAACGACGATAATGACACTGACGACAACAACAACAACAGTGATAATGGAAATAATTATGGAAATCATATTTATGTTTCTATTATCTCTAGTAATACATGCTCTATGTATATTTGTATCAAAAAAATACAAAATAATAATAATAATAATCATGGAAATCAAAAATGTTTATTATTTCTATATAAAAGTGTATATTATATTATGTGTTAATAATAAGGTGTCACATAAGGTTTTACGGCTTGTTCAATAATTATAATTCAGTTTCCTTAAGTTAAAACTTCTAAAATATGAACTTATTCTATAATAATGAAATAATAAAAAACTTTATATCCATTATAATCTCCTAATCTCTCTTTGATAATTAGATGATCATAATTAATATCAACTATGTTATCAAATTCAAAGAGGAAGATAACATTGCCGAGATCGACAATGATGACAACAACAAACACAGTAATAATGAAAATAATCATGAAAATTGTATTTATTGTTCTATTATCTCTAATAATACATGCTCAAATTTATATTTGTATTCAAAAATACAAAATATTAATAATAATGATGGAAATAAAAAACGCTTTGGTCCGTAGGAGCCACAAAGGGCAATACAATATAATGAGGGAGGGGCGAATAGAACTTGAGACCTAATATGTCCAATAAAGAGTACAATACAATGAGGGAGGGGGGAATCAAAGCTGAGACCTAATGTAGCCAGTAAAAAGGGAGAGATTGGCAGTTATCAAGATAAATCCAGGGGAAGAAATTGTCTAAGATTTTGATCAACGGTTGTAAAGCTTGGATTAATGAGAAGCTTGGATTGAGGGAGGGAAGCATTTTTAGGCATCCACCCATTCTAGCATTTGTAAGATAAAGATGATGACGATTTGGGGCATTTTATTTTAAACGGTAAAAGATTAATTATAATTTTAGGTGTTTTATGAAGAGAATTTGATTTTTAGATTTGTATGGTTTAAAAAAAGAAAACAAAAATTATTTTATTTTTTCTTATGCGTCAAATAGATTAGATTTTGGTCAATTTGTTTGAAACGTTAAAACATTAATTATAATTTTAAGATTTATATGAATTAAATATAATTATAAGATATGTATGCTTTGAAAGAAAAAGAAAAATATTTCGTTTATTTTCTTCTGTTAAATAGATTATATTAAATGTGAAAGAAATTCAGTTTCACGGGCCTAATATGATGATCGTGTTTTATTTTTAATTTTTTTTATATTTCACGTTCAACCCTTGCAGTATGCTATATTATGCTTACAATATGTAATTTTTTAGCACAATCCTTACATATATATGATCATAATTAATATTGACTATGTTATCAAATTCAAAGAGAAAGATAACAACAACAACAACAAACTCCCAGTGTGGGTCCCGCTTTCACAACGTCTGGGGAGATCCAGCTGTAGGCAACCTTACCTCTACCGGTATTGCTACCCATGGAGAGGTTGATTCCATAAGACACACAAAAACAGTTTTGTGAAAAATGTTTATAGAGAAAACGATTTCAAAACCATTTACCAAGTAAGAGAAAGAGGAAGAAAAAAGGTTCTGGATTCAAAGAGAAAGATAACAACGACGATAATGACAATGAAGACAACAACAACAATAGTGATAAGGGAAATAATTATGGAAATCATATTTACATTTCTATTATCTCTAGTAATACATGCTCTGTGTATATTTGTATCAAAAAAAGACAAAATAATTATAATAATCATGCAAATAAAAAATGTTTATTATTTCTATATAAATGTGTATATCATATTATGTGTTAATAATAAGGTGTCACATAAGGTTTTACGGCTTGTTCAGTAACTATAATTCAGTTTCCTTAAGTTAAAACTTCTAAAATATGAACTTATTCTATAATAATGAAATAATAAAAAAATTTATATCCATTATAATCTCCTAATCTCTCTTTGATAATTAGATGATCATAATTAATATCGACTATGTAATCAAATTCAAAGAGGAAGATAACATTGCCGAGATCGACAATGACGACAATAACAAACACAGTAATAATGAAAGTAATCTTGAAAATTGTAATTATTATTTTATTATCTCTAATGATACATGCTCAATTTTATTTTCTCTTGAAAAATACAAAATATTAATCATAATGATGGAAATAAAAAACGTTTTGGCCCGTAGGAGCCACAAAGGGCAATACAATATAATGAGGGAGGGGGGAATAGAAGTTGAGACCTAATATGTCCAGTAAAGAGTACAATACAATGAGGGAGGGGGAAACGAACCTGAAACCTAATGTAGCCAGTAAAAAGGGCGAGCTTGGCAGTTATCAAGATAAATCCAGGGGCTGAGATTGCCTAAGATTTTGATCAACGGTTGTAAAGCTTGGATTAATGAGAAGCTTGGATTAAGGGAGGGAAGCATTTTTAGGCATCCACCCATTCTAGCGTTTGTAAGATAAAGATTTCAGAAAGCAAGTGATGGAATCCTAGCCACTGAAGATCTTGTCCATGATGATACAAGTCCCACACGTCTAAGAACAAGGTCCCAAGTGAAGAAAATGGCTCAATTATTGCAAGAGAATGAAGCTAGCACAAACGGGTTGACTAGTTTCAAAGTGCCCGGTTTTGTGCATTCGATTTCCTAAGCTACATTGTAGCTTATGAATAACATTTTTGCATTTTTGGAAACCTTTTGATGTTGTCTCGCGGGTCCAAGAATTTGTTTCAAGTCAAGCATGCAAGAAGATGAAGAATCAAGGCAATTTTCCCAACCGTTCCCATTTGGCCTCCATTTGCACGGTTTTATGTTTGTGTTTTGATAACCCACCAAATCACATCCTAACCTTGATTTCTTGGTTGGGGGAGATTATATACATCCTAAAATTATCCCCCCACGTTTAAAATCCAAGTCTAGAACACTTTTGCTAAGCTTACAAAAAGCCTCAAAACCGGCCAGCTTTTGCTTGAACCTGGTTCAAGTGAACCGGTTTTCTTTCCCCTCAAACCAGCCGGCCAACCTTCCCTTGCAAGTTGATCGCACACTCTCCAATCTTGGCACACTCTTTTAAGTGTTCTAGTATTGGCTACCCCTTCAATGGACAACCAATGAAAGCAAGCCAAGGCGAAGAATGGTGCCGCACTCTCATTGGCTAGCCGCAATTCTACATGGAAATTTCGGCTATCACATGCTCTTCCTTGCCTTTGCTGATTGTTGAAGTGTGTAATCAAGTGTTTAAGGTTGTATAATTATCCTATAGACAATATTTTACTTCATGTTTGTGATATATTAATTCTAGTTAATGATGTTGTACCTTAATTAGCTTAACTAGTTGTATTAGTCACTAAAGATTTCCTTACTAGGAAGGAAACGGGAGGGGGACGTGTGAAGCTAAGAAGCCTTGGCCATTTTTGCTATTTCATAAAAGCACTCCAAGGCCTTAGTTTCATTTCATAACTTGTTGAATGAAAATCAAAGTTTGAGAGCATTTGCTTTCTTCTTCTCAAAC
The DNA here is from genome assembly GCA_017589665.1 of Selenicereus undatus. NCBI lineage: Eukaryota > Viridiplantae > Streptophyta > Magnoliopsida > Caryophyllales > Cactaceae > Selenicereus > Selenicereus undatus. The sequence goes on from JACYFF010031952.1 coordinate 65,614,179, forward strand.
TCTTGCCTGCTTATCCTTAATTAGGCCAATTAAGGTGGTGTCCAAGTGAGTCTTAACCTTGATTAAGTGGTGATTCTGTATCTTAATCAAGATTAAGGGCCCTAAGCTTGAAGGTTGGTGGTGATTCTGTATCCAATCTCAGGTTTAGTTCTATCCTATTCTAGATTCATCTCCATGATTTGCTTAGTGAAGTAATTAGCTTGGATTGTAAGTTAATTGCTTTTACTTAGCTAATCTTCCATATCCATTCACTTCCCCACTTCAAATACCCTCTTTCACATCCATTTTCACCATTTACAATTCACCAAAAGAACCAAAAACTGAAGTAACCTACAAGAGCATTCAACCGTGCTCTTTTCCTTCCCTCACGGTTTGCTGGACAGCAAAGTGGCACGGTCTTACCGTGCTCATAGGCACGACCGTGCCACCTAGGCCGTGACCCATTCTTGAGTTTTTCACTTCCATTTGATGTGAGTTTGCTTCGGTAGTGATATCCCTTGACACTTACATCATATTTGGTATCAGAGCTTCGGTCTCTCCTAGGCCTTGTGTACCCTTTCCACTACCACAAATCATTCCACTTCCCCTTTCTCACAAATTCAGTTTACCGTTTGTTTTAACAACCTATTATACCATGACTTCAACTAGAATGTCATTGGAAGAAAGGTTTGAAGCCTTGATGAAACAAAATGAGTTCTTGGCTAGCAAAATTCGAGAAGATTCTCAAAGAAACCAAGAAGCTCAGGCACAGAATGAGTATCTTCGAAAGCAGTTGGGTTCTTTCATGAAGCAAAAGCAAAAGATGAATGAAGATACCCTTCAATCTGAACCAACGGTACGTGAAGAAGTCTTCAGCCATGATATTGATTCCTCAAGTGAAGAAGAAGTGCCTAGAATGGTTAGAGGAGAACCACGGATGCAAGATAACAACAATGATTTCAGAGTTGAAGTTCCTGACTTCGAAGGTAAGCATGATCCTGAAGAGTTTATTGATTGGTTGCATACAGTTGAAAGTGTCTTTGAATATAAGGACATACCTGATGATAAGAAGGTTAAATTGGTTGCTTTAAGACTCAGAAAGTATGCTTCTCTGTGGTGGACAAATTTGATTGCTAAAAGGCTTAGAGAAAGGAAGTCTAGAATTCGAACATGGGAAATAATGAAGTCTAAGCTTAAGGCACGTTTTCTTCCACCAACATATGTTCAAGATTGCTATGCTCAATTTCATAATCTCACTGAAGGTAATATGACTGTTGAAGAATATACCCATGAGTTTGAGAAATTGATGATTAAATGTGACATTCAAGAGCCTGAAGAACAAACCATAGTTAGATACTTGGGTGGTCTTGATCCTAGGTATTCTAATGTGGTAGAATTACAAGCCTATACATCCTTTGATGATGTTTGTGTACTAGCTCACAAAGTGGAACAACAAAAGAAGGCTAAGCAACTCCACAAACCTCAAATTGCCAAGCCTTTCATTAGGAACCAACCCTTTAACAAGGGGAGTTCCAATCCACCCCCTAAGCGACAAATGCCCTTTCCTCCTAATCCACAAAGAACCGTAGCACCTCAAAAGGCTCCAGCAACCCCATTTCGCCCTCACCCTAACCCAATGAGTAATAGAAGGTGTTTCAAATGTCAAGGTCTTGGTCATATTGCTTCTGATTGTGCAAACAGAAAGGTTATTACTCTAGTAGAATGGACAACTGTTAAAGAAGACTTTGAAGAGGAGGAAAATGAAGAAGCAAATGAGCTAGAAACTGAAGAGGCTCATGAAGAAGTTGAGGAAGAAGTTGATGAAGGTGAGATGTTGGTACTAAGAAGAGTTCTGAATGGCCATAAAAGCACCAAGGATGAACAACGAGACAATATCTTCCACACCAGGTGTACAGTCCAAGGCAAGGTTTGTTCTCTAATTGTTGATGGTGGTAGTTATGCTAATGTGGTTTCTCTTACTATGATTTAGAAGGCAGGTTTGCAAGCTTCAGCACATCCACATCCGTACAACATCTAATGGTTGAATAAAAGCAAAGGTCTCCAAGTCAACTCCCGGTGTCTTATTTCTTTATCAATTGGCAAGAGTTACCAAGATCAGCTTTGGTGTGATGTAATACCCATGGATGCTTGTCACATTTTGCTAGGCAGGCCATGGTTATATGACAGGAAGGTTATGCATGATGGATTTCTTAATACCTACTCCTTATTCAAGGAAGGCAAGATGATCACCTTGAAGCCATTATCCCCATCAGAGCACCACAAAAATAAACCCACAAAAGGCCATGACCAATCTAGTTGCTTACTTACCTTTAGTGAAACTCTTTTAAAAGCTTCAAATCATGAATTCAAAGCTTTTAAAGAGTGGATCTTAACCCTACAAGATGAACCAGAAAGCCCCATGCCAACTCACCCTTTTGCCAAAACACTCATCCAAACATTCTGTCATCTATTCCCAGAAGAGATACCCTCGGGCTTACCCCCTAAAAGGGATATCCAACACCACATTGACCTCATCCCAGGATCCATTCTCCCAAATAAGCCAGCTTACAGAATGAATCCAAAGGAAACCGTGGAAATTCAAAGGCAAGTGGAAGAATTGATGTCCAAGGGCCTTGTACGTGAGTCACATAGCCCATGTGTTGTGCCTGCTTTATTGGTTCCTAAGAAGGATGGTAGTCAACGAATGTGTGTGGACAGTAGGGCCATCAACAAGATCACTATCAAGTATAGGTACCCCATACCTAGACTTGAAGATATGCTGGATGAACTGCATGGCTCTAAGGTATTTTCAAAGATTGATCTGAGAAGTGGCTACTACCAGATTCACATTAGAGAAGGAGATGAGTGGAAGACTGCATTCAAAACCAAGGGAGGATTATATGAATGGCTTGTTATGTCATTTGGTCTTTCAAATGCTCTTAGTACATTCATGCGGCTTATGAATCAAGTGTTCAAACCCTTTATTGGCAAGTTCGTGGTGGTCTATTTTGATGATATTCTTATTTATTCCAAGGACGAACAAGCACACCAAGATCATCTCACTCAGATTATGCATGTCCTGGAACGTGAACAGTTATATGGTAATCTTAAGAACTGTACCTTTTTGACTAATGAAGTTACCTTCTTAGGTTACATTGTATCAAGTGAAGGTGTCAAGGTAGATGAAGGGAAGATAGAGGCTATCGCAGTTGGCCTCAACCACAAAGTATACATGATGTTCGAAGCTTCCATGGTTTTGCTTCTTTTTACTGGAGATTTATTAGAAGCTTCAGCACCATTATGTCCCCTATGACTGAAGTGCTTAAGGGATCATCATTTCAATGGAATCCTAAGGCACAATCTGCCTTTGAAGAAATAAAGAAGAAGCTCACTCAAGCACCTGTACTTGCATTGCCATGTTTTGAAAAGGTATTCGAGGTTGAATGTGATGCATCTGGCGTTGGAATTGGAGGAGTTCTAACTCAAGAAGGTAAACCCATAGCCTTCTTCAGTGAAAAACTTTTTGACTCAAGAAGAAAGTACTCCACATATGACAAAGAATTCTATGCTATCATTCGATGTCTAGAGCATTGGAGTCATTATTTGGTGGCTAGTGAGTTTATACTTCATTCTGATCATGGGGCCTTGAAGTACATCCAAGGTCAACACAAGCTTAACTCACGCCATGCAAAATGGGTTGAGTTCCTTCAGTCATTCCATTTCACCATCAAGCATAAATCAGGAAAGCTGAATCAAGGTGCAGATGCATTGTCTAGAAGGTATCTTCTGTTATTTCAATTGGATGCTCTTATTCTTAGTTTTGAGCATCTCAAGAGTTTATATGCTGAAGATGAAGACCTTGGGAGTATATTTGTTGCATGTTCAAAACACCCCAAGGGAGATTTTCTAGTCCAAGATGGTTATTTATTCAAAGGAGTGCGATTGTGCATTCCTAAGTGTAGCACACGTGAACTTCTAATCAGGGAGGTTCATGGAGGTTCTTTAACAGGTCATTTTGGAGAGTCCAAGACCCTTACCATGCTAAGGGAACATTATTATTGGCCTGGAATGGAGAAAGATGTTCAAGATATCCTTAGGAGATGTGGAACATGCCAAATTGCTAAAAGTCATACTCTACCGCAAGGCTTATGCACTCCATTGCCCGTACCAACTCTACCATGGGTGGACGTAAGTATGGATTTCATTTTGGGACTACCAAAGACTCAAAGAGGCAAGGATTCAGTATTTGTGGTGGTAGATCGATTTTCAAAGATGGCACACTTCATTCCATGCAATAAAACCAATGATGCTACACACATTGCCGAGCTCTATTTCAGGGAGGTAACAAGATTACATGGTATTCCTAAGTCTATTGTTTCAGATAGGGATACAAAGTTTCTAAGTCATTTTTGGATTACTTTATGGAAGAAACTTGGTACTAAGTTGTTATTTAGTACTACTTGTCACCCCCAAACTGATGGCCAAACTGAGGCAACTAATCGAACCTTAGGTACTCTTCTAAGGGCATTGATTAAACCTCATGCTAAAGCCTGGGATTTACTCTTACCATATGCTGAGTTTGCCTACAACAAGGCACCTAGCAAAGCTACAGGTCTTTCACCATTCAAGGTGGTGTATGGGATTGATCCTTTGAGTCCTAATGATCTTACTCCACGGCTCCAAGACCAAAAGCCCCATGTTGATGCAGCAACAAGAGTAAAAGAGATCCAAAAGCTCCATGAGTTGGTGAAGGTAAGAATTGAAAAGACCAATGCAACATATGAAGCACACGCCAACAAGCATAGTAAAAAGATTGTATTTCAACCTGGAGACTTAGTATGGATTCACCTAAGGAAGGAAAGATTTCCTTCTAAGAGGAAAAACAAGCTTCTACCAAGAGCTGAAGGTCCATTTGAAGTCTTAGAAAGAGTTAATGACAATGCTTATAAGGTTGATCTCCTAGGTGATTATGAAGTCTCTGCCGCCTTCAATGTGGCTGATTATGAAGAATCAAGGCAATTTTCCCAACCATTCCCATTTGGCCTCCATTTGCACGGTTTTATGGTTGTGTTTTGATAACCCGCCAAATCACATCCTAACCTTGATTTCTTGATTGGGGGGGGGGGGATTATATACATCCTAAAATTACTCCCCACGTTTAAAATCCAAGTCTAGAACACTTTTGCTAAGCTTACAAAAAGCCTTAAAACCGGCCAGCTTTTGCTTGAACCCGGTTCAAGTGAACAGGTTTTCATTCCCATCAAACCAGCCGGCTAACCTTCCCTTGCAAGTTGATGGCACACTCTCCAATATTGGCACACTCTTTTAAGTGTTCTAGTATTGGCTGCCCCTTCAATGGACAACCAATGAAAGCAAGACAAGGTGAAGAATGGTGTCGCACTCTCATTGGCTAGCCGCAATTCTACATGGAAATTTCGGCTATCACATGCTCTTCCTTGCCTTTGCTGATTGTTTAAGTGTGTAATCAAGTGTTTAAGGTTGTATAATTATCCTAGACAATATTTTACTTCATGTTTGTGATATATTAATTCTAGTTAATGATGTTGTACCTTAATTAGCTTAACTAGTTGTATTAGTCACTAAAGATTTCCTTACTAGGAAGGAAACGGGAGGGGGACGTGTGAAGCTAAGAAGCCTTGGCCATTTTTGCTGTTTCATAAAAGCACTCCAAGGCCTTAGTTTCATTTCATAACTTGTTGAATGAAAATCAAAGTTTGAGAGCATTTGCTTTCTTCTTTTCAAACTCTTGCTTGCTTATCCTTAATTAGGCCAATTAAGGTGGTGTCCAAGTGAGTCTTAACCTTGATTAAGTGGTGATTCTGTATCTTAATCAAGATTAAGGGCCCTAAGCTTGAAGGTTGGTGGTGATTCTGTATCCAATCTCAGGTTTAGTTCTACCCTATTCTAGATTCATCTCCATGATTTGCTTAGTGAAGTAATTAGCTTGGATTGTAAGTTAATTGCTTTTACTTAGCTAATCTTCCATATCCATTCACTTCCCCACTTCAAATACCCTCTTTCACATCCATTTTCACCATTTACAATTCACCAAAAGAACCAAAAACCGAGGTAACCTACAAGAGCATTCAACCGTGCTCTTTTCCTTCCTTCACGATTTTCTGGACAGCAAAGTGGCACGGTCTGACCGTGCTCATGGGCACAACCGTGCCACCTAGGTCGTGACCCATTCTTGAGTTTTTCACTTCCATTTGATGTGAGTTAGCTTGGGTAGCGATATCCCTTGACACTTACATCAGAAAGTTTTAAGGGTCATTATGCGACCAAGATGAAAGAGAAGAGTTTTTAAGAGCCTCAAGAGGCTAAAAGAAGAGTTTTTATGAGCCTCAAGGGCTAAATGAAGTGTTTTCAGTAAAAAGAAAGAAAGCTTTCTGCATATGACATGTGCATGTTCTAAGTATAACTTATGAATGAGATACTACGTAAGATACAATTATGAAAAGAAAATGTTTACACTCGTGACTTCAAAGCATGTAACTTTGGAGATTATGTGACTTCAAAGTGAGTGTCCAAGCATTATAACCAGATGTAAGTGATTTCAAGCTGATATGTGGCCACATTCTTCGCACAAGCATCATGTAACGACTTCTTGAAATGAGTAGTAATGCATCCAATGTTATGTTTAGAGTCACATGATATGTAAGCAAGTCCCTAACATGCCACCTTTATTGAAACTAAGAACCTATCATGTTTAAGTGTTTACAATCTGTGACATGTAGCTTATTATTATAGCCATAGTATTACCTAACTGTTCATTAAGTGGATATTATGAGTATTATTGCTTGTAAAGTTTTGTTTTAAGGAGTGGAGAAACACTCACTGAGCATGTGGTGGCTCACTCCATTCCTTTCCCCTTTTTGCCCCAGGTGATGAATAAATTGAAGAATCTACGTTCCTTCTAGGCCCACTAGTTGCTCCTGCAAGATGTACCTATGATATGAAGTGATGTGGCTACCTGCAGAAATATTTTGCTTGAGAAGTGCATGATTTGGGCATGTAGTGGCTCTAGTAGTACAAGACTTATGTAAATCTTGGTAAATAGTTGTGTGTAAAGGATTAAGCCTCAACCGCGAGTGTGTGACTCGCTAGAACCTCCTAGTTCTCTTTGGGTTTGGTTGTAATGATACAGGTACCAAGTGTAAATTTTGGAAATGTCATAATTATAGGCGGAACTCTTGCAGTTTCGCTCCAGAATTCCCTAACTAAATTGAAGTTAGGTAGAATTTCTGAAGTAAATAAATGGATGAAGAGCCTTAGGGGTCTCCCTCGAGGGATCTTGGTGGTGTGACATCCCTAATAGGTAGTAGGGGTGTTACAATTGTGTGATGTTATGTTGATATAACATGGAATTACCACTAATAAGCTATAAGAGACTTCGTGCAGGTAAGTTAAGTACCTTGGGCGTGGATTAGGAGTATAGGGTTAAGATCATACTGGAAAGGTCATTGAGGTGACGACAGAGGTGGAAGACCCTACATGCTTATTGTATAATATTATATATTAGATTGTGTGTGTAAGTGCTACTTAAAGTATGATGTGTAACTGTTTTGTTTTCTGGGGGTTGGGAGTCATTCACTAAGCATTTGGTAGCTCATCCCCTTATCTTTTCCCCTTTTCCCCTAGGTTCCTAAAGTGGCAGGTAGGAATCAGTTCACGTTAGCCGAGGTGGAGTCTCCCTTGCTTCCGTAGAAGTAGACTTTTATGGTTTTATAGTTAAATTGTGAGCTTAGTAACGTATTGTGATGTAATTTAAGTTCTTAAGTGCATGTAAGCTAATTATTTAAGCCATGTAATATATATTGTCTAGAAGTCGCTCTGTATGGCCATGTGAGCTGACCATCTGATTTATCAGTCATCATATAACTGGAGTTGTTTATTTTTTTTTGGGGGATGTAAACCCCGGTACTCGAGATGTGTGATCCGCTGAGTTATACTTTTCATTTCTTTTCTATTATTGAACTATATAACTTAGTGTACTCCTGGTGTGAGGCCCGTAGAGTTGTGATCTCCGGTGTGTAGCCATTAAGTTATGAATATATTTTCATGCGTTTATCAAGTGTAGGAACTCATTATAAGGCTGTAAGCCCGAGTTTAGCCCATTTTAAAGCAGAACTTCATCCATTTTGCCCTAGAATTTAAGTAGAAAAGAAGAAATCGTTAACACTTCTAACCCTAAGGGTTGGGGGTGTTACAGCAATCCACACGAATGTGTTTAATATCAAACCCGGGCTCCCTCCTCACACAACACTGGCCACAAAAAACTTGGAACCACTCATTAGTTTCACCTCAGGCCGTCCAACTACCATGCCCGGTTCAATATTGCCATAACTCAATAATTAATTCACGAAACCAACATCCACAAGTGTGGCATTCGTACCAATCACCAAAAACAAAATTTAAGCATAATCCAAGCTGATCTAGCAACAACATTTAAGCATATTTTGGCTTGCTCTAAAAATTCCTCAAATCACCCGGTTAGCAACCTATGAGCATAGCATTCACCTTTAACCTCCAAAACAGAATTTAGGCATAATGAAAATGATGTAGAAGTAACATTAATACACAATTCTGCTTGTCCCACAATTCTCCAAACTCACTAGTTACTCAAGCCATGAATCAACTCAACATGCAAGAGCCCTGAATCAGCATCATCATCATATTACCCAATTTTAGTTCTAATTCCTCCATTTACTGATAACTAAGTCAAATTCAAGCATGAACTGACTACAATCAGTAAAATCCGTTCAAATTACTAATAATTAGGGGGACGAGAAAACCCACCTCGATTCCAAGCTAGAGGGCTCAACTAACGGTTGTTAGACTCGACTTTAAGTGCTTGAAAACCCAAAATTTTGACTCCTTGCCCCAACCACGCCCAAATCCACACGAATCAGACCCCAAATTTGACCAGACTTTCACTCACTTATTTGAAGTTGTGGTGGAGGTTCGGTGTTGTGGATCACTCGTAATTTATAGAGGTAATTGAGTAGCTAAAGACAAGGTTGCATGGCAAAGTTCGGGCACACATTCGCTGCTTTGAATCGCCGCCCAAATCAACAAAAAATGTGGTGGTCTCCTTCGAATTTAGCCTAGATTTCACAACAGAGGCTTGTTAGGTTCTGGGGGTGGTTGAATGAGAGGAAATGCGAGCTGGGTTGAGGAGAAATGGAGGAAGTTTGGTGCTTTGTGACTGCGTGCATGGAGATGAAGGTGATGAAGAAGATGAAGAAGAGAGAGAGAGAGAGGCGTTGCGGCTCGGCTGATGCGTGCTTAAGGAGGAAGAAGGAGCCAAACTTAAGTCTAGCACGTCTTTGACAAAATTTCCCCTATTCCCCCCCCCCCTTTTTGAAGCTTGCCCAACAATCAACACCACTAGTGTAATCTCGTACCTCATATTCTAAACTCGGATCGATAATACCTCTCATTGATTAACCGCTCCTGATTATGTGAAGGTTCGATTTAATAACTAACGAAACCAAATCTAAGGTTGACCAATTAGTCTTATTCGGGATGCTACTCGATTTAGTAGTCGATAATAATCCTTATGGACGCTTATTAAAAATCATTGAAAATTTTTCAAAACTAATAATAATAATAATAATAATAATAATAATAATAATAATAATAATAATAATAATGATAATAATAATAATAACAACAGTTACAATAATATTCTTTTTAACAAAATTATCGCTCACATAAGCACAACAATAATAATTTGACTTATATAGTTAATAAAATATGATTTTATAATGTCATAAGGTAAGACAATCAGCTTAATGTAAAAAGAAAAAATGCAGGTATTACACTCTCGCCCCCCCCCCCCCTTCCTAAAAGAATTATGTCATTGAAATTGCTTACATGGTGGAGATAATGTTGGGTACTTCTGTTGCATTTCTTTTTCCGGCTCCCAAGTTGCTTTGGCTATCTTGTGATGCTTCCAAAGTACTCTAACATAAGGAATACTGCTGTTCTTGAGCTTCTTCCCTATTCTTCCTAATATTCAAGTAGGTTCTTCCACATATGTGAGATTCTCCTTGATCTGCAAGGGTTCATACTTGATGACGTGATCTGGATACGAAATGTACTTTCGGAGATTGGATACATGGAATACGTCATGTATGCCTTGTATTGAAGGCACTAGGGCCAATCGGTATATGACTGGACCTACTCTTTATAGAATCTTAAAAGGTCCAATGAACCTTGGGCTCAGTTTCCCTTTTTGGCAAAATCGTATGCTTCCCTTGAGTGGGGAGACCTTCAGGAATACATGGTCCCTAAAATTAAACTGTAAAGGCCTTCTCCTGATATCTGCGTAACTCTTTTGCCTACTCTAGGCAACCTGTAACCTTTTACATATGGTTTTGATTACCTCGATCATTTGGTCCATTAATTCCACCTTAGAGGGTTCTCTTTCTCCTACTTCTTCCCAACAAATAGGAGTTCTATATCGTCGACCGTAGAACGCATCAAAAGGTGTCATGCTAATACTTGCATGGTAGCTATTATTGTACGCGAACTCGACCATAGGTAAGTTGTGATCCCAGTCCCTACGTACTCCAATGCATAGGCTCTTAACATATATTCTAGAGTTTAAATAGTCCTTTCAGATTGCCCATCTGACTGAGAGTGGAAGGCTGTACTCAGGCATAGTTCAATTCCCATCACTTTTTGGAATCCATGCCAGAACCTAGATATAAACTTAGTGTCTTGATCTAACACTATGCTGAGGGGTACTTCATGCAATCTAACTATTTCCTTAATGTATAAATCTGCTAATTGCTCGTAGGTGAAGGTGATTTTCATGGCTAGGAAATGTGCAACCTTGATCAATCTGTCAACAACCACCCAGGTACTATCATGCTGCTCAGCGGTTTTTGGTAACCCTGTGGCAAAATCCATAGTGATGTGCTCCCACTTCCACATTGGAATAGGTAAGGCCTGAAGCAATCCCTAGGTTTTTGGTGTTCAATCTTTACTCTCTAACATTTGATGCAACAAATAACATAATCTGCGATATCTCTTTCCATCCCTATCCACCAAAAATGCGTGTTTAGGTCATGGTACATCTTGGTGCTCCCTGAATGGGTAGTAAGAGTTGAATTATGTGCTTCTTTCAACAACTCCTTCTTGAGGTCCAACACATTAGGAAGGCATAATTTGTTTCCGTACCAAAGCACAACGTTTTGGATTTGAAATTCCTTAATACTTCCTTCTTCTAGTCCCTTTCAAATTTTCATAATCTTAGGGTCTTCCCTCTGACGCTGCTTGATTTGTTCTATTAGTGGAGAGGTAACCAGGAGTGCTGCTAGATAGTCTTGAATCCCTGGTAGCATTACTTCTATATGGAGGGCGTTAAGCTCCCTTAGAAGTCTCTTCTCCTGAGTAAGTAAGTGGGCTATAGAACTAGTGGATTTTCTGCTTAAAGTATCAGCCACCACGTTTGCTTTACCAGGATGGTATTTGACCTCCATGCCATAATCTTTCAAAAGCTCTAACCATCTTCTCTATCTCATGTTTAACTCTTTCTGAGTAAAGATGTATTTCAGGCTCTTATGATCAGGGTATATCTCACACCTTACTCAATAGAGGTAATGTCTCCAAATCTTCAATGCAAATATAACCGTAGCCAATTCTAGGTCATGTGTTGGCTAATTTTCCTCATATGGCTTTAGTTGGGGCGAGGCATAGGTGATGACTCTGCGCTTCTACATTAGAATGCACCCTAATCATTTCTTAGATGCATCACTATATACCACAAATCCCTCATTGCCCTTAGGTATTGCCAGCACTAGTTCAGATACCAGCCGTTTCTTTAACTCTTGGATGCTATTTTCACACTCTTCTGTCCGTTCAAACTTATTGCTTTTTCAGAGTAGCTTGGTGATAGGCATGGCTAGCTTAGAGAATCCTTCTAAAAATCTTATGTAATATCTAGCCATTCCTAGGAAGTTTCGCACTTCAAAAACATTCATGGGTGTTGGCCAATTCACTATTGCCTCTATCTTCGCAGGATCAACTGATGGAGATCTCTCCATGCCCTTTGATTAGAAAGAATCAAATCAATTAGACCATGTTAATATGCTGGCTAAAGGGTGATTAAATCATCCAAGTTTTGTTTTACTTGTTTCATTGCAGGACAAAAAGGAAGAATCCAGCACTGATGCTATTTTGCAAGCAAACTTAGACCAACATCAAAATGGTTTAGGCCCGATATTTTTGCATGGATTTTAAGCTTAAGATGTCAGCTTTCCAACAAGACAAGTTGCATCCAATTTGGAGTTCATTTGGTTGTTCAAATCATCCATTTACCAAGATGTGTCAAAATTGTCCAGCAAACCAAAAACAACCCGGTTTTGATTAATTCATAACCTAAGCTATACTAATGCTTAAGTGATGAATTTATACATTTTCGGAGTCCTCAAGATGTTTACTTTCAGGGGCAAGCATCAATTTCCAATTATGCGCACAAGAGGAAGAAGAAACAAGGAGTTTTCCAAAACTGGTCAGATTAGGCTCTAATCTGCATGGTTTTAAGTTTGAGTTTATTTAACCCATTTAAACTCACCCTAACCTTGATTTCTTGGTTGGGGGGGATTATATACATCCTAAAGTTACCCCCCCATGATTAAAATCATAATCATACTCACTTTTGCTAAGCTTAATCAATGTCCTAAAATCGGCCAGAAACTGTTGCTAAACCCAGTTTAGTACAAGCTGAAGTATTTTAAGCTCCCAACCATTTTCCTCCACTTGCAAGCTGCTAGGCACGCCCCTCAAGCCATGGCACACGTCCTTAGAGTGTCCAGAAGTGATGGTTTCCTTGAAGTTCAACCAATAGAAGAAGAAAGACAAGAAAACTTGTCCCTTGAACGTGATTGGCTAGCCATAAAGGGAAGCATCACTTTTCGGCTGTCCAATGAGAAATAAGCAAGCAATCTCAGCTTATTTAAGCTTAGTTTAGGTGTTAATTGTTGTACTAACAAGTTAGACATAGTTTTACTTTGTATCTTGATGTATTAGATTAGTTTAGAAAGCTTGTAATCTAGTTTATGTTCTAACCGATTGGAATTAGTGTTAATACCTTTCCTAAGCACGAAGAAAGGTAGTATGGTGTTTGTTTTGCTAGCTATAAAGGTCATGGCTGCCTATTTAAGGTACCACACAGCCATAGCAAAGTACCAACTCCTTTTGAATGATAAAAATCAGATTGCGAGCATTTGTGCTTTCTTCCTTCAAACTCTTACTTGCTTATCCTTAATTAGGCCAATTAAGGTGGTGATCAAGTGAGTCTTAACCGAGATTAAGTGGTGATATCTGTATCTTAATCAAGGTTAAGGGCCCTAAGCTTGAAGATTGGTGGTGTTTCTGTATCCAATCCTAAGGCTTAGTCCTATCCAGTTCAGTGTTTATACTCAAGGTCTTCAAGTGAGTTAAAGTGGGTTTGCTAGCTTTAATTTTAAGTTAGTAAATTCTTACTTTGATTCATTTGTCCATCCCACACATCCACAACCCTTCAGCCCGTGCCCTTAGGCACGACCGTGCCACATTGAATTCGTGAGGTTAGGCCTTTTATGCCTTGTGTTCTTTGTGGGTACTAGTTTGGATGCATTCCCCCTTGTGTTATACACTTGAATACATCACGTTCTCTTTGTTTTATCACTTAGAATCACTTGATTCTAAGCTTCCATTCTCCCTTCACATACTTGATGCCTCACAACCATCATTTTATGTGACCACTTTCCTTTGTTTCCCCTTGATGTTATCTTCCTTTGATTGCTAAGTTAGTTGTATTCTATTGAACCCTAGCTTGGTCATTGGTGGATGCATCATCAACTGAAACGCCTTCTTGAGACACCACGTGACCCAAAAAGTGTACTTTCTCCAGCGAAAACTCGCATTTCTTTAGCTTAGCATAAAGCTTGTGTTCTTTTAAAGTTTCCAACACCATTCGCAGGTGATCTGCATGTTCCTCCTTGGTTTTAGAATATACCAAGATGTCATCTATGAACACCACTACGAATTTATCAAGGAAAGGTTTCAACACTCTGTTCATTAAGTCCATGAAGAATGCTGGGGCATTAGTTAGCCTAAATGGTGGCACTAAGAATTCATAGTGCCCATATCGGGTTCGAAAGGCAGTTTTGGGTACATCGTCCTTCTTAATTTTTACCTGTTGATACCCTGGTATCATATCAATCTTAGAGGATACTACAGAGCCTGCTAGTTGGTTAAATAAATCATCAATCCTTGGGAGAGGATATTTGTTTTTGATGGTCACCTTGTTTAGCTCTCCATAATCGATACATAGTCTTAAACTCCCATCCTTCTTCTTCAAAAAATGTACTGGGGTTCCCCATGGTGAGACGCTAGGTTGGATCAACGTTTTGTCTAGTAGTTCTTGAAGTTGAGTGTTCAACTCAGCAAGTTTAGCAGGTGCCATACGATAAGGAGTCTTAGATATTGGGGCAGTGCCTGGCACCAAGTATGTTGTAAACTCAATTTCTTAATCAGCTGGTAATCCTAGCACATCTTGGAATACATTTGAAAACTCTCTTACCACTGGAATGTCACTCCAGTCTGGCTCTTTTTGTTCTGTCATCTCAACTGCACACAGATAACCTTAACACCTTTTTCTTAACATTCTGAAGGCTTGCATGGCAGATATGGTTGGTATGGTTTTCTGATAGACATTTTTTAAAAATTCCATCCAATCTCCTTTAGGGGTCGAGAAAGTGATTAGCTTCTTTTCACAATCTATAGTCACTTTATGCTTAGCTAACCAATCCAACCCCAAAATAATATCCCATCCTTCCATTTCTAATTGTACCAAATCAGCAAGAAGGGTTTTCCCTTCTACATTAACAACACAATCTCTAAAGATAAGATCAGTATGATAGGTAGTCCCGAAAGGAGTAGTCACATAAAGTTGTATATCCATCTTGTCAGGCTTCCTAGTGAGTTTCTTTATAAATTCGGAGTTCACAAATAAGTGAGTGGCCACAAAATCAAATAAGATGCGAGCACAGAGGTGGTTAACCAGAAAAGCACCTAACACTGTGTTAGTAGGATGTTTAGTCTTTTCTCCTTCCAGGCAAAATACCAGTCCTCCTGCTTGTGGCTTTTTGTTTCTTCTATTGCCTCCTAAGGAAGCACAAGCTAGAGGGGGACCTCGTTATGCTCCTAGGTTATTGCCTCCTCTTGATCTCTGAGTACTACCCTGGTTGTTCCATGTGGCCTTTGGGCAAATGGTGACCCCTTGACGTATCCGTCGAGGGTCTAGCTAAGACTCAATTTAAGAGTGAAAGCTTACAATCTAAGGGAAGATACAATCAAGGGAAAACCAAGGAAAGTGGGCACATAATATGTTGGTTGTGAGGCAACAAACATGTGAAAGAGGAATGGAACTTAGAATCAAGTTATGCTAAGTGAGAAAACAAAGAGAATTTGATGTGAACTGATGTATGTCTCAAGGGATGCAAGACCCAAGCTACAAACCACCAAGAACAAGAAGCAAACAAGGGAAAAACACACAGTTTAGGGGTGGCACGATCGTGCTACTAGGCACGGGCAGGTTGTGCCACTCTTCGGCTGAGTTTCCCTAGCATTTTCCAAAGTTCACGGTTTGAGGTGTTTATGTGTTTGGGTTGAAAGCTAAGCCAAAGAGAATAGCTTTAGCTTGGATTAAGCATGGAAATGGATGTAGGAAGAGTAATGAGAGTGTGGAATGGAAAGAGAATCAAAGTTAAGATTTACTAACTTAAAATTAAGTGAGCAAACTCTCCTTAACTCTCTTTGAATCCTTGAGATAAAACACCAAAGGCGATAGAATTGAACTTGAAGAATGGATACAGAAACACCACCAAACTGAATTTTAGGGCCCTTAAACAATGATTAAGATACAGATATCACCACTTAATCATGTCTAAGACTTCACTTGATCACCACCTTAACCGGCCTACCTAGGGATAAGGAAGTTTAGTATTTGAAGTGTGCGTAAGCATGAAAGCACAAACGCTCTCAAAGGGGTTTTAATTCAAATCTGGTTATTTTTTACAAGTGGTGTGTACTTGCTCTTCAAATAAGCCTAAGCTAGAAGGCAAGCAAGCACACATACACCTCTACCTTTCTTACTAGTTAGGAAAGGTATTAAGAGCTAATACAATCTGATTTGTGCTTAAACTAAGTACATGCTTGCTTAAACTAATCTAATACATTCTAAGCATAAAGTAAACCAATACCAAGGCTTATTATACATTAATAAACTCATAACTAAGCTTAATATATGCTGAATGCTAGCTAAATTCCCATTGGTTTGCCGTAATTGCTTTTTGTCTAGCCAATAGTATGCAAGAGACATTCTTTTGGCTGCTCCTTCTTCATTAGTTGCTCTTCTCTAGATAACTTCCTTTCAAAGCTTGATAATTGAGTCTCTATAGGCCTTGGGACATGTGCCTATGAGCATTGGAATGGAGAAAAACCTTTGGAGAAGGCAAAAACAAACCAAGCTGCTAAACTGGTTTTTGGGAAGTTTTCTGGCTGTGTTTAGAGGCCCCGTTTCTCATGCAAAACATGGTCATAATCGGGCTTGCATACGGTTGGAAATCTCTGGAAGTCTTCTAACTCCTCCAAGTGGAATTACTGAATTTCGAGCTCATTTGCCTAGTGAAAAGATCAAAATGGTGGGACTGGTCTGAACCGGGCTCAATCTGCACGGTTTGGAAGATTGATCTGGTTCTTCATCTTCCACTTGACTTAACTTGATTTTATCACTTCGACCACGTAGCTAACATCTTGAGGACCCAAAATATGTAAAAATACAAGACTTACATTGAAATATAGCTTAAGAAAAAAGATACACAAAACCGAGTACATTCTAACCTTACTGGGTAGTTTGGACACCTTTGGTTTATTTTCTAATTTGAATGGGTGAAGGAAGTCCAAATGGGATGAAAATTGAATTGTTGGAAAGTTATCATCTTTGAATTAAAATCCATCAAATAACATTAGACTTAAACCCTTAGGATGCTTGAGTAATTTAGCACACAAAAGTGGGTTGGCTGCTAGAATGAACCCTTGCCCTACAGTTTCGATGCTTAAACAAAACTTGGATGAATTATTCATCCTTTAACCACTATAATAAACTTCTCCAATTGATTTTATTCCTTTTAAATCAAAGGGGATGGAGGGATATCCATCATACTCCCCTTGTTAAAAAGGATTTGTCCTCAAATCAATTTAGGCAATTACCTCTTCTTCTTGCTTCATTGGATGGCTGAAAAAGAATCAACCATGCAAATAACCTGCCCTTGATCTTGGAGGCTCTTTTCTCTTCATGTCCCTTGCTGATTTGAAAGTTGGACTTAGGGGACTCTTTGAACATGTCATGAACCACTTCCTCACTTACTCTTAAGTCAAGATTAGGAGTTGTAAGTAATGGTTCTGAATTCACTTGACAGAAGGTTTGTTTCAGTGCTTCGGGAGTGGGTGGAGTGGGGAAAAAAGGTTGATGGTTCACCAACAGATAGGAAAAGAATACTTCAATTCTCCTTCTCTTTTGGTGGGTGGTGAGTGTCTAGGGTGAGCATGGAGCCTTTATTTGCTTCTACCATGACTTCTTCAAGATCATCTCCATCCTGGTCTTCAACTTCCTCTTCAAACTTAACCTCTTCTACTGCCTTCCATTCAGCTAAGGTAACATACCTTCTGTTGGGACATTCTGATGCTAAGTGACCAACACCTTGGCACTGAAAACCTTTTGGAACACTTTTAGGAAGGGTTTTTGATGTGGAGTGTAAGGGTAGGCTTTGTAGTGGAGCTTGGTTCTTTTGTGGAGTAGGGAACTTGGGTGTCGTGGGTTTGAGGGTGGAGGGTGAACTCCCCTTGTTCAAGGTTTGTTCATGTGGTGAGGGCTTTGGATTCTCAGGCTTTGGGAGCTGTTTGCTCTTCCTTTACTGCTCCACCTTGTGAGCTAACACACATACTTCATCAAAAGAAGAGTAAGCTTGCGAATCTACAATATTAGCATACCTAGGATCAAGACCTCCCAAGTACCTAACAATTGTTTGTTCTTCTGGTTCATGCAAATCACACTTAATCACAAGCTTTTCAAACTCACGAGTGTATTCTTCTACACTCAAGTTACCTTGGTTCAAATGATGGAGTTGAGAGTAGCAATTTTGAACATAGGTAGGACGAAGAAACCTAAACTTGAGATTTGATTTCATCTTTTCCCAAGTTCTGATTTTGGACTTCCTTTCTGATGTATATCCCAAGAGTAACACAAGAGAGTAAAAATTCAGAAAAGTAACAAGGAGTCCAAAAAGAGAAAGCAAGCTTTGCAACCCCAAACTCAAACTAGGAAAGGATAGGGGAAACCGAACTAGCACGAATCTTGGATACAGATTCACCACCAAGACGTGATTCTAGGGCCCTTAACACTCTTTTGATACAGATTACACCACCAAGGAGATGTTAAGACTCTTGCTAGAACACCACTCAACCCGGCCAAAGGAGGAGATAAGCTAGAAGAGAGTTTGAGAGTGCAAAGGAGCTAAGACTCTACTTCTTTGATTAATTCCTCAAAAGTCCTTTTACAATGCAGGAAGAGGGCTTATATACTCCCTCACTAAGGCTAAACATCAGCCACAAAGTCAAAATAACAATCCTAAAACTAGGTACAATTCGGGTTCCCAAAATGCACTAAAACAAGCTAGATGCAACCGTGGCTTGACAACACTTCATTGTTGATCTTGAGGATGATGTGTCGACCTTGGATGCTTAGGGGACTCCAATCAGCAGCTTGGCTCTCTAAACAAGTCATTTGCAAGTGGATTAAGCCTGGAGAAGAACAAAGCACCTCAAAAAGAACACCCTTGTACCGGACTGTCCTATTAACCGGTTAAGGGAATTTTAACCCTTCTTTTGCTGGTTAATAGCTCCACAAGAGGGTTATTTATCTGGTGTTTTTAATGGTCACTTGATAATATTTTTGAAGTGTTTTCCAGCCATAAAAGTTGTATTTCAAAAGGTGGAACCTTGGGCACTAAACGGACACATTTTCCAGCACCGGTCAGAACTGCAGCAGGATATAGTGCTTGACTTAAACAGCTATTTTGAGGGGGAAAATGACCTCCAAATGACCTGTAATTGAACACCTCGAATTGACTTGCAAACCCTTACCTTGATTGAGCCATTGAATCTTGTAAGGGTGTGGATGCGCCGAAGCTTGGAGACCTAGCTTCTCCACCATGCTTTAAGAAGCCACATTAGCACAACTCCCCCCATCGATGATGAGAGAGCAAACCTTGCCTTGCATAGTACACCTTGTGTGAAAGATGTTATCTCTTTGCTCTTGTAGGGCTCCCTTTTGGATACTCAAAGCTCTTCGTAACATAAGAAGTTCCCCTTCATCCACCTCCTCTATAACCTCCTCTTGGTCTTCCATGAGGTACACTCCCTTCTCCTCCTCCTCGTCCTCTTCTTCCTCCCTAAATGTGTCCCATTCGACCAAGGAGATGATCCTCCTATTAAGGCACTCCGAAGCTATGTGACCTAGGCCTTGACATTTGAAACATCTCCTATTGCTCATAGGAGGGGGGTTAGGACGGCTTGGGGGGAGGTTGGCTCTTTTGTGGAGCTTGGTTCTTTTGTGGAGGTGGTGGGTTGGAAACCAGGGTTTTTAGAGGTGGGTAAGAGCTCCCCTTGTTAAAAGGTTGGCTCTTGGGAAATGGCTTAGGAAGGTCTCTTTTGTAGAGCTTGGTTTTCCTTTGTTGTTCCACTTTATGGGCCAAGACACACACCTCGTCAAAGGTTGTGTATTGTTGCAATTCGACCACATGAGCATACCTAGGGTCAAGTCCCCCTAAGTACCTCACTATGGTTTGCTCTTCGGCCTTCCTAAGGTCACATTTGATTAACAATTTCGCAAATTCCCTAGTGTACTCTTCAACACTCATGTTACCTTGAGTTAGGGAGTGGAGTTCAGCATAGTTGTCTTGAAGGTAGGAAGGTGGCAAGAAATGGCTTCTAAGTTTTGCCTTCATCTTCTCCCATGTCTGAATTCTTCCTTTCCCTTGCCTAGCTCTCTTAGCACATAGATTGGACCACCATAAAGAGGCATACTTTCGGAGTCTAAGGGCAACAAGTTTTACCTTCTTGTCCTCCAGGATTTCCTTGTAATCAAAGATCCTCTCCATGGTTTGTAGCTACTCTAAGAACTCATCGGGGTCTAGTCTTCCTTCAAATTCCGGGACCTCCACTTTAATGTCCCCAAAGTTGGAAGTGTTCCTTCCATTTCTTCTTGGCCTCCTAAAAGGCTCCTCATCACTAGAAGAGTTTAAGTGATGGTCTTCAGCACGGTCATCCTCACCTTGTTCGGATACGGATGTGTTGGAAGAACGAGAACTTCTAATCTCTTTCCGCTTTTGCTTCAAGGACTCCCCAAGTTGTCGCTTCAAATACTCATTTTGGCCCTTGATTTCTTCATTTTGCAACCTCATAGCCTCATAGTTCTTCATGAGGGCCTCAAACGTTTCTTCTAGAGTCATGCTTGCAGCACTCATACTTGAACTAGAGTAGAACAACTCAGAATGGAGTGGCACGGTCGTGCTATGGGGCATGGGGTGGCCGTGCTAACTCTCAGCTTGTCACGGCTAAAACAGCCGGTTGTGGGTTGTGTTTTGTGGATGTGTTTAGGCTTGTGTTAGGGGAAGTTTGGGGCACGTACCAGGCCAAGGAGAGACCAAGCTCTGATACCAAATATGATGTATATCCCAAGAGTAACACAAGAGAGTAAAAATTCAGAAAAGTAACAAGGAGTCCAACAAGAGAAAGCAAGCTTTGCAACCCCAAACTCAAACGAGGAAAGGATAGGAGAAACCGAACTAGCACGAATCTTGGATACATGATCACCACCAAGACGTGATGCTAGGGCCCTTAACACTCTTTGGAAATAGATTACACCACCAAGGAGATGTTAAGACTCTTGCTAGAACACCACTCAACCCGGCCAAAGGAGGAGATAAGCTAGAAGAGAGTTTGAGAGTGCAAAGGAGCTAAGGCTCTACTTCTTTGATTAATTCTTCAAAAGTCCTTTTACAATGCAGCAAGAGGGCTTATATACTCCCTCACTAAGGCTAAACATCATCCACAAAGTCAAAATAACAATCCTAAAACTAGGTACAATTCAGGTTCCCAAAATGCGCTAAAACAAGCTAGAAGCAACCGTGGCTTGACAACACTTCATTGTTGATCTTGAGGATGATGTGTCGACCTTGGATGCTTAGGGGACTCCAATCAGAAGCTTGTCTCTCTAAACAAGTCATTTCTAAGTGGATTAAGCCTTGAGAAGAACAAAGCACCTCGAAAAGAACACCCTTGTACCCGGCTGTCCTATTAACCGGTTAAAGGAATTTTAACCCTTCTTTTGCTGGTTAATAGCTCCACAAGAGGGTGCTTTAGTTCGGATTTTTAATGGTCACTTGATAATATTTTTGAATTTTTTCCCATCCATAAAAGTTGCATTTCAAAAGGTGGAGCCTTGGGCACTAAATGGACACATTTTCCCGCACCGGTCAGAACTGCTGCAGGATATAGTGCTTGACTTCAAAAGCTAATTTGAGGGGGCATATTACCTCCAAATGACCTGAAATTGGTCTTATTGGAAAGAGCACTTCCTAAACTTAAACTTAGGCCCCCTTCCACCCAATCATACCTTGAGGAAGATCATGAAATAACATGCACAAAACCAGGCTTGTGCATTGACCTAAAATCGTAAGTGAACAGAATGTTCTCTTGGCATGGTTTTGGTTGATTTCTTGCATCTTGCCCATGAAACTCGACTCCTTTGAACGCCCTTGAAGGCTTGAGACCTTGCTCATGGGTGGACCTCCACCACTTTCTCTTACTCTTTTAGCACACGTTAGTCCACCAAAGAGATGCATACTTACGAAGTCTTAAACCAATTAGCTTTACCTTCTTGTCTTTTGGGATGTCCTTGTACTCAAAAATCCTGTGAACTATGTGTAACTAATCCAAGAAATCTTCAGGGTCAAGCTTTCCCTCAAATTCATGAACTTCAACCTTGAAATCGTTGGAGCTAGCTTGATACCATGGGTCTTGTCTAGTCATTCTCAATGGTTCATCCTCACTAGATGAATCAAGAGTATGGCAAAACACTTGTTCTTTCTCTTCAGAATCAGATTGGAGTGCTTCTTCATGGGCTTGTTGCTTTTTCTTTGAATATGCATCAAGCTATTTTTGGAGGTACTTGTTTTGAGCTTGAGTTTCTTAATCTCTTCGTGTATCTTCTTGAATCTTTCTAGATAGAAATTCATTTTGCTTCATCAAAGCATCAAACCTCTCTTCTAAGGTCCTGGTTGTAAAACTCATATTGAAGTAGGTGGCTTAAACAAGTAGGAACAGATTTTGTTTTTGGAGGGCAACGACTTTTGCAAGTACGGGGGATGAACCAGGCCTAGGAGAAAGCCAAGCTCTGATACCAAATATG
>JACYFF010031952.1:65644149-65687238 GCA_017589665.1 Selenicereus undatus
ACAACAACAACAACAACAACAACAACAACAACAATAACAACAAACTCCCAGTGTGGGTCCCGCTTTCACGGGGTCTGGAAGATCCAGCTGTTGGCAACCTTACCTCTATTGATATTTCTACCCATTGAGAGCTTGATTCCATAAGACTCACAAAACAGTTTTGTGAAAAAGGTTTATAGAGAAAACGGTTGCAAAAACAATTTACATTCATGCATATAAATACATATATATATACATATAAATGCATATATATATATATATATATATATATATATATATATATATATATATACTTGTGTGTGTGTGTGTGCATGTGTGTATGCATGTATATATATATGTATGTATGCATACATATACATAGTTTTTGGCTCCTAACTAGTATAATTTGTTTGCCCTTAGCACTCAATTTGACTCATGAAATAATCTTTAAATTAGGAATTTATTTTTTTTTGTGTGTTTTTGCGGAAGATAATGTATGAGGTGTTGAATATGGTGCTTATTAAAGCTAACTTTGAATCCTATGGAATAGGAAACAAAAAAAAAGGGGTCGGGGTTGTGTTACTAATGGCCAAACCCTGTTATGATTAGAAGAATAGGAAAAATACAAGTGAAGATATGGGGGAACATTGTGTCGTGTGGCATGCTCGTGCCAGAGTGGAAAATCGCTAAAAAGGAAGAAACGCTACGTAGGTGGTTGGCAGAAATCTCCCACGACCAGCCCCTGTCACGTGGAATGACAATGCAGCCTACGAAACTGCTTCTACTTAGGTAAAGAATAGCCTACTGCAAAGGGGCTTTTTCATATTTTTTCTATTGCTAGGCTTATTTAGCAGCTTTTTCTTCTGAAATACACTACTGTAGGCTTAACATTGAATAAGTACAAAGGTCCAATTTTTGATTTGTTTCGTTTCCCATGTAATTTCTACTCTTTCGATTTGTCTGTACTCTCACTTTCTCTCTCCTTATTCTCTTTTAAATCTTTGTTTTTCATTCACCACAATCAACCTTTCAAGGTTATGAATTTGATGAGCAAGAGGTTGAGAGGGAATTAAAGGATACCTTCAAGGAATTGAGAGGAAATTAAAGGATACCCACAAAAATCGTAAATTTGTTCACCCCTTTTTCTTATTCATTTCTTTTCATAGTCTTCACTGGAGTATTTCAATCTTAAATTTGTAATCCACGTCAAATACGGTTAGAATGAAGTTCATGAATGCAAACAGAAATGGATTGAAGAGGGAAAGATTAATGTGCAAGCTCACTCAACCCTAACCATTCATGGTTTTACCCATGTATGTGCTAGGTTTTCGCTATTAGTTGGTTAATTTAGGGAAACATTATTTTAATAATGGTTTAATTGCTTTGATTCAATGCTTATCCACAATTTAATCACAATCTACGTGAATTTACTAGTATCCTTATGAACGACAACCCTCTCACACAAAAAATCTTCAATAAATTTTGGCACCCTTGTCGGGATTGAAGCATTAGATTTGTAATTGATTGTGACTTAACTATTTGTAAGTAGTTGTGTTTTGCTTTTTGACTAAGTGAAAGCCCCTAAAAATTCAAAAAATTAAAAATTAAAATAATAGTGAAGGACTGTGTGGACTAGGTCACCTAGTTGTAGGAGACTTGCTCAAGTTGAAATTTCAAACCTCCACATTGAGGTAGATCATGCATTCATCTTGGAAATTATGGTGGGAAGAGAAGAGGCATAATGTAACACCCCAAACACAACATATTTTACTGTTTGCATTCTCCTTAATAAAACCCTAAATTAGGACTAATAAATTTGATGATAGAGGTGATAAAACCAATGATCGAAGCATTACCGTCGTCCCAAAAGGGATAAGACTTAAAGCAAATACCCTAGAGAGGATATAGTTGAGCATAAATCAACTCAAATACATTTAACATCATAACTAACATGAGGTTTATACATCACAACTAAGCAATTACCATAAAGTTTACACATCCATCAACTAAAGATCTCGAACTCCAAACTATACAACATTACTGTTGATCCATCCAAATCCCTTACTGAACTTATTTCTCCAGTTGGTTTGCTATCATGAAGGTGTTTCACTAGTCATTTGCGTAAAACAAAACATGAAAAATATTTTGAACTGTAACCTGAAGCTCAATCCATGCACTCTTGTATGATGAAATGATCATTGCCTAAATTGGTTAGGCATGCTTTGCAATTTATTTTAAGTTAAAACAGTGACTGAGAAAAATGTAAAACTGTATTGCTAATTATTATCTGGTAGTGAGCCCCTTGTAACTGTTACGATCTATGGATAGGTGTACACCTGCCAAGCCGGTCGATGACTTGTGCTGAACCTGCAAGGGTAACTAAAGGGCAATGCCCTATAGCTGATGACTAATGGGGTCACTAATTACGTCATAAATCACTTATTGAACTGATTCATTAATGTACTTACCAAAACTTTGTAATTTTGATAAATACCTGGTTTCTAAAGATATAGGTAATGAACGTACCTGGAGTCTTTAAAAATGTAATCTCATTTGATAATACTTATGCACAATGGGAAACGATAGATTAGGCCCTCATTCTGTTTAACAAACGTAATTATAGGTATGTGTAATTAGTAAATAATGCTCACTTTCATAATTGCAATTGTAATAGAAATTCATTAAAAGGCATCCATAACTCGAATAATTCTATAAAAGATAAGTTACACCAAAATTATTTGAAAGCTAAATGAATTTGGGTAATTTAGCTCAAAGAGAATAATGTGGAGAAAAATTGATCAACTTAGAATAATCGGGATCATAAAAGAAAGACTTTGATGGTTATAACTGAACGTCAATTTTTGTTTTGACATTCTGAGATGGATAATCAAGGTTTAAGGGAAATTGGAGTGTTGGTAGGTTCGGAATAACTTTAAACACACTGATCTGGACCAATGAACACTGATCTTGAGTTATTCATTTCCCGATTTCTTCAATTTCTTTGCACATGCCATGTAACTTAGTTTTCCACACCAAATAAGCTTCTAAGTACAATTAGAGTTGTTATCGATTCAAGGTCCACCTTAGAAAATTCATAACTTTCACCATTGACCTCAAATGG
This sequence comes from Selenicereus undatus, assembly GCA_017589665.1. NCBI lineage: Eukaryota > Viridiplantae > Streptophyta > Magnoliopsida > Caryophyllales > Cactaceae > Selenicereus > Selenicereus undatus. Next base: position 65,647,250 of record JACYFF010031952.1, read on the forward strand.
AGACCTAAAACCCCAACATGAAAAGCTTAAGAAGTCCCTCAAAACGTTTATTCACAGTACAATATACAATTCGCACAAGGGTCTATTCACAGTCGTAATGTTCTTGCTTTCACTTCTTCACATAATCTCTCTCTAAAATCACCCTTTGAAACCATTTAACAAAGTCTTGTTCCTTCTCATTACCTTACAAAGTCTTATTACCCAAAATCACTATATGATCGTCTTTACATATTTTACAATCATTCTTTCTACAAAAACACTTAGAATGCTTCCATAACCTCACCTATTTACATAAGCAAATAAAGCGACCTCCTTTAATTATTTCTTGTAATTTTCAAATCCCATCCATTTTGATAAAAACTCAGTAACCTCATTAATCAAGTTTATAATACATCCAAGCCCCAAATTCCATCTCAATGAACACAAATATACTCACTTGATGTCAAAGATTAAACTAAATCATGCATGGCCAGAAAACCCTAAATTATGCCACATACAATCTCCATCCAAATCACTCTAAATGAGTAAAATAAGAACACCAACCATCTTTAAACTTATTTTCCATACCAGATCACAACAATTAAACAAACAAGCACAAACCCAAATTCTTTTGATTCATACATATTTGATAAAGCTCAAGCTCAACTCCACCATATCCAACATCCCCCAAAAACAATAGCATTTGCATAATAACATTTATTTTAATCAATATACCATGATCCATAAACAAATCATCCATAAAAACCTAAATTAAACAAGATAAGGGTTAGAGATTAACTTATTTTAAGCTTGGAATTTGAGAGATGGAGGTGATGTTTGGTGTTTGTGGAAGTTAAGGGGGTGGCAGCTACTGCTAGAGGGTGGCTGGTGGTGCTGGCTGGCAGAGCTTATGGTCGAAAATGGTGTTGGCTATAGGCGGTAGCTCACGACAGGCTAAAACAGTGGAGGGGCGAGCCATGGGGGAAGATAAGAGAAGAGGAAGAAGAAAAGAAAGGGGGAAAAACAATTTGGATTTTACTTCTTGAAATTTTTGGTTTCTATAGAAAACTTGGCTGCTATTTAACCATAAAAAACAACTTTTTATTAATCAAAAATTAGTGCAAATGATGGTGGTTAATTTAATTTAATTACACCAAAGTTTTTGGGCCACAATTTGAGCCTAAAATGAATCGGCCTGTAAATTGGGCCCAAATGAATTGGGCCAAACTTAATGGATTTGGGCCCAATTTTTTTTTTCATGGTCAAAAATTGAAATTTTGAGACATTATAAAAAATCATTTATCACCTAATCGTATTTAATGGGGCCTAACATCGATTCACCTAAAATTGTTACGATAAATAAAACTTGAATTGCAAAGCGAGGCCTAAAATGAATTCTCCCAACCGGGATGATTAAATGAGATAAATAAATGTGAAAAAATTAATAACATGGCCTAATTAAATAAATAAACATGATTTAGGGTCGAGCTATTACATATAACGTCTACTTGCTTTCCTCTTAGGAGTCTAAATCAAATTTTATATCCCCTAAGGTCCACATCCTTCTTGTTTCAGAGTCTTGGAACTCGAAGAGGATGTTCTATTTGAATGTAGACACTAGTACATGACCATGCTTATAAATTCTCTGGAGATGGAGATCTTCCTTTTTTTAAGTGAATTTGAGGTATGCTCAATAATGCATTTCCCAAATGATCCCCAACACATTGTGAGTTATGTTTCATTCCACTTGCCTTAAAAGATTTAGCTAATAAGTAGATTTAAAACCTCCTCATAGATTCTATCATGACATGGGATGGCTTTATGTGCGTGGTTTTAAGAAAGTACTTTCTGAATGGAAAATTCTATCACCACATGGGATGGGTTTGTGCAAGTTAATGTGGCCTTCCAAAGGTCGACATTTAACCACTATTCTCCTACATACAACCTGGGGAGCTCTAAGCACCCTCATTTCTCAAGGACCGACTCTAATGTTTTAATGTCTAATGCTCAAGGTCGTGGTTTCGAAGGAAACAACACCAATTTTTCTCCTTAGCACCAACATTCCAAGGGGCATATAATTCATTTAAAGGGCCTTCCTAACCAATTGTTACTTCATCATACCTATTCCTAGTTACAATAATGTTGATAAAGTGAAAAAGAGTGAATGAAATTAGAGGATCATGAAAGCAATGAGTAAACAACTTACTCAACTTGTCATGTCAAGTAAGAAGAAAGTGACTTTTCCTACTTAACCTAAATTAAACTTGAAAGGGGGATCCTCTTATTTATCCTTTAACCCTAATGATGTGAGGAAAGTTAATTCAGTGATTACTCTTAGATTGGGAAGGAACGTTGATACACATGTAGATAAAAATGATGTGAATGTGCCCCCTTCCCCATCTTCTTGTACCTTCTCCTCCTAAGAATGTGTTTATCATGATGTTTCCACTTCTCCATCTAATCTCTCTCTCTTTAAGCGTGTTGAAGAACCTAAGGAGGATGAGTATTTAGTTACTAGTGACTCTGCACGCTCTAAGGCTACTCTTGCTTCTTCCTCTATGGCTCCTAAGCATGTTTGCTATTTTCCTAACTGATTTAAGGTGGAAAAAGTCTGATCCAATGTAGATAAGATAAGGGAGACTTTCTCCCAAGTCAAGATCAAGATCCACCTCCTTCATGCTGTTCAACAAATGCCCATATCCTCGTGTTCTTAAAGAATTATGCACTACTAAGCAGGCCACTAATGTTCACAGGAGAGCCTTTTTAGCCTCTAATATGAGTTCAATCGTTTCTAATCAAGTGCCTATTGAGCATAAGGAATTAGGATGCCCTGCAAGTTCAATTGTCATTGACATATGGCCTTATTTTCCATTGGAGCTAGTGTAAGTCGCTTACCCTTCAAGGTGTATGACAGATTCGGATTAAAGGAGCTTAAGCCTACCAAATTGGTCCCTGAATTAGACGACCGTTCCAATAGGTGTCTTAGAGGAATCATGGAGGATGTGTTAGTCAAGGTAGGGAAATTCTTATTATAGGTTGACTTTATTGTGCTTGAGATCAAGGTTGTTGTTTGTACCAAACATGAAGTATTGGTAATTCTTTGTTGTCCATTTCTTACTATATCGAATGCCCTCTTTAATTATAGGGATAGGTAAAAGAAGTTAACTTTGGAAATATGACAATACAATTGGATGTGTGTAATCCATCAAAATGACCCATGGGATTTGATGACGTAGAGGGCTCCACCCTAAATTAAGTAGGTGACTTTTCTTTGGAAAAAGTAGACTTTGATCATGAAGGTGAATTGATGTCATGTGTGAGTGAGCCATTTTACATGAAATATAAGACCGAATATGACACATTTACATTTGATGATCAATGTGATGACTCATTGCATACATCCATTCATGTATCCATCGTCTCTTCTCTTTCCCCATCTCATGAAGCACCTCTTACTGTGCCTTCATCCTTATTGCTTGAATTGAATCTCCTCCCTGATACTCTCAAATATGTTTTATTAGGTTCAAATGAGTCTTTTCTAGTGATAATTGCCAACTATGTACACCCGTACTAATAGACTGAAGTGTTCCACTTGCTTTTGGAAAACAAAGAAGATTGATGGTGGACCTTAGGAAACATTAAGGGCAATAGCCCGACAACGTGCAACATAAAATCTATCTTAAGGAAAATATCAAGCCCTACTGAGACTAACAACAAAGCTTGACGTGTACTCTATAAGAAATGGTGAGAAATGAGATTCTCAAATGGTTGGATCGTGTCTATTTACCTTATCTCGGATAGTGAGCAAATCATATCGAAGTCATTCCTAAGAAGATTGGTACTATTTTGATAAAAAAAATGACAAGGATAGACTCATTCTAATAAAAATCCAATCCGGATGGAGGTTATCATTAATTATCGGACTCGCTAGAAAAGGGACTCTTTCCTTTACCCTCTTCAACCAAATGCTAGAGAGATTACCTCAGCAAGCTTCTTATTGTTTCCTAATGGATACTCCGGCTATATCCAAGTTTTCATTGCTCCCAAAGACCAAGACAAGACCACATTTACACGTCCTTTCGACATTATGCCTTTAGGAAGATTTCCTTTGGCCTTTGAATTCCTCGACCACCTTTCAAAGGTGTATGATTTCCATATTTTTCGATTTAGTCCAACAATATCTAGAAACTTTCATGAATTACATCTTTATTTACATGGATTCTTTTGATCATTGCGCAGTTAATTTTTGAAAGGTTTCAGAAAGGTATCAGGAAAAGCATTTGGCCCTTAATTGGAAAAAGTGTCATTTCATGGTAAAAGGTGAATTGTTTTATGCCACAGCATCTCCCATGAGAGGATAGAGGTCGACAAAGTGAAATTAGATTTAATAGCAAAACCTTTTCCTCCTTACTTGTGTGAAAGATTATACGTTCTTTTGTTGGACATGCCAATTTCTATCAAAGGTTTATTTCGGATTTTAGACAGATTCACTTGTTGTTAAGAATGTACCATTTCACTTCTGTAAGGAGTGTGAAGTGGCATTTATAAAGCTCAAGGAGGCATTGACCACTTCTCCCATTTTCTATCCTCCCGTTTGGGGAGAATAATTTAATTTTATGTTTGATGCATTTTCTTATGTAGCAGGAGTGGTGTTGGGTCAATGGATTTATTAAAAAAAGCCCCATATAATTCACTATGTGAGTCACACATTAAATAAAGCACAAGCAAATTACGCCATGGCTAAGAAGGAGTTTCTAGCAGTTATTTTTAAATTTGCAAAGCTTAGGCCCTAACCTCATAAGGTCTTAAGTGGTTACTTTCACTATCCACACTGCTTTGAAACACTTTTTCAAAAAGGATGCCAAACCCAAACTCATTCAATAGATCATGCTACTTTAAAATTTTGATTGTGAAATTAAGGACAAGAATGGGCTCCAAAACCCTGTAGCCCATCCTCCATTGAGAATTGTGATTGACAGTGCATGTGAGACCCCCATTCTTGAGTGCTTTCTCGGTGAACAACTTTTTTGGATCATGCAAAGCTCTGGTATGCTGACATGGTCAATTACTTAGTCAATGAATGATATACCTAAGAAACGGACCCAAGGTGACAGACCACACTTCCGTGTATTGGTTAAGTTTCTCATGTGGGATGACCCCTATTTGTTTAAGTATTGCTAAGACCAAATCATAACAAGATATATACTTAACGACTAAATTCTTAGTTTCCAATCCTTTTATTATGATCGTACATATAGGGAATATTTTAATGAGATAAAAACCACCACGAAGATTCTCCAATGTAGTTTTCGTTGGCCGATCCTATCTACGGGTGCCCATGAGTATTGTAAGAGGTGCACACATTACCAACAAATGAGTAGACTTCCTATGAGGGGTCTGGTACACCTTAACACAATAATTATCAAGGACATATTTGATTTTTAGGGGATAGACTTTATAGGACCATTCTCGAACTCATTTGGGAACAAGTACAACCCCTTATACGTTAAATACATGTCGAGGTGATTCCCAAAAGAAGCAATTAAACCAAGGCTGTCATTAGATTCCTAAGAGAGAATATGTTTGCCTAGTATGAGATGCCTTGTGCAATCATTGGTGATCAAGGGGCCCATTTTGACAATATGTCCTTAGATCTTGATTAAAAGGGTACACCATAACCTATTGCCTAGCTACCCTTTATTACTCTCAAACAAGTCACCAAGTGGAAGTGTCTAACAGACAAATTAGGTAAATCTTAGAAAAGAGCATGTCCAACAACAGAAAGATTGGGTAGATGAGTTAGTGAACTCATCGTGTATAGGATAACTTTCAAAACCCTCTTAGGCATAACCCCTTTTAGGGTGGTGTATGGTCGACCTTGTCAACTTCCCATTAAGGTTGAACTTCAAGCTTGAGAGGTGATTAGGACCCTTAACTTTAGCTTAAGAGCCACCTAAAAGGAAATGAGGCTTAGTTTGAATGAACTAGAAGAAATTAGAAAGGAAGCCTATGATAAGACTCAATTGGGTAAGGAAAGCACCAGAGAATTTAATGACGTATGCATTAATGGGAATGAGTTCTCTCCAGAGAAATAAGTTATCCTTTATCATTTGAGACTTGAATTATTTATCGAAAAACTTATGTTTACATGGACTGGCCCCTTTATTATCATTAAGGTTACCCATATAGTGATATTAAGATCATGGACACCACAAAGACCACACATTTAAAGTGAACAGGTATAAGCTGAAGCACTCTTTAGAAATGCTAAATGAAGGCGGTATGGAGTGTCTATTGCTCCATAAGCCTCCCCATTAAAAAGGGGTGGTAAGAATCATATGGGCTACAAAGGTTAGCATTGATTTGCAAATTGAACATAAAAAGGAAAAATATAAGCCCAAATACTTGCTAGGAAAGAAAACAAATTGTATGTACAACCAAAAAAGAAGGTCATTATTGTCTAATACCAATAAGTCGAGGGTCACCAAAGCAAGCATAATGCCAAAGGAAGGACATGGAATCTTCACCTAAGACATTTAGAAATTCTAGCACAATGTAGTATCCCACGAGTCCATCCAAATAGATACTTGTCAAATAACACAAACAAATGAAAGGAAAGATGAGGCTAAGGTTTCGAGGAGCCAAGAACCAATCCTTAGTGATGATGGAGTACTATTACAAGTGTATGAATATCTTCAATACCAGAGTCAATTGAAAATATGATATTTTCATACTAAATATGGCAAGCATAGAAGTCAAAATTGAATATATGATATCGCATAACTAATAATTGCACTAGGCAAAATTTATGTCCACAAATGACATCCAAATTTTTCTATCATAACGAGCATAATGGTGGCTCGCATTTCAGTGACGCAACTGGTTATAACTCCAGAGTTAGCAAGTGAATGTAACTCCAAAGGAAACATAAGTAATACCAAATGAACTCAAAGCTCAATACAGGGTCAACATATTGATTCCACGAGCATACTCATCCCAAAAATAATAGAAAGCAAATAATGAGATAATGTTATTGTTGAGAAAAACGAGCAAAGGAACTATGAGAGGTAAAAAGAGAATAGATGTTGGTGTGTGAATGCAATAAACATGACAGATAGGTGAAAGAATAAGATCACAATGTCAAAGCAACAAGTGCATGAATGGAGGTAAGGGCTCAACGAATTCTAAAATTGTATAAGGCATAATTTACTTGAAAGACAAAGATATCAGCAAAAAAATAGCAAATGTTGTCCTAAGCAGCAATTGACTACAATAAGGTGAGAAAGAAGTTACCCAAGTAAGTCAAAATATAATAGAAGAAATGATAAAAGATTTTGGAGGTTGGTAAGGTAGAGGGAGCACTATGTCAATAGAAATACAAAAAATGATTATATACCCTCCTACAATACGCCACAATAGTCACCTGGCACCCTGATCTGCATTAAGCTCGCCTCTTACCTAGGATGGTTGTTGTTTCCCTCAATACCTCAATGGTTAAGCTCAACCCCAAAACTACTGTGAAATAATAACACAACCTTACAAACAATCAATGAGGCACCCTAATAGTCATCTAGTTAGCTCATCACACTTAGTTTAACATTATCTATATATCATATACATCACAATATTCTCAAATGCCAACTAAGGAAACTTGCCAAAGCCCAGGAATACTAGGAAAATACTTGAAGGATTTTATTTAGCCTATTTGTCTATTCCTCACCATAGTGACCCTCAATCATAACAATTTTGATAACATGGTCATTATCTCAAACATACACACACAAAGAACATGACCTACTAGCTTTGGCCACATGCCCAACATTTCAAGGCACCTGTACAACATGCAATAATTGCAAGACAAATGCAAGATGACACTTACGAGATACATACAACTCCTCTACCAATAGCTACACTCATGTTCTCATAAATTCTTATGTCTATAGATTTTAGATGCTTCCTTAGGATACAGTATCCCAAGGGAGCTACTAGCTCAAACCTAGAGCTCTGATACATTAAGTGGTGCCCTGAAAAATGTTGTTCATTTTTATTCTAATTTGTAGCCTGTTTAATACATAGAAAAATAATGAAGTAGGTATCATTATCGTATTTCATTATGAAATACAAGGCAAAAGGGATTTTATTAAAATAGTAAAAAAAATCCAAAGTTAGCGATCAAAGGTCAACTAAGTTAATCACACGTCTAACATTCACTCATGCTAATAAAATTTTTAATTAAAGCTTCTACATGGACTCACTTACATCACATCCCTGTGAAGCACGCTAGTGCCTGAGAACAAAATGTTTTGAATAGCGAGACAGAGCTTAATAATGATTTCCCTTATGTAACACCCCCAGCCCCTACGGTCAGGAGCGTTACGTTTTCTTACTTCTTACATAATTCATGGGGAGAAACGGACAGAGTTTTTCCTAAAAACTGACCGTTTCCAGGCTAAAAGCCTTACAAAAATCCCCTGCAAATCAACGAAAGCGCATAACATTTAAAAGAAGCTCAACGGCCACAAGCCGGAGTTCATAACTCAACGAGCCACCCGCTGGGAGTACACCAAACAAAATAGTTCTTTAACACATGAAAAGTAAATGATACAACTCAACGGTCTACACAACCGGAGTACTGGGGTTTACATCCCAAAACACAGCTAATTTCGAATAAAGACATCTAACCATTACAAACCAGGCATATGTTACATCACATCATTAAACACATGAATCTACTTCTATATGGCACACATGACTTTTTTTTTTCAAGTAGGGGTAGACTCCAGCTCGCGTAAGTAGCTTGACTTCCACCTGTCATAATAAAAGCCTGGGGAAAAGGGGGAAAAAGTAATGGGATGAGCAACCACACAATCAGTGAGAATTTCCCTTACTCCGTAAAACCCAAAACAGTTGCAGGCAATAATACTAATAATATCCTTATATCACGCATTCATACTTTACTACCATATTAGGCAATCATAGATCCCAAGGAAAGATTACCCTTCTTAAACTTCATTCCAACCATTCAACTCAATTCTAGGCCCTCAATGACCAAACTGCCCTACTTGCAGGCATTCAGGCACATAAACAAGTATGCAACTAGGACTGAATACAAAGGCTTTCAAACTCACTTTTGAAAACATAGTGACTCTCGATAAATACCAAGAATTATAAATCATGTAAACTTCTTTAAAACTTACAACTTTTCTAAAAACTTATGAGACACCCAAATTAGTAATAAAAGCTTTGCAAGAAACATTCTTTCTTAAGATATGCAACATTAAAAACTTAAACGTTCAATGCATTGCTAGGCTGCAACCAACTACACTTGAAATTCATTTAAACTATATTCAGAACACGTTCATAAAATATATGTAGGTTACGTGCATTTGAAAGCTTTCTTCTTTTCTTAAAAAGGCCTTACTTGGTGTTGATGGGTTTTGAGGGGGAATGGAAAATTAAATTAAAGAAAAAGGAAAAATGATGCCTCAAATACTCACGATTGTCAGTCGTAGTACTTAAGGGTCGGTCCACAGGGAAAACGTGAGATTTATGGTCATTTAAACAAAATGATTAAACTAAATTAACTAAACTAAGTGATGTTATTTAAAGCAATTTAACAACCTAATTCAACTAAACTCATTTAATCCTAATGAACTCTTCTAATCCTAATTCAACAAAGAATTAAAAAAACCCAATTATCTAAATAGACTAAACCTAAACTAACCCTTATGTTAATTACCCAAATTAAACCAAACTAAACTTGAAATTAATCATGATTCAAAAACTAACAACCTAATTCCCTTATTATTAAACTGAGGCAGATTATGACAATTATGGGAGCAGGGGAGGGGGACGAAATAACGCAAAACTGAAATGAAAAACAAGAACAACAGAACGAAATGAAATCAGTAACAGGGGAAATGGGTTGATTCATGACAGAACAAAGCAATCAGAACAACCAGAAGCAAACTTAACGAGTAATAACAGGGCACAAAACCACGCCTAAGACAAGGGAAGGGTGAAACGAGCAGAGGAACGAATTCATACAAAATCGAAAGCAGAATGAAACTCACAAAAGCTGCAACAATCTTCAGCTACCCAGAATTGCAACCATTCGAACAACATTAACATACCAGAACCAAGAACAGCAATTCAAACAAACCGCAACAAGGGAGAGGGGATATCGAATTCAGTAACCCAGAATTGTTTTGCCAAAAATCGAACCAACATCATCAATACAACCCAAAATTCGAAACCCAGAAATGCAAATTCGAAGTCGAAACCCTAAAAAAGATTTAACTAAAACCCTAATTCAGAAATTCGAAAACGAAATGGAAATTGAAAGCGAAAATTAAACGAAATTAAGCCTCAAACGAAATTAAACCTAATCTACTCCTAATTACCTAACCTATGCTACCTGACCATGGCGTCTTCTCCTCATCTCTTATACCCGAAGCAAGGAACTCGACGCCCCCCTCTCGATCTCGACCCTCCGTCTGGTATTGGTGTGCGTGGACGGTTCAGATGAGGCCAGCGAAGGTGGGACGTGGCTTGGTGGTTGTCAGAGGTGGTGGGTGAGTTGGTGGTTTCGGTTTTGGGGAAAACCGTGGGTAGAAGGTGGATGGATTTGGGGAATACGGTGGGCTGGGTGATGTGGTTAGAGTGAGAGGGAGGTGACGAGGCAGAGAGAGAGAGAGATGACAAGGTAGAGAGAGAGAGAGAGGAGCGAGCGAGATGGGCATGGGGGTTTGGGGACTTTCTGGGTCGAGGGTCTGGGTTTGGGGGTTTGGGGACGAAGAAGCAGGGCGCGAGGAGGAAAGAGAGAGAGCGTGAGGAAGGGGAGGGGGTTACTTAAATGTTTGAACCGGGTTTTGCGTGAGCCGGACCGGTCCGGTTTTTTCTGGACCGGTTTGGTTTTTTTTTTGTTCTTCTTTCTCTGCGCGGTTTTTCATCGATTTATGTCCCGGTCCTTCAACCTTCGACAATTCTTCTATTTTTCTCACTTTTTCCTCCATTTAAGCCCTTTTTCCACATTTATTCAAAATCTGCAACATAAATAAAATCAATTAAAAACCTTAAAAATATTATTAAAACGAGCTTAAAATTGGTGTAAAAGTACCTTAAAAATATCACATTTTTAGCTCAAACAAATGCTCCCACACCAAGATTTTGCTCGTCCTTGAGTAAAATAAACTAAACTAACTAAAAAAAATGAATATTAGAAAAAGAAAATCCTAACTCACTATGGTAGGAATCACGATTGCATTTAGCGTATGCAACAAGCCCTTTAAACCCCTTGGACTCCCAAGTGGACGAGTGAGGTCTCGTGAGGGTTTCCAAATAAAAATACCCACAAAATTATTCAAAAATAAAAGAAAATCTTTTTGGGTTTTCTCAAAACTGATATGTACAGAACACGGAAAACATGTGCACAATTCCTAATCAGCTAAATCACCCATGTACTCAGTTATTAACCTGTATATACATAAAATGTACATCAAAGCCCTTTACCTCTAAATGACATCAAAACACTGATTTTCACCCCATTGATCATCCAGATTTTGAATCCATCCTGGTGTTTATGTGCAAGTATATCATCATCTCCAGGACTCAGATTTACCAGAACAGACTCAATCCCACTTAGTTGACATAACTACATTATTCTTATACTGACTTTGGAAGCAAGCTTTCCCAGTAGCAATATTGCCTCAAAGGGTAACGCCCAGTGGCACGTGCCTCAAAGGGTCCCAGTGGCGCATGCCTGAAAAGGATACTTGTCATTCCAAATTTTATTCTTTTTCTTTATTTATTTATCATACAATTTTTTTCAATTTTTTTTTCCAAAGTAATCATGTCATAAGCTAGTGGGAGAATCATTCATGGAATCCTAAAACCTAAAGATAATGATGAAACAATAAACAATGATTGGATAACACAACCTTTAATGAACAACTGAAGTTAGAATCAGGGCTTAGAATATCACATTCGAAGTTAAAGACTTATCACGCACATCCTATTTCTATACAAGCTAATAACTAAAGCATAGGGGATTCAAACTAATAAGAAAAAGTACAAACATCCCCAAAAACAAGAAAAAAAATAATCAAAAATTTTCAAAAAAAATGGCACCTCACTCCCACACCAAAACTTCACAATGTCCTCATTGAGAGAATCAAGGCACTAAAAAGCAAGTCCATAAACTAAACAACCGTAAAACCTAAAATATATACAACTAAAACATGACCCAAAAACAAAAACAAAACCAAAAATAAAATAAAACCAAAATGAAAATGAAAAACAAAACTAAAATCAAAGAAACACACACAAAGTGAAAAACAAACCACAAGCCTAAAAACTAAAGAAAAGAAGACAAAAATCAAAATCAGAACAAAAATCAAAACAAAACCAAACACACACTTATATTTACAAAAGCAAAACTAAACAAAAATCAAAGACCTACTAAATTGCAAACTAAACAAAAAGAAATCTAAAGCAAAATAAAGGAAAAGAAAAACAAAAATGAAACAAAAATGAAAATAAGATGAAAATAAAAGAAAGGAAAATAAAAATGAAAGTAAAATGAAATAAAAAAAATGAAATAAACAAAAATAATGAAAATAAAATGAAATAAACAAAAATGAAATAAAAAGGAAAAATTAAAACATGCTAAGCTAAAGAGACAAAGTATTTACAACTAACACATATTCACAAAATCCTAATTTATACAACTAAATACAAAAAGGAAGAAAAGAAAATAAAAAGAAAAGAAGGGTGGAACGATCATACCAGGTTGGATACAGGTTGTACCCAAACTATAAAGTGTATGGAGCATCAGCCACTCCATATTAAGCTGAAAAAGTGATATTCAAATCAAAACACGTTAGAGCACGCAACAACTTATCAAACATAGAAGCCCAACTCTCAATAGCATAACAACTATGAAACGCAGTGAGTTGGAACCAGATTGAGTACATCCATCTAACCAGGAAAGCACAGGTAAGGGCTTGTTTCAATTTATCAAACAGTTGGGCCCACTCAGGAATGAAGTGAATATACTCACAAACAGCCAGTGGTGAGGTCATAGGCCTAGAAATTGGATCAGCATGAACGAACTGTCTAGGCAAAGCAAAGGGTTCAAAATCCACAAGCCCTTTAAGTTCAGTATGCATATGAGTCTGATCTAAAGTAAAATTATCAATGGTAATCATTTCAAACTCAACAGATTCAGACTTGCTAGGTTCAAAAAGGAAGTCAGTTTGGATGGAATCAAAAGAAAATGTCTTATAATCAGCACGAAAACCATCATCAGAACTTCCGTGGATACCAAACTCACCAGAAAAAGATTCATATTCTACAGGCAGAATATTATCATTAAAGTCAAGCATAGTGAGTTCAGGTATCTCATCATGCAACTCCTGTGAAACATCTTTGGAATCACCCAAATCATGAAACTCTACTGCAGGTAAGATGCTAATTTCTAACTCACTATCAGAATCAGATTGTTCATTAGTGACATGTTCAAGTGAGCTAGTACAGGGTGCAAGATCTGATGATAGAGACTTAGGGAGGTCACTTTCTTGTTCTAAACTAGGCAAACACATGTTTTCATTCAAATAAGGCCTAGTAGAATAAGAAGGTTCAGACTCCTCGTAGAGACTAATTTCGAATTTAGAAGATCCTAAACTAGAATCAATCTCTCTAGAAGTCCCTCTATTTTGATTAAAACATTGAGAATATTCAGCAATTCTCAATTTCATGGTCTCTATAAATTGATCATTCATATCATCAAGTTTGATCATTTGATCAGTCATATCATCAATTTTCTTTTCAAGTCTTGCACAGGTAGCACGATAAGGACACGTAGAAACATCATGAGAAGGAGATTCACAATAATCACACAGTACAGGAGGCATATAAGAATAAGATGGGTCATATGAGTTTAGAAAATTATCTGGGGGGGAAGGATTAGCATAAAAATCATACTCATCAGAAGTTGGGTATCCAGAAAACTTATTAGTTTGTTCAAACTCGTAAGTTTCCCAACCTAAATTTTCAAAGAAATCCTAAACTTCATCTTGAGTTTTAGATAACAATCCTAACAAACCCCCTGGGCACATGGACTCAACATGACCTTTAAATTCAAAATTTAGACCCAAAACAATGAGCTCACAGATTTCCCATTTTTGAAAGGTTTGAGGCAATTGAGCACAATAATCATTAAGGCGCGATAAATAGCTCCAAAAGGGTTCATGCTCATATTGTGGGAAACTAAAAACTGGCATTTTGAAAATTTTTAAAGTTTTTGAAGTTTTTCAATTTTTTTGGATTTTTGGTTTTTCACTTTTTTTTGGGTTTTTTTTTGAAAACAAAAACAAGGAAACGATAAAAATCGATTTGAAACTAAACAACTAAGCAAAACATGAATATCAACTAAACAAACTAAACAAATCAATACGAAAGCAACTAAAAAAATAAAAACATGACCAAATCTCATGCCATCTTCCCCGGCAACGGCGCCAAAATTGTTGATGGGTTTTGAGGGGGAATGGAAAATTAAATTAAAGAAAAAGGAAAAATGATGCCTCAAATACTCACGATTGTCAGTCGTAGTACTTAAGGGTCGGTCCACAGGGAAAACGTGAGATTTATGGTCATTTAAACAAAATGATTAAACTAAATTAACTAAACTAAGTGATGTTATTTAAAGCAATTTAACAACCTAATTCAACTAAACTCATTTAATCCTAATGAACTCTTCTAATCCTAATTCAACAAAGAATTAAAACAACCCAATTATCTAAATAGACTAAACCTAAACTAACCCTTATGTTAATTACCCAAATTAAACCAAACTAAACTTGAAATTAATCATGATTCAAAAACTAACAACCTAATTCCTTTATTATTAAACTGAGGCAGATTATGACAATTATGGGAGCAGGGGAGGGGGACGAAATAACGCAAAACTGAAATGAAAAACAAGAACAACAGAACGAAATGAAATCAGCAACAGGGGAAATGGGTTGATTCATGACAGAACAAAGCAATCAGAACAACCAGAAGCAAACTTAACGAGTAATAACAGGGCACAAAACCACGCCTAAGACAGGGGAAGGGTGAAACGAGCAGAGGAACGAATTCACACAAAACCGAAAGCAGAATGAAACTCACAAAAGCTGCAACAATCTTCAGCTACCTAGAATTGCAACCATTCGAACAACATTAACATACCAGAACCAAGAACAGCAATTCAAACAAACCGCAACAAGGGAGAGGGGAAATCGAATTCAGTAACCCAGAATTGTTTTGCCAAAAATCGAACCTACATCATCAATACAACCCAAAATTCGAAACCCAGAAATGCAAATTCGAAGTCGAAACCCTAAAAAAGATTTAACTAAAACCCTAATTCAGAAATTCGAAAACGAAATGGAAATTGAAAGCGAAAATTAAACGAAATTAAGCCTCAAACAAAATTAAACCTAATCTACTCCTAATTACCTAACCTACGCTACCTGACCATGGCGTCTTCTCCTCATCTCTTATACCCGAAGCAAGGAACTCGACGCCCCCCTCTCGATCTCGACCCTCCGTCTAGTATTGGTGTGCGTGGACGGTTCAGATGAGGCCAGCGAAGGTGGGACGTGGCTTGGTGGTTGTCAAAGGTGGTGGGTGAGTTGGTGGTTTCAGTTTTGGGGAAAACCGTGGGTAGAAGGTGGATGGATTTGGGGAATACGGTGGGCTGGGTGATGTGGTTAGAGTGAGAGGGAGGTGACGAGGCAGAGAGAGAGAGATGACAAGGTAGAGAGAGAGAGGAGCGAGCGAGATGGGCATGGGGGTTTGGGGACTTTCTGGGTCGAGGGTCTGGGTTTGGGGGTTTGGGGACGAAGAAGCAGGGTGCGAGGAGGGAAGAGAGAGAGCGTGAGGAAGGGGAGGGGGTTTACTTAAATGTTTGAACCGGGTTTTGCGTGAACCGGACCGGTCCGGTTTTTTCTGGGCCGGTTTGGTTTTTTTTTAATTTCTTCTTTCTCTGGGCGGTTTTTCATCGATTTATGGCCCGGTCCTTCAACCTCCGACAATTCTTCTATTTTTCTCACTTTTTCCTCCATTTAAGCCCTTTTTCCGCATTTATTCAAAATCTGCAAAATAAAATAAAATCAATTAAAAACCTTAAAAATATTATTAAAACGAGCTTAAAATTGGTGTAAAAGTACCTTAAAAATATCACATTTTTAGCTCAAATAGTTGGCCTCTTCAGGCTCGTATTACTTTTAAAATAACTTCTTTTCCTTTCTGAACTGCTTAGAATGGCAATTTGCTAAATCTCTTATTTATTAGGAACATACTTCTAATGTAAAAACATCTCATTATGCTGGCTAGGGGGAGGTCAACACCGCCCTTAAGTGAGATCGTCACTCTTATTCTACGTTATCCCCGGGGTATACGTACATAACTTTTGGCCAAAACAGGTCTCAGTAGATAAACTCAAACTTCGATATTGTCCTTCGAAGGCAACAACTCACACCAAGATAATCATATCTTGAGTCCAGTCCCCCTCAAGGTTTTCTTATGCATCACACATCATAACTTATCTGGGAAACAGCTCACACCAAGATAATTCATATCTTGAGTTCGGTTCCTAGGAACAGCTCACACCAAGATAATTTATATCTTGAGTCTAGTTCCTAACTTTTCTTTAGGGGGAAACAGCTCACGCCATCTTTGCGTCCAGTTTCCAAGAACAGCTCACACCAAGATAACTTGTATCTTGAGTCCAGTTCCTACCCTTTGGCCAATTGCCTAGCACTTTCTTAGCCTTTAAAGACATATTTCATTTCTCTATTTCAAATGCTTACTTGGCTGAAAACTTGCTTTTTAAACTAAACGATCATAACCTTTTGAAATGCTTATAGTTCATTCGTTTTTGGCTTAAACATTGCTTATAGAGGTCATAAGTTTATTAACACATAAATCGACTTCCTTTGAAACTTGAAAGCTTCTTAAAAATGTAATGAGCTTATTAAATCGTAAAATGATTTCGTTTCGAACTTAAAAGCTTTGTATAAGCATAATACGGCTACTAACTTGCAAAATGACTTCGTTTTTAACTTAAGAAACTCTTACAGACGTAAAACGTTTGCTAGTTTATAAAACGAATTCATTTTTAACTTAAAAGCTTAGTATAAACGTAATACGTTTATTAACTCGTAAAACGACTTCCTTTAAGACTTAAAGGCTTCTTATAAAGGCAACAAGTTGGTTAATACTTAAAACGATTTCACTTTAAACTTAAAAGTTGCTTATAAACGTAACACATTTACTAAATTGTAAAATGACTTAGTTTCTAACTTGAATGCTTCTTATAAACGTAATAAGTTTACTAAATCATAAAATGACTTCGTTTTTAACTAAATGGCTTTTTATATAAACATAATAAGGTTGTCTAATCATAAAACGACTTCGTTTCTAACTTAAAAGTTTTGTATAAACGTAATAAGGTTGCTAAATCATAAAAACAACTTCATTTCTAACTTGAAAGTTTCGTATAAATGTAATACGTTTGATAGTTCGTAAAACTACTTCATTTCCAACTAAAAAGCTTCTTATAAATGTAAAATGATTGCTAACTCATAAAAACAACTTCACTTTTTAGCTTAAAAGCTTCTTTTAAACGTAAAACATTTGCTAAATAGTAGACCGAAACTCAATAGAGACTTAAGTGACCAAAAAGCATGCAAATAAGCTAAGCTTCATAATTAGCACCTTAAGAACCTTTTAAACATGAGGAGGGGTCATTACCCAAACTAATGCCTTAAAAACCTTTTCGAACTCACTTTTAGTTCGCTTTTGAAATTCCTAAACCTATCGACTATTCAGTCGGGTCTCTAACTTAGCAGTTCGACGGTTTAGGACCTTTTTAACATTTTAGAAGTCCTAACACGCAAATCGTCAACTATACATTTAAAAGCATTCTCAAGCATGTAAAACGAGCTTTCTAAATGTCATGTTCTTTTTAAAGACGTCTAAAATTTCAAGAATTAATCACATAGCACATTACGGGAAAAGGGGTTTACACATAGCACATTCATACACTTCATAGCACAACGCAGCAGAATAAGCCACACATGGCCTCGCAATCCACACGATTGCGGCAATTCACAACTGGACTTCCTCCTCACACAACAACGACCACAATGTAACGCCCCAAATTAAACATGTTCCATTGTTCATATTCTCCTTAATAAATCACTCAATTGTAATTTGATGAATTCAATGATAAGAGCGTTACCGCCATCCAAAAGGACAAGGCTTGAAACCTAAGTGTTATAAATAACACAGTTAAGCATAACCTCCACTGTACACATTCACATATGATTATCCATTCACAATCAAGTGTTAACCAATGTAAGGTTTATAAACCATAGTGAGATAATTCACCATGTAATCTACATCTTCACCCACAGAAGAATTCAAAATACAACGTTGATCCATCTGAATTTCCCTGCTTCTTATTCTCTTCAGCTGATTTGCTGGCATGAGGGCAATACTCTGAGAATTTGCCTAAAACAAAACATGAAAAACATTTCGAATTGTGAGCCGAAGCTCAGTACATGCGTTCCTGAATTGTTAAATGATCATTGAACACTGATTGGGCCCGCTTTCCAATTCATTTTAAGTTAAAACAGTTAATGAAATAAATGTAAAATTGTATTGCTAGTTATTATCTGATAGTGAACCCCTTGATACTGTTACGATCTATGGATAGGTGTACACCTGCCAAGCCGATCGGGGACCTGGCCTGAAGCCGCGCGGGTAACTGAAGGGCGAATGCCCTGTAGATGATAACTGACGGGGTCACTAATTAACTGATAAATCACTGTGTAAACTAATTCATTGATGTACTTACCAAAACATGATAACGTTGATAAATACACTCTGATTTCTAAAGATACAGGCAATGGACGTACCTGAAGTCTTTAAAATGATATTTCCCTTGATAATACTTATGCACAATGGAAATGATAACTAGGCCTCAACTCTGTTTCATAAATGTCATTGTAAGTATGTGAAGTCAGTAAATGATCCTTACTCGCCTAATTGAGTAAGTAAAAATATGTGTAACAGAAATTGAGTAATAAAATGGGATACATAACTTGTGCATTTCAAATAATAAATTAAATCAGTTAGAATTATTAAACTTGAAATACAACAAATTGAAGTAAAATAGGCCAAATGGAAATGATTGAGTAATAATGAAAAGATTTTAATTGATATAAATGACACATGGTTTGCTGATATTTCTGAAATGGATAAAGGAAAGTGTGAAGCTTCTGAAAAGGATAATAGAATGGTTAATGCCTCTGAAATGGATAATAGAAGGTTTAATACTTCTAAAATGGGTGACAAATGCCTTATGCCATAAGGGGTGTTGCGAGGTTCATAAAAGCTCATATAACACCCAAACATGGTCCAAAGGACACTGATTTTGAGTTATTAATCTGGTCACTTCCCAAATTTCATTTTCATACTCATGTGACTCAGTTTTCAACCCAAGTAAGCTTCTGTATATAATCCAAATGAACTCACTACACTTTGTAATTTCCTTGCAATACCCATAATTATATAGAAACTTACAACAAAAATTAATTCCAAATGTCACGGTTTCTGTATTCACTCATATTACTGTTCGATGGTCTGCATTAGAAAATTCATATCTTTCACTCCCAACCTCCAAATAAGATATAAATCCGTAATATGAAAATTTCACAATGTCCTCTAAAACTTTTATTTAGGACACAAAGCATGATTCACATAATAAGGTCCCTAAAAGTGGGCTAGAACACAGACGTGCACAATTTCTGATCAATCTGTGCAGTCGTAGCAAAACAACCATAACGTTTTCCACAGAACTCGGATTAAGGCGATTCAAGAGGAATTTTAAATAAAACTCATTGATCTATCCACACACGAAAAATCACAATTTTCAGAGACCCAATCAATACCAGTTTGTCCGTGAAGTTACTGTTCCAGTTCAGTTCCCAGTTTCGATGCATTCTGCACAGTCTTGAGTAAATTGGTCATAACTTTGCCTACACAACTCGAAATTGAGTAATTCCAAAGCCTATTGAAATATAACGCACCAAGATATCACTACACCAAAAATCATGAACTTTGGATGTGCCAAACAGTACCAGTTAATTCCCAAAGTAGCCCCTATTTCAGGTCTGTTTCCCATCTTTAACTCACATATTTTCAATCTCTTCTTCACATAAACACCCACTAAAATCACTCTTGAACTTATATAAATCAGCATAAACATCTTGATATTCATTACCAATGCTAAAGATCACAAAATCTCATTTAAAACAATCAAAATTCAACACTTGAACATGAAGCTTGCATGATTAACATAAAACCCTAACCCTAGCTTCAACTCCAACATGATCCATCACCAAGATGATTCTTAATTCAATAAAAACAACATAATCCACCGTCAAAACAACCAAAAGAATAAGCAAAAACCAAGAAGATCAAGCATCAACAACAAAATCAGCATAAGAGGTGAAAAGAATTACTCACTTGGTGCTTTAAAAGAGGTATGAATGATTCTTGGTGATTGAAGGAGTGAGAGGGATGGTTGGGGTGGTGGGTGGTGGTTGTTTGGTGGCTGAAATGATGGTGGTGCTACTACTTGTTGCCGCTGGCATGACTACAGAGAAGGAGGAGAGAAATAGGAGAGAGAAAATGTCTAGCAATCACTTGGTGCAAATGAAACTTAGGCAAACATAATACTTGGATGAGAATTAAAAGCCCAAAAGCCACTTTTGCTAAAAATAATTAAGGCCTAATTAAGAGTGATTAGCTAAACAAATGAGGGTCAAGTCTCGTTGACTCGAAATCGGCCCTAAACGGGCTCGGGTTGGAAAAAAAATGTCAAACCAGGTGCGATAATTAAATTTGTTTTGTTTTTTTAATATGATGCCATGAAAAATAATTTAATCATTTAAATCATAATTATTGAGGCCTAATATCAATTTCTCGGAAAAATTATTTTCGGTAAATGAAACTCGAATTGCAAAGTGGAGCCCGAAATGATTTATTTATTTTTTTTCAACTGGGATGATTCAATGAGATAAATAAATGTGAAAAATAAATAACATCACTTAATTAAATAAATAAATTTGATTTAGGGTCGGGCTATTACACACAAGATCCTCAAATCACTCAATAGTTCTTCCTCCAGCCATCCAACTACCATACTCGGTTCAATATTGTCATACAAACGAACAATACATAAACGATCATACATCAATATAACATTCATGCTTAATAACCAGCATAATGTTTAAGTGTACCAACGGATGCAATCGAGGCTTTAAAACGACACTTTGTTTACCAATTCACAAAGTAACATCCATAGGCACCTTGTTCCATTGTAGTTATTACGAATAAATTCTAAACAAGTCCAAAACTAATTACCCTTAACCTTTAAACCATGTCCAGCTTATTCCATAATTATTTTAATCACTCGGCTAGCATCCTTAGGTTCCAAACATACTTTAACTAATGACCAATACTTGAATTACACTAAAAGAACACTCTTTTTGCCAAGCACTCCTCCAATCTGCCAAGTTATCAATATTCAGCATCAATCTAACATGCATTTAACCAAAATCAATTCCGAACTTATAAATTGTCAATATGAATACTAATTCACCCAACATGATTTCCACGCTCAGCTTCAACATATTCTTGCTAATTGCGACAAAAACGTTGAAATTATTAGTAATTTAGGAGGAAAGGAACCCTCACCTTGAACCTAAGTTAGAGGCTCGATTCACAATCGTGGGCTTGATTTTAGGGGCTCAACTAACACCATTTCTTCGGAACTTGCTTACCCACGCTCGAACATGACCAAATCGCTCCCAAATTTCCAACAATTCAAACCCTAAAATAGACCCAAACGCACTTTCTGATTTGAAGTTGAATTAGGTATATGAAAGTAACAATTTCTACTCTAATTTATAGAAAATTGAAGCAACTAAGAGTGGAATTGAGTGGCCATACCTTGGCATGTGTTCAAGCTCCGATTCGGCGCCCCAAACCCTCCATAAGCGTGGCCAGGAGTTTCAAATTTCAACCCAGATTCGCTCCAAACTTACGCCAACTAGTAGGGGTGGTCGAATGGGGGGAATTTTGTAGCTAAAAGTGGCGGAAATTCTCTGGGTTGGGAAGGTTTGATGGAGCGCGCATGGTGGAGCAGAGGAGGAACAAGATGAACCAGAGAGAGAGAATAGATGTCGTGAAATGGGGGGGTCGCGGGCAAGAGAGAAGAACAGAGGGACTCACAAATTTACTAGTTTGCCCCTCCCTACTCTCTTTCATTAATTTTGGTCCAAGCTGTTAAGGAATCGGTGTCGCTAGCTTAATTCGCATCGCAGACTCTAAATTCAATGATCAATAACCCGACCATTCATCGATTATTCATTCCCAAGCATGTCTAGGCTCGATTTAGTACTCGTTAATAATCTATATTAATGCTTACTAAAATCATCGAAGGATTTTCAAAAATAATAATTTTAATAAAATTATTGTTCACATAGGCACATCACTAATAATTTAACTCGTATCGTTAAATAAAATAGGTTTTTATAACGCGTAAACGCATCACGAACAACTTAACAGAAAACAAGGTGCGCGGGCCTTACACCTTAATTGTGAAACACATACTTAAATTCATTTCAGATGTTTAGGGGTGAGAAGGAAAGGTTTAAACAGTTCAACTATAATTAGTTCTAACCCTTTCAAATCCTTAGCCATTCACTTCCTATCAATTATTAAAAACTAAAAATAGCATTTTGTTAATGGCGAGCAACTCCACTAGAGCGTCTCATGGGTTATCAAAACCAGAACAACCTTATGGGTTATTGGAACCTGAACAACCTTATGGGTTACTAGAACCCAAATAACTGCATGATGCAACATGGGGAGACTAACTTGTCTCCATAGAAGGGTAAACATACCCTAATCTCATAAGGCGGCCTCTCGTAAACTTGTCTTAATCTTTCCTTTAAGATTTAGTATGTTATGAATAATTCCATTGGATCTCAATAAGCGTAATCCATCTAACCAAAACCTCTATTCACTTTGCAAAGCTACTTTTAAGCTTGAACTACATAAATATAATATTAAACCATGACCATAAGTTACACACCAAAAAATGCATAAAATTACATATCACAGTTCAGTTTCACATATAAGGTCCTCTCGACATACAAGACCACGTAAACAATATATAAACATCCAAACACATTTTAAAGGAGCAACCATGGGGAAGTTAGGGCATAGACATTACCTCAATGAAGCATAACAACCTATCTTGAGCTTGAACCTAGATTGTTGGGCCTAAACGATGAAGTAAATGTTACAACATGGGTCGACTTAAGGGACATCTTGTACCCCCAAAATGTAGATTTTCAACACAAAGACAAGCATCCCACTAAGGTCACATGACTATAGCTAAGGTCCCTTGATACTGATTGTCACTACATGGGCTAACTTAAGGTCACATGAATGGCAGTGATGTTAACTGGCGGTGGTCGTTGGTAAGGCTGGTTGGTGGTAGTTGTGGTCGTGCAGGGAGATAGTGACATGTGAGTGAGAGAGTGCAGCACGAGAGAAAGAGAGTATTGGGGGGGGGGATTGGCGATGAGAGCAGTAGTGCGGTGGTGGTTAGGCTAACCCATTGGAAGCTAATACTGGTGGTGGATGTGAGCAAAGGCAGACAATCACTAGTGAGGGAGAGGTGAGAGAGAGAAAGTAATATAAATTTTATAGGGGGTCTAGAGTTCACACGAAAAAGATAGATTTCTTACTTTTCTTTTTTTGCTAGTCACTCAAGGAAGGAGATAGATTCTAGTTCAACTTTGACCAATTGGAGGATTTTTGAGGATGTGATTATCCTTTCCAATTTCGTAAAATAATTCAAATTTTGATTTTTAAACATTGGAGAGGTGTAATCAGAGACATATACATAAGAATTCACTTCAAAATTTATTATTTCTCTTTATTAAAACATTGTGCTAGTTCAAGAGAAGTAGAAATTTGGGCTTTGGGTAAAATTCTAATTTATAGAGGCTCAACAACCCAACGTTTACCAAACGATGAGTTTTTAAAACTAAACATCGTTAATAATTTTCCTTTAGAATTGTGAACATGAATTTTCGTGCTTTTACAATACACATATGTGTGTGTGTGTGTGTGTGTGTGCGCGCGCATGTGTGTGGGTGTGTCTGCGTGCATGTATGTATGTGTCTGTATGTGTGCACCTCAAACTGGTTTTGGCAGATGGTATTCAAGAAACAATTTTGGGAGGATTTGGATTTGGTTATTCACAGTGTACCTTAAACTGAGAGACAATTTTTAGTAGGCGACTTTAATGGCCATATTAGGAGGAAAGCATATGGGTATGACCAAACGCATGGATGTTTTGGTTATCGAGAATGAAATTGTTTTTCAATTCTAGACTTCGTGGTTTCATAAATTTGGTGATTGTAAACTCTTATTTTATGAATAAGAAGGAGGATCACTTGGCAACCTTTAGGAGTGGCAACATGAAGACCCCGCTTGACTTCTTAGTTAGACCGGACAATACAATGATGTGTAAAAATTGTGAAGTGATATCTAGCGAATATTAAGGACATAACATGAAGTATTGGTGACAAATGCAGAGATTAGAAGTTCGAACTGGAAGAAGAGAACTGTTAGGGATCATAGAATTAGATGGTGGAATCTTTCAAAAGGGAACACAACAAAGTTATCAGAGAAGGTTAAGGGAAAAGGGAGATAGAAATAAGTTAAGGATGTAGGCCAAATGTGGGAAGCGACGACAGAGTGCATTAAGTGGTCAACGAAGGAAATCTTAGGTTCATCTGGAATAGATGGAGGCGAAATAGAAGGAGTTTGGCGGTGGAATGAGAAGGTAAAAGATAAAGTCAAGAAGAAATAAGAAGTATATGATGCTTTTATTAATAATAGAACCGACAAAGAACAAGAGGTGAATGAAGTTATATATAAGTCTTCAAAAAAAATTGCAACGAAAGCTGTGATTGTGGCCAACAACAAAGATTACAAAATGTTTTATCAGAAACTTGAAATTGAGGAGTCTGTGAATGAGGTCTTTAAGTTAGTGAGGATTAGGGAAAGGAGAACCAGAGACTTGAGTAACACAAGGTGCATGAAGGATGAAAATGATAAAGTCTTAGTGTAGGAAGTTGAAACAAAGGAATGATGGAAAAGGTACTTTTATGAACTCCTTAATGGGGAATTGATAGAGTACCCATAAAGGATTGAACAGGGGTGGGGTGAGAGGCAGCAATACTATCGATGTTGTTGCCTTATAGCTGAAAAAAGATTAAAGAGGCCCTATGGAAGATGCCCAATGGAAAAGTATTGGGCCCATACTAATTTCTTGTGAAAGTATTGAAGTGTATGGGTGAAGAAGGACTAAAGTGGTTAAAAGAGCCTTTTAATGTCATTCTTAGGACAACAAAGATGCCAAGTGAATGGAGATTCAATGCAATTATTCCCTCTATAAGAGTAAAGGACATATCCAAAATTGCCACAATTGTAGAGGTATTATGCTGCTGACAAAATCTATGAAGTTATAAGAAAGGGTGATCGAGAGAAGGCTAAGTAAGGATATTTCAATCCCAGAGAACCAGTTTGATTTTATGCCAGGACGATCGATAATGTAGGCAATCCACCTCCTTAGAAATCTTATGGAATTGTACAAAGATAGGAAAAAGGATCTCTACATGGTTTTCATAGACCTTGAGAAAGCCTACGACAGAGTACTACATAAATTGTTATAGAGGTGCTTGGAGGAGAAAGGACTATAGTTGATATATTCATGTTATTAAGGATATGCACGATGAAGTAAAGATGAGAGTCCGAGAGTCAAAAGGTGACACTAAAGATTTTTCAGTTGATATTGTACTTCATTAGAGATCGGCTTTAAGCCCATTTCTTTTCATCATTGTTATAGACGTACTCGGTAAAGAGAACCAAGATGAGGCACTATGGTTTATGTTATTCATGGATGATATTGTCCTTATTGATGAGACTAGTGATGGAGTTAATAATAAGTTGGAGCGATGGAGGCATACCTTAGAGTTTATGGATTTTAAATTAATTAGATCGAAAACTGAATATGTAAAGTGTGGTTTCAATGGAGGGGAAGGGGTCAGTGGAGAATTTACCTTCGATATGACAACAATACCAAGGATAGAGAAAATTTTCAATTGGTTCCGTCAAGAGAAAGAGGATATTGACAAAGACAATAACCATCATATTAAAGTAGGATGACAAAAATAGAAAAATGCGTTAGGGGTGTTGTGTGATAAGAGGATTCCTATAGGATTAA
Source organism: Selenicereus undatus (assembly GCA_017589665.1). Taxonomy (NCBI): domain Eukaryota; kingdom Viridiplantae; phylum Streptophyta; class Magnoliopsida; order Caryophyllales; family Cactaceae; genus Selenicereus; species Selenicereus undatus. The sequence goes on from JACYFF010031952.1 coordinate 65,673,654, forward strand.
AAGATAGAGTTTATTACATGGTAGTTACACCAGCATTGTTGTATGGCTCAGAGTGCTGGCCAAGAAAAAAGACTCAGGTCCAGAGGTTGATAGTACCAAAGATGAGGATGATTTGGTGGATGTGCGACCATATAAGACTGGATAGGATAAGGAATGAGGTTATAAGAAACAAAGTAATAGTAACACTCATAGAAGATAAAATGAGAGAAATCAGACTTAGATGGGTTGATCATATGAACAAGAGGAGTGTAAACGCACTTGTAAGAAGATGCAAGATGACTTACCTCCCAGATTGTAGAACAGGCAGAGGACGACCTAAAAAAATTTAGAGCAAGGTGATTAGACATGATTTGAAATCTTCATGGCTAATGGAGGATATAGCCTGAGATAACAATTTATGGACGTCTCGGATTAAAGTTTTGGACTATTAGGTCGCTAGCTTCATGGGGCTCATTTGGCTTTTGAATGGTAGGACATATGTGGTGCTTTACTAACTTTTATGCAATCTTGCGTTTGTCACATTTTGTATGCAAGTAGTACCCTCATTCGAGGTTGTTACGATTAGAAGTCTAGATAGGATCGATCGGGTACTATGATCGATCCTAGGATCGGATCTAAGATCCTTAAATTCTACAGATAATGCAAAATAATCATCGAACACTGCAAGTTTACCTAATCAACACTTGAATCAGCATACATTTAGGAAAATTATTAACAATTGGCCACATACCAAGCCATCAATTTGCTAAACTCGCAAATCCGTGTACTTCCTAGTCACCAATCATTACATACTACTAAGTTTCAACTACTGAATGGGATGATAATGTCCGATTTCCAATATTAATGTCTTAAACATTAATCACAAACCTCAGTCGCAACAAACACAATGTAAAGAAAAACATGAAACTACTTCTTATAGCACACGGACACTGAAATCATCAGAATTATAATCGTAAATGACATCACCAAGCTCATCGATGTCAGTGGCAACATTGGTACTGATTATTGTGTTCCCTTCTATCATACCAACTCCATGCTTATCATCCTCATCATTGCCACCACCAGCATCAGATTCAGTGTCATTTTCATTCACGTACACATGGTCTATGTCATTTGCAATACCATATGTTAAGCTCGGATTTGCACCATCAACCTCTTCAACATCAACATCATCACCAAGCTCAGAAACATCTTCCCCATCTTAACAAAAAAAAAATTAACGAACTGACCAGTACACATATTAGTTAGTACAATTAAAATTATATACATTTGACTTTGCCCTCGGTCCAATCAGGGGATCAAATTGATTATTAAAACACGAGTTTACTTAGTCGATTTATTAGTGAACAAGGAAAAATATTATCTAGGCGAGTAACTAGATTCACCTTGAAACAACAACGATTAATTACTATTGCTATAAAACAAGTTCGTATCCTATCTTTGTTACCTTTCATTTATAATGACAAAATATTTGAACAAAATATTTGAAATAATCACGTCAACTATTACTAGAACTACTAAATTTTGGAAAAAAAAAAGAAAAATTTGAACCAAAAGGAAAAATATGTCTTTTTTTAGAAAAAATAGGTCTTTATTTCAATAGCTCTTTAGAAATTGGTAATTGAATCAAAACCAAATTTGATTGTGGACTCAAAAATAGATTGCTAGTTTGTTTTCACAAATATGAGAAAATAATTCAAAGTATGTAAAGCAACCAATTACAACCACATACTTGTCACGCAGCATCAACATTAACTCTACCATGGTCTTCATTTTCTGGTACTTCTCTATCTTCTCTACGAGTTGCCCTATCAAGCACACCTAACCAATTTGAATTAGTTGGAAGAGTGGCTTCTTCTTACTTATTGATCCATTCATCATCAGATGCTAAGTCATTTAAGCATATGGGTTGTTGTGTAGAGCTTGATCTCTCAGCATGCCTTTGCCTCAATATCAAATTGTACATAATCAAATTAAGGCCATTCATCTTTTGTTGGCGAAGTTGATTTCTATGCTTTAAATGCACCTAGAGAAAAATGTGTATAGGATTACACTTTTACACTTTATTGAAATTAAACAGAGTTGTATGTTAGGGTTAAAATTGTTTTACCATTTCGAATGCACTCTAATTACGCTCACGCCTAAACGAGCCGCAGGTTAGGCTTAAAATTCATATAGCAAACCTCTATAACTCTGGACACTTGTCTCAGCATGAATCCTACCAATCAACAATAAAGTAATAATATGTGTTCCAGCAATGATGAACTTGTGGTTTATATTTCAAGATTGATAAATATAATCAGTTACTTGGACTTTTCTTTAACCTGGTTGCAATTTTTGTTGGCATGCTAAAGAGACCCCTTGCATTCTTAAAAGCGTCCATCTACATGTCAATTTTAACCTTCCCATTGGGGTGCAACACCATGCGTTGAAGGCAATTATAATGTCTAATTTTTATATCCACATCATCTTCGAAAGTTGGAATACAATGAAATTGAGGAGTCAAGTAGTATCTTGCTAAATATAAAGGCTTATGTAGTTGTGATTTCCATATTTCATCAATAATTTTCCAAACAGGCTCGTAACCATGATTTTTAATATGAAATTCAAAATAATTAGAAAGGTTAAGAAACAAATTTGAGATATATTTAAAAATAGAAAGTGAGAACTTGAACTTACTGCATTAACAATGGTTGAAATTCCCTTAATATGAACCTTCGCTCTATCCATAACATAAATAAAGCCTATGGGTGCGTTTGAATCTAAATCTACCATGAGAAGTACTTTTACAAGTAGGAAAGCTCCCTTTAAATATGTGATAACATTCTGCCAAATTCATTGTGTATCTAGAATGATTCTTGCAATGCTTTTTCCATTGCTTCCTTTTCCAAATTTACTGTCTATCCACTTATTAGATGAGAACATTGCTACCAAAGGGCCCTTTTGCTCACTAAGACATTTTAATGTTGACTATGAAGTGGCAAAACAGGCAACTGCAAGCCTATTAAGTTCTCTCGTTTTTGTAAAGTCCCTCATCCAAGCAAGAACTAAATTCCTTGAATAAATATAGGTGGTTATCCTTTAAGGTTTGCAATGATATCACCATACACTTTGATTTTTTTTGTCCAGAACTTCCAACATCAAATCCATGAAATGAACTGTAGAAGGTGTCCAAAATAACTTAATCATCTCTTCCGTCAGTTTTTCTCCAACTGCCTTGGAGTTAGAAGCGATGTTTGTATAACCTCATCTCCAACATTCGTCACAATAGTATCCAGCATCTTAAAAACCTCATCAGCAATCTTTGAAATATCTACCATATCAACAGATGATAAAAAAATGTTCCCTGAGGGCTATTAACCATAAATTTGCATATTAGGCGCCTTTTTCTATCTAACCAACCATCAAATAGTAGTGTATAACCAGTTTTCTTCCATTCCATTTTATATTCCTGTAGCATTTCCAAAGTACTTAGCACTTCTTTCTTGAAAAGGTAACCCTATGATCATGATTTGGAGGAGGTTTCAAACGGGGGCCATACTTTACTATCCAGCATAACAACAAATTCATTATTGTTCACAGCATTAGACGGAATTACGCTAGTATAGAAGAACCTAGCAATTTGTTGGCACACATAATCTATTTCACCATTCTTAACCAGGTGCTTAAGTGTTCCTTGCTCACATCTTAGATAAGCATCATTAGCACCCTTGCCTTTCTTTTTGTTCCTTTGGCCAACTTCAATTTCCTTAGAAGATTCATCTCTAATGTCATAAATTTTTCTTTTTTTTGTTTAGATGTTCCTCTGTTAACTTTCTGAATGCTCAAGCACTTCTTTTTTTACATCATCAAGAGCTTAAAGGCATGGTTCAAGATTATTATAAGTGCTTGCAAGATGATCTTTCAATCTAAATATAACTCCAAATCCAACAGCACCATAATGGCGACATTTTATTCTCTTAGGATTATTATCTACCTCATCATATTCCCATCCAAGTCCTTTGACCAGCAACAATTTTACTTTTAGCGTCTGCATTAGTTTTCTTGGAACCAGAAGCCATAAACCTGACTAAAGTATCACACCAGGTCAATAATATTTAAAACTATAGAACCCAAAACTTCAGAAATTTGAAAATAACAAGTACAGCATATCAAGGCAAGCTAGCTATAAATGAGTTGATTTATATTTAACTGAACAAAAACTTTCCAGATAACATACATCGATCTGATTCAACAAAAGAAGAAGAACAAACAAAATGGTTGTCTGGCAATCTAATAAAGCATTCAAAACACAGGAAAAAAATAAACTCTTGCAGATCAAGAACAATAAACATTCTCCTTACAATTTGACTCCTTGAAGAGATAAACATAACCAAAAAAACAAAGATAAGGTGGGAGATTAATAGAAGAGATAGAGTGAGACACACATAACAATTGAAGCTTAATGGCAACTTAGGTCTACTCTAACCCCTCCAATGGTCAATTGAAGCGAAGATTTCAAGATGGCTTAGATGTTCGACCTTTGCTAGCCAACTATCCTCGTAAAACATACGATCTGACTCCAAATTAACTCAAGTAATTGTTAATTGAGTTGAGAATTGAGATGAGGACTACGAAGAGAGATAGAGGAATGACGGAGCCTTAGCTATTCTGATGGAGTCCCCACCACCAATAGCAAAGAAGAAGGTCCAACAAGTCTAACAAGGTCTATTGCAAGCTCTACAGTTGCAGCAATGGCTCACATTGTTGAAAAGAACCTAAACCATGCAACCTGGTTTGAAGACCAGATTTTACCCGGTTTTGTTCACCTTATTACTTAAGCTACATTGTGGCTTAAGTCTTGAATTTTTGCATTTTTGGAATCCTCATGATGTCTACTTTCAGGTCCAAGCATTAGTTTTCGATCATACCCACAAGAGGATGGGAGATGAAGGCCTTTTGTCAAACTGGCCAGTTTTAGCTCAAAACTGCACAGTTAAATGTTTGAGTTAAATTACCTTACTTGAACATGGTTTAACCTTGATTTCTTTGGGGGGGGGGTTGTAAACATCCCAAGGTTTCCCCCTAGCCTGAAAACCAGATCATACTCACTTTTGCTAAGCTAAAATTAAGTCAGAAAATCGGGCTGAAAACTGCCATAAAACCGGTTTAGTGAACCCAGTTTATTTTGCCTTCAACCGTGGGTTTACTCATCTTCAGCTAGAGTGGCACACTCTTCAAGGCATGGCACACATCCCTGAGCTTCAATCATGGGCTACAACCTTAGGAAGAATGGCCAATACGAAGCAAGCCGCAAATAAACAAGTTTCTTGCATCCCATTGGATAGCCGAAAAGGGGACTTTGCTCTACGGTTGGCCACTTTCATCCCAGCTAGATTTCTGGTTGTTTAAGTTTAAGTTTGAGCTAATTACAATCTAATAAACGTTAGTCTTACTTTTGTTAATGCTTTGGATGTAGTTAGATTTGCTTCAAAGTTGTTTTGTACACGGTTAGTCGTAACCTTATTCCTAACTGTATGTATTAGCCTAATTAAGACCTTTCGTTCCTAGTAAGGAAAGCTCTAGGTGTGTGCTTGCTTGCTAGTATGCTTGCTAGCCATGTAACAAAAGGAGAACACGGTCCCCTTGCTAGTTCATAACATACCTTGAATGAAATTTCAATTTGAGAGCATTCTAGCTTTCTCGCTTCAAACACATAACTCACTTATCCTTAATTTGGTCGATTAAGGTGGTGATCAAGTAAGTCCTAAACTTTGTTTAAGTGGTGTTTATGTATCTTAATCAAAGATTAGGGACCCTAAGCTTGTGTTTGGTGTTGATTCTGTACCCAAACATTGAGTTTAGTTCTATCTATTTCTCTCTTCATCTACGTTGGGTCAAGGGAGGACAAGGTGAGTTTGCTAGCTTAACCGTGAGTTAGTGAATTCTAACTTTTATTCTCCTTCAATCCCATACATTCACACTCCTTCATACATCCATCATATTGGCTAATCAAAGCTAAGGTTACCCCCCTTGGTCTAGCTTCTATCCCAAACACAAATCCAAACACAAACCATGAAACTTGCCAATTTCAGTTGCGCCAGGCAGAACATCAGCACGTCCACACCGTGTCCCTAGGCACGACCGTGCCACCCCTATGCTGTGTTGTTTCACTTGTTTAAGTCATGTGCCTAGTGGATTTTAGCTAGATTTCATTCTATCCTTGATACATACATCATATTTGGTATTAGAGAAAAGGTTTCACCTTTGCCTTGTACGCCCTCCACTTCAGAATTACTCATTTGGTCTCCTTCAAACACAAATTCTGTTTCATAACCGATTTAAGCAACCTTGTTCAAGTGTGACTTCAGCAAGCATGACCTTGGAAGAGAAGATTGAAGCTTTGATGAAGCAGAATGAATTCTTGGCTAGCAAAATTCGAGAGGACTCACAAAAGAATCAAGAAACTCAAGCACAAAATAAGTACTTAAGAAAGCAATTGGGTTCGGTTTTGAAGTAAAAGCAAAAACTGAATGAAGAAACTCTTCAATCTGAACCTAGAGGATGTAAACAAGTTTATAGCCATGATATTGATGCTTCAAGTGAAGAACAAGTGCTTAGAATGGCTAGAGGAGAGCCACGGTTTCAAGCTAATACTAGAAGTTCCTGAATTTGAAGGTAAGCTTGATCCTGAGGAATTCATTGATTGGTTACATACTGTTGAAAGAGTCTCTGAGTATAAAGATATCCTTGATGATAAGAAGGTCAAGTTAGTGGTCTTAAGACTCAGAAAATATGCATCTTTATGGTGGACAAACTTGAATGCTAAAAGGCTTAGGGAAAGAAAGTCAAGAATCCAAACTTGGGATAAGATGAAAACTAAGCTCAAAGCATGGTTTCTCCCACCAACCTATGTTCAAGATTGTTATTCTCAATTTCATAACCTTACTCAAGGTAGTATGAGTGTTGAAGAATACACATGTGAGTTTGAAAAGTTGTTGATCAAGTGTGATATTCAAGAGCCTGAAGAACAAACCATAGTTAGATACTTGGGAGGTCTTGATCCTAGGTATTCTAATGTGGTTGAATTGCATGCCTATGCTTCATTTGATGATGTTTGTGTCTTGCCACATCAAGTGGAATAGAAAAAGAAGGCAAGGCCACCCTTTAAACCTCAAAACACACGACCTTTGAACTGGAACCAAGCTTTTAACAATGGGAGTTCCAATCATATTCCTAAGCCACAAAATCCATCCCCTTCCTTTCCACAAAGAACCCCATCACCCCAAAATAGACCTAATCCTAGCGCAATGAGCAATAGAAGGTGTTTCAAATGTCAAGGGCTTGGTCACATTGCTTTGGAGTGTCCAAACAGGAAGGTAATCACTTTGGTTGAATGGGCAGCTGTGAAGGAGGATTTGGAGGAGGAAGAAAATGAGGTTGAAAGTGAACCAGAACTTGAGAAAACTCAAGATGAAGTTGTTGAAGAGGCTGATGAAGGTGAGATCTTAGTTTTAAGAAGAGCTCTAAGTACACAAAGAGGAGTTAAAGATGAACAAAGAGAGAACATATTCCATACACAGTGTACCGTGCAAGGAAGGTGTGTTCTTTGATCATTGATGAAGGGAGTTGTGCAAATGTAGTTTCTCTAAGCATGATTGAGAAACTAGGGCTGCAAATAATGACTCATCCATATCCATACAACATCCAATGGCTAAATCAAAGCAAGGGAATTCAAGTTAACTCTCGGTGCTTGATTTCTTTCTCCATTGGGAAGAACTATCAAGATGAGTTATGGTGTGATGTGATTCCAATGGATGCATGTCATATGCTGTTAGGAAGACCATGGTTGTATGACGGAAAGGTTATACACAATGGTTACCTAAACAACTACTCCTTTACTAAGGATGGCAAGAAGATCACCCTAGCCCCTTTAACCCTATCCAAACTCTACGAAATTCAGCCACAAAAAAAGCCCAAACAAGTTGATTTTCTATTGTCTCTGAGTGAACCCATCCTAAAGGCTTCTCAACATGAGTTTAAGCCCTTTAAAGAGTGCATACTAAGCATACAAGATGAACCACAAAGTTTGATGCCTACTCACCCCATTGCAAGAACACTCATTGAAAACTTCTGTCATTTATTTCCTGAGCAGATACCTACAGTTTGCCTCCTAAAAGGGACATTCAACATCACATTGATCTTGTTCCTGGTTCCATCCTACCAAACAAGCCAGCATATAGGATGAATCCAAAGGACACCAATGAAATTCAAAGACAAGTTGAAGAGTTTAAGAGCTAAAAGAGAAGGGATTAATTCGTGAGCCTTTGAGTCCATGTGCGGTTCCAACTTTTTTGAGAAGGATAGCAGAGCCATTAACAAGATCACTATCAAGAACAAGTACCCCATACCAAGGCTTGAAGACATGCTAGATGAGTTGTATGGCTCTAAGGTGTTCTCTAAGATTGATCTTAGAAGTGGTTACTACCAAATTAGAATTGGAGAAGGTGATGAATGGAAGACAACTTTCAAGACTAAAGGAGGACTGTATAAATGGTTGGTAATGCCTTTTGGTCTTTCTAATGCACCTAGTACTTTCATGAGGTTAATGAACCAAGTGTTTAGACCTTACATTGGAAAGTTTGTGGTAGTATACTTTGATGATATTTTTGTGTATTCTAAGAATGAGCATGAGCATCAAGATCACCTAACTCAAGTTATGCTTGTCTTAGAACGTGAAAAGCTATTTGGTAACCTTAAGAAATGTGCTTTCTTTACTCCTAAAGTTACATTTCTTGGTTATATTGTTACTAAAGATGGTATTAAGGTAGATGAGAGCAAGGTAGAAGCCATTTGGTCTTAGCCTATACCTAAGAGTATACATGATGTTCGAGGTTTCCATGGTTTAGCTTCTTTGTACAGGAGATTTATTCGTGGTTTTAGCTCTATTATGGCTCCTATGATTGAAGTTATCAAGGGTACATTATTTGTATGGACGCCAAAAGCACAATCTTCCTTTGAAGAGATCAAGACTAGGCTTACTCAAGCACCAGTTCTATCCTTACCGTGCTTTAGTAAAGTCTGTGAAGTTGAATGTGATGCCTCTGGTGTTGGTATTGGTGGAGTTCTTACTCAAGAAGGTAAACCTCTAGCCTTCTTTAGTGAGAAATTATGTGACTTAAGAAGGAAGTACTCCACCTATGATAAAGAATTCTATGCCATTGTGAGATATTTAGAGCATTGGAGTCATTATCTTATTGCAAGTGAGTTTATCTTACATTCTGACCATGAAGCATTGAAGTATATACAAGGGTAGCATAAGTTGAACTCACGGTATGCCAAGTGGGTTGAGTTTATGCAATCATATCACTTCACTATCAAGCATAAGTCAGGTAAACTCAATCGAGGCGCAGATGCTCTATCTCGGAGGTATCTCTTGTTATTTCAATTAGATGCTTGTGTACTTGGTTTTGAGCATCTAAAGGCTTTATATGACAAGGATGAAGACTTTGGGGAGTTGTATGCTGATTGTTCTAAACACTCCAAAGGAGATTTTTTTTATCCAGGAGGGATTTCTTTTCAAGGGTACACGACTATGTGTACCAAAGTGTAGCACAAGAGAGCTTCTAATCAGGGAAGTTCATGGAGGGTCTTTGGCGGGACATTATGGAGAAAGCACGACTGTCACCATGCTAAGAGAGCATTATTATTGGCCAGCTATGGAAAGAGATGTACAAGACATACTCAATAGGTGTGGGACTTGTCAAGTTGCCAAAAGCCATTCACTACCCCACGGCCTATACACTCCATTGCCTATTCCCACTTCACCATGGGTTGATGTAAGTATGGAATTCATTCTTAGACTACCTAAAACCCAAAGGAACAAGGATTCTATCTTTGCTGTGGTTGATAGGTTCTCTAATATGTCTCATTTCATTCCATGCAATAAGACTAATGATGCTACACATATTGCTGAATTGTATTTCAGAGAGGTGGCAAGATTACATGGTATTCCTAGGTCTATTGTTTCTGATAGGGATACCAAGTTTTTAAGTCACTTTTGGATTACATTGTGTAATAAGTTAGGTACTAAACTGAAGTATAGTACTACTTGTCATCCACAAACTGATGGACAAGCTGAGGTTACTAATCAAACCTTAGGAACACTCCTAAGAGCTTTGATTAAACCTCATGCCAAGGCTTGGGATTTGCTTTTACCCCATGCAGAGTTGGCTTACAATAGGGCACCAAGCAAGGCTACTGGTCTTTCTCCTTTCAAAGTGGTCTATGGAATTGATCCCCTTAGTCCACTTGATCTCACACCACGACCATTAGACCAAAAGCCAAGTGCGGATGCAGTAGTAAGGGTAGAACAAATCAAGAAGATTCATTAGTTGGTAAGGAGCAAGATTGAGAAGACTAATGTAGCATATCAAGCTCAAGCCAATAAGCACAAGAAGAGAGTGGTTTTTCCACCTGGAGACCTTGTGTGGATTCACCTTAGGAAGGAAAGATTTCCATCCAAAAGGAAGAATAAGCTCATGCCAAGGGCTGGTGGTCCCTTCGAGGTACTTGAACATATTAATGACAATAGTTATAAGGTTGATTTACCAGGTGACTATGGAGTTTCAGCCACATTCAATGTAGCTGATTTGAAAGCTTACCAAGAAGACGATTACCTTGCTGATTTGAGGATCAAATCTTCTTAACAAAGGGAGGATGATGGAGTCCCCACCACCAATAGCAAAGAAGAAGGTCCAAAAAGTCCAACAAGGTCTATTGCAAGCTCCAAAGTTGTAGCAATGCCTCACATTGTTGAAAAGAGCCTAAACCATGCAACTGGGTTCGAAGACCAGATTTTACCCGGTTTTGTTCACTTCATTACTTAAGCTACATTGTGGCTTAAGTCTTGAATTTTTGAATTTTTCGAATCCTCATGATGTCTACTTTCAGGTCCAAGCATTATTTTTCGATCATACCCACAAAAGGATGGGAGATAGAGGCCTTTTGTCAAACCGGCCAATTTTGGCTCAAAACTGCATGGTTAAATGTTTGAGTTAAATTACCTTACTTAAACATGGTTTAACCTTGATTTCTTGGGGGGGGGGGGGGTTGTACGCATCCCAAGGTTTCCTCCCATGGCCTGAATACTAGGTCATACTCACTTTTGCTAAGCTCAAACCAAGTCAGAAAATCGGGCTGAAAACAACCATGAACCCGGTTTAGTGAACCTAGTTTATTTTGCCTTCAACCGTGGGTTTACTCATGTTCTGGTAGAGTGGCACACTCTTCAAGGCATGGCACACGTCCCTAAGCTTCAATCATGGGTGCCAACCTTGGGAAGAATGGCCAATAGGAAGCAAGCTGCAAATAAACATGTCTCTTGCATCCCATTGAATAACCGAAAAGGGGACTTTGCTTTACGGCTGGCCACTTACATCTTAGCTAGGTTTCTGGTTGTTTAAGTTTAAGTTTGAGGTAATTACAATGTAATAAACATTAGTCTTGCTTTTCTTAATGCTTTGGATGTATTTAGATTAGTTTTAAACTTGTTTTGTACACAGTTAGTCCTAACCGTATGTACTAGCCTATTCCTTCCTAGTAAGGAAAGCTCTAGGTGTGTGCTTGCTTACTAGTATGCTTGCTAAGCATGTAACAAAAGGAGAACATGGCCCCCCTTGCTAGTTCATAACATACCTTGAATGAAATTTCAGTTTGAGAGCATTCTAGCTTTCTCCCTTCAAACACTTCACTTGCTTATCCTTAATTTGGTCGATTAAGGTGGTGATATAGTAAGTCCTAAACTTTGTTTAAGTCATGTTTTTGTATCTTAATCAAAGATTAGGGACCCTAAGCTTTTGTTTGGTGGTGATTCTATATCTAAACATTAAGTTTAGTTCTATCTATTTCTCTCTTCATCTACGTTGGGTTAAGGGAGGAAAAGATGAGTTTGCTAGCTTAACCGTGAGTTACCGAATTCTAACTTTGATTCCCTTTCAATCCCATACATTCACATTTCTTCATACATCCATCGTATTAGCTAATCAAAGCTAAGGTTACCCCCTTGGTCTAGCTTCCATCCCAAACACAAATCCAAACACAAACCCTGAAACTTGCCAATTTCAGTCGTGCCAGACATAACATCAGCACGGCCACGCCGTGTCCCTAGGCATGACCGTGCCACCCCTATGTCGTGTTGTTTCACTTGTTTAAGTCGTGTTCTTGGTGGGTTTTAGCTAGATTTCTTTCTATCCTTAATACATACATCATATTTGGTATCAGAGCAAAGGTTTCACGTTAGTCTTGTACGCCCTTCCACTTCAGAATTACTCATTCAGTCTCCTTCAAACACAAATTCTGTTTCAGAACCGGTTTAAGCAACCTTGTTCAAGCATGACTTCAGCAAGCATGACCTTGGAAGATAAGTTCAAAGCTTTGATGAAGCAGAATGAGTTCTTGGCTAGCAAAATTCGAGAGGAGTCACAAAAGAATCAACAAACTCAAGCACAAAATGAGTACTTGAGAAAGTAATTGGGTTCGGTTTTGAAGCAAAAGCAAAAACTGAATGAAGAAACTCTTCATTCTAAACCTAGAGGAGGTGAACAAGTTTATAGCCATGATATTGATACTTCAAGTGAAGAAGAAGGGCCTAGATGGCTAGAGGAGAGCCACGGCTTCAAGCTAATACCAATGACTTCAGAGTGGAAGTTCCTAAATTTGAAAGCAAGCTTGATCATGAAGAATTCATTGATTGGTTACATCCTGTTAAAAGAGTCTTTGAGTATAAAGATGCCCCTGATGATAAGAAGGTCAAGTTAGTGGCCTTAAGACTCAGAAAATATGCATCTTTATGGTGGACAAACGTGAATGCTAAACGGCTTAGGGAAAGAAAGTCAAGAATCTGAACTTGGGATAAGATGAAAACTAAGCTCAAAGCACGGTTTCTCCCACCAACCTATGTTCAAGATTGTTATTCTCAATTTCGTAACCTTACTCAAGGTAGTATGAGTGTTGAAGAATACACACATGAGTTTGAAAAGTTGTTGATCAAGTGTGATATTCAAGAGCCTAAAGAACAAACCATAGTTAGATACATGGGAGGTTTTGATCCTAGGTATTCTAATGTGGTTGAATGATGATGTTTGTGTCTTGGCACATAAAGTGGAATAGCAAAAGAAGGCAAGACCACCCTTTAAACCTCAAAACACTTGACCTTTGAACCGGAACAAACCTTTTAACAAGCGGAGTTCCAATCCTATTCCTAAGCCACAAACTCCATCCCCTCCCTTTCCACAAAGAACCCCAACACCACTAAGAATCCAAGCACCCCAAAATAGACCTAATCCTAGCTCAATGAGCAATAGAAGGTGTTTCAAATGTCAAGGGCTTGGTCACATTTCTTTCTATCCTTGATACATACATCATATTCACATATCTAGTGCAGAGCTCTTGCGGCATTTGTTGGTAAGAGAGATAAGGAGATAGTCCGATAGTGAGAGACCTGAGAAGCAATTATGTAGAATGACCTAGCTAAATTAAGGACGAGAATGAGATAGCATTGTAAGACCCGCCTTCGTTATTTTTTATGTTAAGTTGCCTGTATTAT
>JACYFF010031952.1:65700151-65732541 GCA_017589665.1 Selenicereus undatus
TTATGCCAGAAGTATTTTCCTACTAAGATAAGTAAAGCATTTGGCTTTTGCCATTCTATATGTTTTAAAGTTTTAAGGAAAAGAATGCTTTACGAGCCCGAAGAGGCCAATTGAATGAAATGAGAAAAGTTATAAGGGTCAGTACGCGACCGATATGAAAGAATATGAGCCTCAAGAGGCTAAAAGAAGAGTTTATATAAGCCTCAAGAGGCTAAAAGAACAGTTTTTATGAGCCTTAAGAGGCTAAATGAAACGTTTTCAAAGAAATGAAAGAAAGTTTTCTTAGCATGCTCTATACTTGAATGATATGTGAATGAAATGCTTACAAGGGTCGTTTTACGACGAATACGAAATGTGAACCTTTTCAAAGGATTGAGAACCTCAAGGTTTCGAAACGCTTTCAAATGTTCAAGGAAAGTTTCTTATGTGTGACATATGCATGCTCTATATGAATGAGTTATGTTTGCAAAGAAAGAAACGAACACCTGGAACTTCAAAGCATGTAAATGTAAAGAATATACGATTCCAAAGTGTACAAGCCTTATAGATTAGAAGTATGTGTTCTCAAGTAATCATGTGGCCATGTTTGTTTTCATGATGATCATGTGGTGACTCCCTGAAGTACATATTCAACACATAGGTGATAGCGCATCCCATGTTATGTTTAGAGTCACATGACATGTAAGTAAGTCTCTAGCATGCCACATTCATTGAAAATAAGAGCCTGTCATGAATCTAAGAACCTATCATGTTTAAGTGTTTACAATCTGTGACATGTAGCTTATAGTTATAGCCATAGTGTGACCTAAATGTTCATTAAGTGGATATGTGAGTTATGTTTATGAGAAAGAACGTTATGTGCTTAGCTTCATTGCTTGTCTAAGTGTTTAACTACCTGTAGTCAAGAAGTTTGGTCATTTAAGGACCTAGAAAATGCGTTAAGTGGTCAAAGTGAAGCTTATGGCTAGTGATAGTTCTATAAGAACTTCGTGAATGCCTATTATTATATTAAAGTACGAATACGTGATATGTGACTAGTAAAGATATTATTTGCCTGCAACGGTTTTGCTTTTAAGGGGGTTGGGGGACACTCACTGAGCGTGTGGTTGCTCATCCCACTACTCTTTCCCCTTTTCCCCTAGGTTTTCTTTATGACAGGAAGAAGTTGAATCAACTGGAATCGATTATTGCTCGTAAGGTGTCATTAGTGCCTATTTATGTCTTTGAGGAGTTATGTAAAGCCCTTTTTAGTTTGTAAACGTTTGTAAACAGTGTTCTAAGTTCATGTAATGCATATTGGTTATGAGTCGCTCTGTATGGCCATATGAGCCAACCATCCGGTCAGTTAAATGTCTTTTGGTTGAAATTGGTTATGTTTTGGGATGTAAACCCCATACTCCGGTTGTGTGAACCGTTGAGTTGTATCTTTTACTGTTTCTGTATTAATGATCTATTATGTTTGGTGTACTCCGAGCGGGTGGCTCGTCGAGTTATGAATTCCGGCGCGTGGCCGTTGAGTTATGTTTTAAATGTTTACGCTTCCGTTGATTTACAGGGACTTTTGTAAGGCGTTTAGCCTGGGAACATTCAGTTTTCAGGGGAAATTCTGTCCGTTCGTCCCAAAATTTAAGTAAGAAGTTAGGAAAACGTAACGCTTTCGGCCCTAGGGGCTGCGGGTGTTACATCAACGTAGAACATTACGACCTAATTACAGCTATGACCAGTAGAAGGGTGACGCCTAATGGGTCATTCTTGCAAATCAAGTGAGGTGCCAAGGACCTTAGTGTAGATGGTTGAGTTTAAGCTCGTAGGGTTAATCCAAGCAATATTGTAAAGCAAATGCGAGTCTTTCATTGCAACAACAAGACCCAACCAAATAATTAGGAAGGTTTCTAATGCGAAGGCACGACCCTAACTCACTAATCGGAAGACTTTAACTTTCATGGTCCTTGGGTTTTCAAATGGAAATAGTTTAACTGCTTCTGGCTCTCTCTCTACCAACCTTCGAGTACGTCTGCTCACTCCATTACGGGGCTCGAGGAGCAAATTGTACTTTACGGGAAAGGATGAGCATAGAGCTAAGGCTTTCCAATCATTTGATTTCAAATCATATGTACTTTAAACTTTCGATTAAAATCACCAAGGCATATAAGCGAAATAACTTTCGATAGACCTGTAAAAAAGACGTAGGTCCAAAGGTTGATGGTAGCTGAGATGAGAATGGTCAGGTGGATGTGTGGCTATACGAGATTGGACAGGATTAGGAATGAAGTGTTTAGGGGCTTAGCTGAAGTGGCCCCGATAGAGGAGAAGATGAGGGAATCAAGGCTCAGATGGTTCGGTCACGTCAAGAGGAGAAGTGCGGCCGCTCCAGTGAGAAGGGGTGAGAAAATCGCCCCCCCCCCGGTGGTAAGAGAGGGAGGGGTAGACCGAAGAAGAGTCTGGAACAAGTGGTTAGAGAGGACCTGAGAGTCGTCGATCTCATGGAGGACATGGCGTAGGATAGGAGGACGTGGCGGGACAGGATTAGGGTTTCTGATTGTAGGGGTCAGGCTGTAGCTTAGGCGGTGTAGGGTGGGTAGGGTTTCAGTTTGCGTGTCTGCAGGTCGGGCTTTTCGGGGTTGTGACGGCACCAACCGCTCCTGGTTCGGCTGAGGTATGTCTCTGCTCCGCTCCTTATTTATTTGCTTTGTTTCCACTCTCTCTCTTTTTTGCCTCTCGTAACCTTTTCCCATCCTCTCTCTCTCTCTCTTACTCAGTAAATGGTTTCATCAATCGTTTTTCCCTCCAAACCTTTTTCTCAAAACTATTTTGTGGGTCTTTTGGAATCAACCTTTCTATGGGTAGGAATACCGGTAGAGGTAAGGTTGCCTACAGCTGGATCTCCCCAGACCCCGCGAAAGCGGGACCCACATTGGGAGTTTGTTGTTGTTGTTGTTGTAACTTTCGATAGACCTAACACTTAGTGAATGGTTCTTTCATCCAACCAATTAGCTCCCTCAAGCCGCACCTTACTAGGTAAACGCACTAACATTCACATAAAACTCACATTTGCACACAAGGTAAGCATGTATCACGTCATCGTGAACACGTTACTAGGCAAATATATGAGATGCAAGACTCAGATCACGGCCTATGGCCGCAGGACCATGCTCTAATACCATCAATGTAACACCCCCGACCCCTACGGCCAAGAGCGTTACATTTTCTTACTTCTTACTTAAGCCGTACTTAATTTCTGGGGTGAAACGGACAAACTTTCCCCTAAAAACTAACCGTTTCTAGGCTAAAAGCCTTACAATAAACCCCTGCAGATCAACGGAAGCATAAAACATTTTGAAAGAAGCTCGACGGCTACACGCTAGAGTTCATAACTCAACGAGCAACTCGCTCGCAGTACATCAAACAAAATAGTTCATTAATACAGAACAAAATCAAATTTACAACTCAACGGACCACATATCCAGAGTACTGGGGTTCACATCCCAAATTAAAGCTAACTTTATCCAAGAAGACATATAACCAATTAGATGGTTGCCTCATACAGCCATACAGAGCGACCTTTATACCATATTCAGTACATGAACTAGAACACTTGGTTTACATATATTTACAAACTAAGAATATATTCTATAACATCATCAAGCAGTGAGACTACTCCACTATGGGCCACTTGACTCCCTTTAAGCAAGGGTAACTTCTGTTTTGGCGTAGCTGACTCAACTTCTTCCTATCATATAGAAAATCTGGGGGAAAAGGGGAAAGACTTGTGGGATAAGCAACCACACGCTCAGTGAGTGTCCCCTGCCCCCCTTAAAACCAAAACCATTGCAGGCAGTAATATCTTTAATAGTCATATATCACGGCTTTACATATTACTTTCATAATAGGCAATCGAAGTCCTCGAAGGATGGGTTATTACCCCTAACCTCTTTCTAACTACTCAAATCATTTCTAGGTCCTTAATGACCAATTGTTCTCACTAGCAAACACTTAGGCACGAAATCAAGCAACAGAAGCTATGCATTGAACTTTCTTTCGTAGATTAAGTGATATAATTCGTGATTTATGCTTTATCTATCTAATTCACTCATATGAGATGCTAAACACATGAAGCAAAGATTATTCAACGAACATTCTTTAGCTAAACATGCACATTCAAACTCATATGCTCGATGCATTACAAGGTATGGCAATGCTGTACTTGGAACTTCATTTCTGCTACACTTAGATTCTTAATCACTTGATGTGTATAAAAATCTTTCTTTTCTTTTTCTGAAAACACTTTACTTAGCATCTTTAGGCTCATATTTTTAAAAGAATCTCTTTCATATTGGTCTCATAATGACCCTTAAAAACTTTCTTTCTGAAATACTTAAAAACACAAAATGCTAACTACTTTTCGCACTTATTAGGAAATTACTCTGGGCATAAGATCATCATAAAGTGCTGGTTGGGAGAGATCTACACTCAATCTTACTAATATTAACTCACACTAAGCTTTTACTCCCGGGATGGCAACTAACCTTTGGACCTCAACCCTCGCCAGGGTCTTTAGGGATTACTCCCTAGGCTGGGGATTCCCCGTTCAAGCAAGTTGACTCCCATCTATTGTCCCTAAGCACTTATCTTAGCCATTTAAAGCATCTGGTCATAACGACTAATAAGTTTGCTGCCTCTCAGAGTGAAATCATTTTCCATACAATGCACTCTTTTCTTGTTTAAATTCTTTAGGGATTCTCCCGCTCAAGCGTGTTTACTCCCAAAACTGTATTTATTTACCTAAAATAGGCCATCATTCCCAAATAGGTATGGCTACTATTAGTTACAAACATGAAAACTTCCTTTTTCAAACTCACCCTCACTCGTAATAAGAAAGTTGATGACATAAAGGGAGGGGGTTTGCACGTAACACATTCAAACACTTCATAATCAATCAATCTCAGCATAAGCCACACATGGCCTCGCAACCCACATGATTGCAGTTACCTCACAACCCAAGCTCCCTCCTCACAAGCACCGACCATAAAGAACCTCGAACCACTCATTAGTTTCACCTCAAGCCATCCGACTACCATCTCAGTTTTCAATTCGATAATCAAAACATATTATCATGAAAACTTATAAAGAGATGTGTAATAGGGTTTCTGCACTTACCTGGGCAAGCAGCACCATCCAGCGGTGCGTTACCACAAGCATATATATACATATAACCACATTTACGTATACGTTTATAATTCCTTACCTTAAAATAACACTTAACGAACCAACTAAACTAATCAAACGTGAATCTTATCGCATTCGAGGTGTTCACTTATTATTTCGAAATCACGGTTCAGGTAGAAACTAACAAATCATACAAGTATCGATTCTAAGTGTACTCATTTCTTTTTGAAGCTATTATTCGAGCATGAATTGACTAAGTGTACATGTATCAATTCTAAACACTCATATTTCGCTTGGGAGCCACTAAATGAACATGAATTAACTAAGCACACATATATCGATTCCAAACATTCATATTTCACTTCGAAGTTATTAAACGAACAAGAATTAACTAAGCATTCATATATCGATTCTAAACATTCATATTTCACTTTGAAGTTATTAAATGAACATGAATTTACTAAGTGTACAGGTGTTTAATCTAAACAGGCATATTTCATTTTGAAGCTATTTTTCACTGCTAAACCAACATATATCTATTCAAAGCCATTTTCTAGTATTAATCAACTAAACTAACACATATTGATTTAGGGCATCGTTAGGTTATTTCAAAGTCAATTTCAAGCATAAACTAACTTAACTTAACATGCATCGATTAAAACTAAATTCATCTTAAATAGGACATG
Organism: Selenicereus undatus; assembly: GCA_017589665.1. NCBI lineage: Eukaryota > Viridiplantae > Streptophyta > Magnoliopsida > Caryophyllales > Cactaceae > Selenicereus > Selenicereus undatus. The sequence continues at coordinate 65,706,004 of JACYFF010031952.1, forward strand.
CATAATTTCAGTTAATCTGACTAAACCTAAACTGACATGCATCGCAACTTAAGGGTTAAAACAATTTCGAAACTACTAATACTTAGGAGGCGAGAAACACCCCCCTGGACTCCATGTTAGAGGACTCGATTTAGGGGTTTTTGAAACTGATTTGGTTGCTTGAAACCAAAAACTCGACCCTTGTTGCAACCACACTCCAGACCCACGCAAATCGGGCCCGAAATTGACCAGAACTTCACTCTCTAACTCGAATTTGTGATGGCTAGGGTTTCAAATTGCAATCCTTTGCCTCGATCTCTCTCTTCATCCTGATGGCCACCGTGTAGGCAGGGCGATTGCCGATGTCACGCTGCCACCACGGCTTCGTCTGGATTGTTTTGCCGCCCCAAATTCGCTGTCCCATCTCAATCCCTCTCGACCGCTCGACAGCTCTAGCTGCGGTGCTAGGAAGGTCACCGGCACCGCCCCCTCTCTCTACCGTGGCCGGTTGCCGGGGAGGGGTTGCGAGGCCTAGTTGTGAAAACACCCCCACCCCCTTTGCGTGCGTTTTCCTGAGAAAAAGAAGGGCTTGTCCCACTTTTGATATTTTTTTATTTTTTTTTTTGGCTTGCCCATTCAGCTAACATCACTCCTCTAATTTATAATCTCGAACGTCTCATTCTAAACCCAAATCGATAACACGACCCTTCATCGATTATTCGTTCTCAAATACGTAAAGGTTCAATTTATTAAACCTCGAAACTAATTCTAAGGTTGACAACCTAATCGTATTCAGGTTCCTAATCGATATAGTACTCATTAATAATCTATATTAACGCATATTAAAAATCATCGAAAGATTTTCAAAACTAAAAATAACAATAATATTAATAGCAACGTAAACATTCTTTTTAATAAAATTATCATTCACATAAGAGCATCAGTAATGATTTAACTCGTATAATTAATAAAAAATACGATTTTTATAACGTAAAAGGTAAGACAATCAGCTTATCGTAAAAATAAAGAACGCGGGTCTTACATTCTCCCCCCTTAAAAGAATTTCGTCCTCGAAATTCTAAACCTAAGTTCTGTCTTTCCTAGAATGTACGTACACAACTATGATCTACACGGTAGGTTTCTAAAAGGTTTGATTTGCAATCAACACATCTTTTAAATCGAAAGAAAAAGGCTTACGGTATCCAGTCTCCTCCTCGCCAATCCTCTTTCAAGCGTCTACTCGCTCTATTTAGGCGCCGAGGGCAAATCGCATTGAAGAGGGGCAAATGAGTTGACATGGAAACCATATTAAGTTTGTTTTGAAAATGAACATAGATTTTCGACAATCTGGACTTTGTTCGCATGGCAAGCAATAATTAAATGCATAGTCATCTATAAGTGGGTGTCCAAAGGCATGACAATCGGGACAATGACATCTTAAGGTCATACACTAGCAGTCTCATTCTAAAACATGAATTCAAGTCACCATTGGGATCACAATGGTTAACTTTGAGATTCCTATAACACATTAGAACAGTAAGAACGTCACATAGCACCACATAACATCATTTAAGTACCATAGGATTGCATAGTATCGCATAGTATCAGCAATTCAGCGTTCTTAAGCCTAGGAGTTGGATGTAACATGAAACCAGCTAAGGTACACATGCCAAGCAGTTTGCAATGTGGAAGCGTACGTGATCGACATTTTTACGTTTTTATATCAATTTCGGCTAACTTTTAAGCATTTTATTCACAACAACTTAGATGAGACATTTCAAACTCGTATGAGGGCCATTAACTTAGTCAGGTTCATTCAAAAGCATAAAGGTATTAGGTCAGTCAATGGTTAAATCATTTGCTAGAAAGTTACCACGTCACACTAAGATAGCAGAGACATCAAATTACGTCATATCAACAATGAAGTGACCTGAAGTGGCATTTGAGATGACATTGGCATCACATAGAGTCAATCACAGAACATACCAAGGATTAAGATTCGTGTGTAACACTAACAAGCAATACATGTTGATAGGAATAATTTGGGAAGAAAACTCCAAGGTAAGAATGTAAATCGACAGTTTTTTGATGGGGGAGACTTTTCCTAAGGTCACTACTTGGAGCTGATTATCTCCTAAGTCATAGATTCGTACGAATGAATGGTTATGATCCTAGACAAGTCCTGGGCCTATGGCTTATGGGTCTACATGCTTCCGCTGCGCTACCCAAATCAATCAAACAAGGGCAAGAATATATGAATGTAAGTTTCTAGGGTTGTCTCATCATGCTTCAAATACGGGCGCATGTAGTTACCTAGCTGTAACATGGAATCATAGAAGTCACGGGAGGCAACAATGAGTTAGTGGTCATGTATTGCCGTGAAGTACAAAACTTAAATTACCTTAATAACCAATTCATATTGTAGACCAACTTAGGTCAAGCAAACACCAAGTACTGCAACAACTTATTCACAAAACACATAACTAGTCATGACCTAATTCCAATAGTGCATTAATGACCGCACATAATAGGCGTGAGTGTTCACATATATGATGACATGACCCTGAATGCTCTACCATGCTACTTTCTTACACATGAGATATATATACCTATGGATGTGGTTTATGTAAATGCAGCTCTATTGTCATCTAGTCACGCATTACATACATCGAGTTCAACTAATCCAATTACAACACGAGAAAACAGTATTAAAGAGTTTTAAATGATGATTCAAGAGTCATATTGTGAAATTAACTACATAAATCAAATCTCTCTAACTAATACAGTCCCATGTTTACTCAAATTCAAATAAAGCAATTGCAGAAACTCATTTTGTTGGCATTTGATTACAAACACATCGACGGCCACATACAACAATCCTATCTATATATACTCTAATGGTCTCACGAAAAGGCATCTAGGCAAGTATGCTTGAATGCAACCCTCATTTACAATCTAAGGTCGAGGTTATGCCTTGAGGTTTGTCCCAACTGTTTGAAGTTGGCCAACAGTCCACTAACAGGGGTGTGAGCAATGGCGCTATTGGTCTTACGGATCTACATTGAGGTTTTGTCACACATTTTCTCGAAACGGTAACTGTGGAGGTCTGAGGAACTCCTATTACAGATGGGAAGGTTCTACTTTCTACTATGGGCATCCTTGCTTCTACACTTGGTGCTTGTGCTTAAGAAAGTTTTGGGAAGGCATAGATTACGTCCTAGGAGGTAACCAGGTGATGCATGTGGTGTAACAATTCCAAAGCCTGCTAGGTCTTTTCTACTTTGTTCTTTCTGGGTCCAGTAGGGTTGGATATAGCCAGGACACAACCAAGAAGCACTAAAATGACCTAGTGTATCACCACTTGGGTTGCCAACTCAAGCTACAACGACTAGGTGTTTGGATAGCAAACTAGAAGCAAGCTTAATTTCTGATTCAATATGGTGTGGTTTGTGTACAACACAATGAGAGGAGCTTATATACGACTCTCGCTCTTGCGATTACAACAGCTATCGAAGAAAGCACAAGGTACATTTATCAAATACATCAGCGTAGAACATTATGACCGGATCAAAGCTATGACCAGAAGAAGGGTGACACCTAATGGGGTCATTCTTTCTAATCAAGTGAGGTGTCAAGGACGTTAGTGTAAATGGTCGATTTTAAGCTCGTAGGGTTAATCCAAGGATTATTGTAAAGCAAATGCGAGTCTTTGATTGCAACAACAAGACCCAACCAAACAATTAGGAAGTTTCTAATGCGAAGGCACGACCCTAACCCACTAATCGGAACACTTTAACTTTCATAGTCCTTGGGTTTTCAAATGGAAATAGTTTAACTGCTTCTGGCTCTCTCTCTCTACCAACCTTTGAGTACGTCTGCTTACTCTATTACGGGGCCCAAGGAGCAAATCGTACTTTAGGGGAAAGGATGAGCGCAAAGTTAAGGCTTTCCAATTATTCGATTTCAAATCATATGTTCTTTAAACTTTCGATTAAAATCACCAATATAAGCGAAACAACTTTCGATTGGCCTAACACTTAACTTATCGATGAGAATACTAGCCACTCAGCCCACATCTTAGCAAATGGTTCTTTCATCCAACCAATCATCTCACTGAAGCCGCACCTAACTAGGTAAATGCGCTAACATTCACATAAAACTCACGTTTGCACACAAGGCAGGCATGTATCACGTCATCGTGAATGCATTCCTAGGCAACTATGTGAGATGCAAGACTCAGGTCGCGGCCTATGGTCACAAGACCATGCTCTGATACCATCAATGTAACACCGCCGACCCCTACGACCATGAGCGTTACATTTTCTTACTCCTCACTTAAGCCGTACTTAATTTTTGGGTGAAACGGACAGATTTTTCCCTAAGAACTGACCGTTCCTAGGCGAAAAGCCTTATAATAAACCCCTGCTGATCAACAGAAGAGCAAAACATTTTAAAAGAAGCTCGACGGCTACACGCCGGAGTTCATAACTCAACAAGCAATTTGCTCGGAGTATACCAAACAAAATAGTTCATTAATACAGAAGAAAATCAAATTTACAACTCAACCGGCCACACATCCGGAGTATTGGGGTTGACATCCCAAATTACAGCTAACTTTAACGAAGAAGACATCTAACCTATCAGATGGTTGGTTCATACAGCATATAGAGCGACCTTAATACCATATGCAGCACATGAACTAGAATACTTGGTTTAAAAACTAAGAATACATTCTATAACATCATCAAGCAGCGAGACTACTCCACTACGGGCACACTTGACTCCCTTTAAGCAAGGGTAACTTCTGCTTCAATGTAGCTGACTCAACTTCTTCCTGTCATAAAGAAAACCTGTGGAAGAAGGGGAAAGAGTAGTGGGATTAGCAACCGGACGCTCAGTGAGTGTCCCCCGGCCCTCTTAAAACCAAAACCGTTGCAAGAAGTAATGTCTTTAATAGTCACATATCACGTCTTTATGTATTACTACCGTAATAAGCAATCAAAGTCCCCAAAGGACGAGTTATTACCCCCAATTTCTGTCTAACTACTCAAATCATTTCTAGGTCCTCAATGACAATTGTTCTCACTAGCAAACACTTAGGCACGAAATCAAGCAACAGAAGCTATGCACTGAACTTTCTTTCATAGTTTAAGTGATATAATTTGTGATTTATGCTTTATTTATCTAATTCACTCATATGAGATGCTAAACACGTGAAGTAGAGATTATGCAACAAACTTTCTTCAGCTAAACATGCACATTCAAACTCATATGCTTGGTGCATTACAAGGGTATGGCCATCCTGTACTTAGAACTTCATTTATATTGCACTTAGAGTCTTAATCACATGATATGCATAAAAATCTTTCTTTTCTTTTTCTGCAAACACTTTGCTTAGCCTCTTTAGGCTCATATTTTTAAAAGAATCTCTTTCATATTGGTCTCATAATGGCCCTTAAAAACTTTCTTTCTAAAATACTTAAAAGGGCGAAATGCAGACTTCTTTTCTTACTTATTAGGAAATTACTCTGGGCATAAGATCATCATAAAGTGCTGGTTGGAAGAGGTTTACACTCAATCCCAATGAGATTCACTCACACTAAGCTCTTACTCTCAGGATGACAACTAGCTTTTGGACCTTAACCCTTGTCAGGGTCTCTAGGAATTACTTCCTAGGCCAGGGATTCCCCCGTTCAAGTAGGTTCACTCCCATCTATTGTCCTTAAGCACTTATCTTAGCCATTTAAAGCATATGATCATAACGACTAATAAGTTTGCTGCCTCTCATAGCGAAATCTTTTTTCATACAATGCACTTTGTTCTTATTTAAATTCTTTAGGGATTTCCCCGCTCAAGCTAGTTCACTCCCAAAACTGTATCCTTTTAGTTAAAATAGGCCATCATTCGCTGATAGGTATGGCTACTATTAGTTACAAACATGAAAACTACCTTTTTCAAACTCACCCTCACTCGCAACAAGAAACTTGATGACATAAAGGGAGGGGGTTTGCACGTAACGCATTCAAACAATTCATAATCAGTCAATCTCAGCATAAGCCACACATGGCCTCACAACCTACACGATTGCGGTCAATTCACAACCCAGGCTTCCTCCTCACAAGCACCGACCACAATGAACCTCGAACCACTCATTAGCTTCACCGCAAGTCGTTCGACTATGATCTCGGTTTTCAATTCGATAATCATAACATTAATGAAAACTTATAAAGAGAAATGTAATAGGGTTTATGCACTTACCTAGGCAACCAACACCATCCAACGGTGCGTTATCGCAAGCATATACATATATATAACCATATTTACGTATACGTCTATAATGTCTTAACTTGAAATAACACTTAACGAACCAACTAAACTAATCAAACGTGAATCTTATCAAATTTGAGGTGTTCATTTATCATTTCGAAATCACGATTCAGGTATAAACTAACTAATCATACAAGTATCGATTCTAAGCATACTCATTTCTTTTTGAAGCTATTATTCGAGCATGAATTGACTAAGTGTACATGTATCGATTCTAAACATTCATATTTCACTTCGAAGCTACTAAACGAACAGGAATTAACTAAGCATACATATATCGATTCTAAGCATTCATATTTCACATCAAAGTTATTAAACAAACATGAATTAACTAAGCGTTCATAAATCAATTCTAAACATTCATATTTCACTTCGAAGTTATTAAACGAACATGAATTAACTAAGTGTACATGTATCTAATCTAAACAGGCATATTTCATTTCGAAGCTATTTTTCAAGCATGTATTGACTAAATATACTTGAATCGATTCTAAACATGCATAACTCATTTCGAATCTATTTTTCAAGCGTGCACTAACTAAGCCAACATATATCTTTTCAAAGCCATTTTTAGTATTAATCAACGAAACTAACATATATCGATTCAAGGCATCGTTAGGTTATTTCGAAGTCACTTTCAGGCATAAGCTAACTAAACTTAACATGCATTGATTTAAACTAAATTCAGCTGAAACAGGACATGCATAATTTCAGTTAATCTGACTGAACCTAAATTGACATGCTTCACAAGTTAAGGGTTAAAACAATTTCGAAGCTCCTAATACTTAAGAGGTGACAAAACAGCCACCTGGACTCCAAGCTAGAGGACTCGATTTATGGGTTTTCGGAACTGATTTGGTTGCTTGAAACCAAAAACTCGACCCTTGCTGCAACCACACTCCAGACCTGCGCAAATCGGACCCCAAATTGACCAGAACTTCACTCACTAACTCGAATTTATGATGGCTTGGATTTCAAAACCCAACTTTGCAACCCTCTGCCTCAGTCTCTCTCTGCATCGTGGTGGCCGCCGTGTAGATGGGGCAGTTGTCGGTGTTACACCGCTGCCACGACACTATTTGGGTTGTCTTGCCCCCCCAAATTCTCTTTCCCATCTCACTCCCTCTCGACAGCTCTTTCTTTCTCTCTCTCTCTCTGATTGTGGCGACTGCGATGCCAGGACGGTCATCGGTAGCCCCCCTCTCTCTCTACCGTGGCTGATCGCCAGGGAGGGGTCCCGAGGGCTGGTCGTGAAAACCCCCTCCCCCTTCGCGTGTGTTTTCCTGAAAAAAGAGGGGCTTGTCCCCCTTTAGAAATTTTTTTTTTGGCTTGCCCATTCAACTAACATCACTAGTCTAATTTCTAATCTCGAACTTCTCATTCTAAATCCAAATTGATGACAAACCCTTTATCGATTATTTATTCCCAAATACGTCAAGGTTCGATTTATTAAACCTCAATACTAATTCTAAAGTTGACAAACTAATCGCATTCAGGTTCCTAATCGATTTAGTACTCGTTAATAATCTATATTAATGCATACTAAAAATCATCAAAAGATTTTCAAAACTAAAAACAACAATAATATTAATAGCGACGAAAATAGTCTTTTTAATAAAATTATTGTTCACATAAGCACACTAGTAATGATTTAACTCGCATAATTAATAAAAAATACGATTTTTATAACGTAGAATGTAAGACAGTCAGCTTATCGTAAAAATAAAGATGGCGGCTCTTACATTCTTCCCCCCTTAAAAGAATTTCGTCCTCGAAATTCTTAACCTAAGTTCGGTATTACCTAGAATGTACGTACACAACTATGAACTACACGGTAGGATTCTAAAAGGTTTTATTTGCAATCAACACATCTTTTAAATTGAACGAAAAAGGCTTATGGTATCCAGTATCCTCCTCACCAATCCTCTTCAAGCGTCTACTCACTCTATTTAGGCGCCGACGGCAAATTGCATTGAAGACGGGCTAATGAGTTGGCATGGAAACCATATTGAGTTTGTTTTGAAAATGAACATAGATTTTCGATAATCTAGACTCAGTTCGCATGGCAAGCAATAATTATATGCATATGCATCTATAAGTGGGTATTTAAAGGCATGACAATCGGGACAATGACATCTTAAGGTCATACACTAGTTGATGGAGATGTCACCATGCCCTTTGATTTAAAAGAATCAAATCAATTTAGCATTACTAATATGCTGGTTAAAGGTTGTATAATTCAACCAAGTTTTGTTTTAGTTGTTTCATTGCAGGACAAAAGGGAAGATTCCAGCACTGACCCTCTTTTGCAAGCAGAATTCGACAAGCATCCAAATGGTTTATGCCTGATATTTTTGCATGGATTTCAATTTTAAGATGTCAGCTTTCCAACAAGACAAGTTGCATCCAATTTGGAGTTCATTTGGTCGTTCAAATCAGCCATTTACCAAGATGTGTCGAAACTATCCAGCACCCGGTTTTGTTTAAATCATAACTTAAGTTATACTAATGCTTAAGTTACGAATTTATACATTTTTGGAGTCCTCAAGATGTGTACTTTCAGGTCCAAGTATCAAATTCCAATTATGCACACAAAAGGATGAAGAAACAAGGTGTTTTTCCAAAGCAGTCAGATTAGGCCCTAATCTGCGCGGTAAAATGTTTAAGCCTAATTACCCTACTTAAACATATCCTAACCTTGATTTCTTTGTTGGGGGGGATTATAGACATCCTCAATTTACCCCCCTGATTAAAATCACAACCATACCCATTTTTGCTATGCTTAACAAGTTGCATAAAAACCGAACGAAACTACCCCTGAACCGGGTTTTATATAAATCGGTTCTTTTAAAACCTCCAGCCAGATTTCTTCACTTGAATGCAGCTAGGCATGACCATCTATGCTTGGCACACACTTCTAAGCCTTCATTGATTGGTTGCATGGCCAAAAGGAGGTCCAATGGGAGCTTGATTGGTGGCAATGTGTTGCTTAACTCCTATTGGCCAGCCGTAATGCCTTTGCAGCTGTCCAATGAGATTGAAGCAGCAAATTCAGCTTGGATTAAGCTTAGTTGAAGTGTTAATTGATGTATTAATAAGTTATACATAGTTTTACTTTGTATTTCAATGTATTAGATTAAGTTTAGTTAACTTGTAATCTAGTTTAGTACAATTCAGATTGTAATAGCTTGTAATTAGTGTTAATACCTTTCCTAAGCATGAAGAAAGGTAGTAAGGTGTTTATTTTGCTAGCTAGAAAGGTCATGGCTGCCTATTTAAGGTACCACATGGCCAAGGCAAAGATATACAACCCCTTTGAATGATAAAATCAGATTGAGAGCATTTGTGCTTTCCTCTTTCAAACTCTTACTTGCTTATCCTTAATTAGGCCAATTAAGGTGGTGTTCAAGTGAGTCTTAGGCAAATGTTAAGTGGTGTTTCTGTATCTTAACACTTTGTTTAAGGGCCCTAAACTTAGCTTGGTGGTGTTTCTGTATCCTTGCCTAAGTTTAGTTCTATCAAAACCGATGATATACTTAAGGTGTTTCAAGGAAGGTTAAAGTGGATTTGCTAGCTTTAATTTGAAGTTAGTAATCCATACTTAATTCTTCTTTCCATTTCCACACATCCATAACCCTTCCTATGTCCATGCCCATGCTTAATTCAAGCTAAGAAAACTCCCTTTGGCATAGCTTTTCCTCCAAACATAAAAACACCCCAAACCGTGCCCCATGGAAGAAGCTAGGCAAGATGGGCAGGGATGTGGCACGGCCTACCCGTGCCATTAGGCACGACCGTGCCACCTCTAGGCCAAGTGAAGGTGTCTCTTTTGTGTTGAGTTCTTGGCCTAGTTGGTTTGATTTCATTCCTCCCTTATGTTATACATCACTTCACAATAAAGAACCTTTGTTTTCCCACTTAGAATCACTTGATTCTAAGTTCCATTCTTCCTCCACATACTTGATGCCTCACAACCATCATTTAATGTGTTCATTTTCACTTGTTTCCCCTTGATGTTATATTCCCTTGGTTGCTAAGTTAGTTGTATTCTAGTGAACCCTAGCTTGGTCATCGGCAGATACATCATATTTGGTATCAGAGCTAAGTCTCATCCTTGGCCTGGTGCATCCCCTTGCTCCCAAAACACAAAATCCAAACACATTCCCTTTACCTCACATCAAGTACTACCATGAGTTTCAGCATGAGTCTTGAAGAAAGATTTGATGACTGCATGAGACAACATGAGTTGATGTTCAGATTCAGCCTAGTCCCTCACAAGAAGGCTACCTTTGTTCCTATGAGCATGAAAAGATGTTCTAAGTGTCAAGGTGTTGGTCACTCTCCCTCAATCTGTCCAAACAAAGAAGCATACACTTTGGCTCAAGTCTTAGAAGCCAATGAAGAAAAGAATGAGGAAGAAAATGAAGAATCAAATGGTTTCATACTTGAGGAAACTCAAGAAGAGATCATCAAAGAAGAGGCTGGTGAAGAAGAACTAATGGCTTTGAATGAAGTTCTAAGCCATAACCAACAAGTACAAGATGAACCATGCTTCCCACCACTTGAACAACCTTTTAACAAAGGGAGTTCAAGCTCTCCACCATCACCCCACCACCTTACCCACGCCACCCCCACCCAAAGTCCAAACACTCTACAAAAATTCTGTCAAACCATTTCAGAACCCTCTCCTAAAGCCCCTAACCTTGTGTTAAGTGACTTTGCAGATTTGGTTCGTAGCATGTTCACCACACCTCCTTCGTGCATCCTTCAAATTCCTAAGGAGAAGAAGAAGAAAGAAGTCTCTAGGACCAAAAGAGACTTATTTTCTTGGCTAATCTTATTCCAACCATAATTGGATTAAGGAGAGCCCCTACTACTAGCTAGGTTGATTTGAGGACAAATCTTTTTTAACAAAGGGAGGATGATGGAGATGTCACCATGCCCTTTGATTTAAGAGAATCAAATCAATTTAGCATTACTAATATGCTGGTTAAAGGTTGTATAATTCAACCAAGTTTTGTTTTAGTTGTTTCATTGCAGGACAAAAGGGAAGATTCCAGCACTGACCCTCTTTTGGAAGCAGAATTCGACAAGCATCCAAATGCTTTATGCCTGATATTTTTGCATGGATTTCAATTTTAAGATGTCAGCTTTCCAACAAGACAAGTTGCATCCAATTTGGAGTTCATTTGGTCGTTCAAATCAGCCATTTACCAAGATGTGTCAAAACTGTCCAGCACCCGGTTTTGTTTAAATCATAACTTAAGTTATACTAATGCTTAAGTTACGAATTTATACATTTTTGGAGTCCTCAAGATGTGTACTTTCAGGTCCAAGTATCCAATTCCAATTATGCACACAAGAGGATGAAGAAACAAGGTGTTTTTCCAAACCAGTCAGATTAGGCCCTAATCTGCGCGGTAAAATGTTTAAGCCTAATTACCCTACTTAAACATATCCTAACCTTGATTTATTTGTTGGGGGCATTATAGACATCCTAAAGTTACCCCCCTGATTAAAATCACAACCATACCCATTTTTGCTATGCTTAACAAGTTGCATAAAAACCAGACGAAACTGCCCCTGAACCCGGTTTTGTATAAACCGGTTCTTTTAAAACCTCCAGCCAGATTTCATCACTTGAATGCAGCTATGCACGACCATCTATGCTTGGTACACACTTCTAAGCCTTCATTGATTGGTTGCATGGCCAAAAGGAGGTCCAATGGGAGCTTGATTGGTGGCAATGTGTTGCTTAACTCCTATTGGCCAGCCGTAATGCCTTTGCAGCTGTCCAATGAGATTGAAGCAGCAAATTCAGCTTGGATTAAGCTTAGTTTAAGTGTTAAATGATGTATTAATAAGTTAGACATAGTTTTACTTTGTATTTCAATGTATTAGATTAAGTTTAGTTAACTTGTAATCTAGTTTAGTACAATTCAGATTGTAATAGCTTGTAATTAATGTTAATACCTTTCCTAAGCATAAAGAAAGGTAGTAAGGTGTTTATTTTGCTAACTAGAAAGGTCATGGCTGCCTATTTAAGGTACCACATGACCAAGGCAAAGATATACAACCCCTTCGAATGATAAAATCATATTGAGAGCGTTTGTGCTTTCCTCTTTCAAACTCTTACTTGCTTATCCTTAATTAGGCCAATTAAGGTGGTGTTCAAGTGAGTCTTAGGCAAATGTTAAGTGGTGTTTCTGTATCTTAACACTTTGTTTAAGGGCCCTAAACTTAGCTTGGTGGTGTTTCTGTATCCTTGCCTAAGTTTAGTTCTATCAAAACCGATGATATACTCAAGGTGTTTCAAGGAAGGTTAAAGTGGATTTGCTAGCTTTAATTTGAAGTTAGTAATCCTTACTTAATTCTTCTTTCCATTTCCACACATCCATAACCCTTCCCATGTCCATGTCCATGCTTAATTCAAGCTAAGAAAACTCCCTTTGGCATAGCTTTTCCTCCAAACACAAAAACACCCCAAACCGTGCCCCATGGAAGAAGCTAGGCAAGATGGGCAGGGATGTGGCACGGCCTACCCGTGCCATTAGGCACGACCGTGCCACCTCTAGGCCAAGTGAAGGTGTCTCTTTTGTGTTGAGTTCTTGGCCTGGTTGGTTTGGTTCCATTCCTCCCTTGTGTTATACATCACTTCACAATAAAGAACCTTTGTTTTCCCACTTAGAATCACTTGATTCTAAGTTCCATTCTTCCTCCACATACTTGATGCCTCACAACCATCATTTAATGTGTTTATTTTCACTTGTTTCCCCTTGATGTTATATTCCCTTGGTTGCTAAGTTAGTTGTATTCTAGTGAACCCTAGCTTGGTCATCGGCAGATACATCACTAGTAGTCTCATTCTAAAACATGAATTCAAGTCACCTTTGGGATCACAATGGTTAACTCAGAGATTCCTATAACACATTATATTAGATTTTAATCCACAAGGACACAAGAGGGGGGTGAATTGCGCCTACCAATTTTTCTAACTGTTACAAAAACACTCGTGAGAACTGTTTGGAGTAAGTGTTTCTAGTGAGAAAGAAACCAAACTTATTTCAGAACACTTGTGAGATCGGTTTGTGATGCGTGTTCCCAGTGAAACAGAAACGAAAGTAATTGCGAAAATAGTAAAGGAGACACAATATTTTTACGTGAAAAACCACCTTTGGCCCAACTGAGGTGTAAAAACCACGACCTACCACTGTAGGATTTCAGCAACACTTTCACTAAACGGGTCGAACACATTACAACCGTAACACACATAACTTAGTCTACCCCAGACTCTCGTTACAAACACACATCCAAAGTCTCCCAAGACTTGGACAAGCTCACACAGACAAGACGTCCACCATCTCCTAAGAGACCTTGTCCAACTTGGACAAATACTCACAGACACAATGTCCACACGTCCCTTAAGAGACCACGCCCAACAACTTTGACAACCTCTAATCACGATGACGGAAAAGAGATAAAGAACACCTTACTTTAATGCTTCTAAATAAGCTAAGTGTAAGGTACAATACAACTCCTATTATGCGAATAATGAAGACTCAATTAAGCGCACACTTTGAAGGTTTTTCTCACAGAAAAATTCTTTTAGCACTTGAATAATCGTGAAAAGCCCTTGAAAAACCTTGAAGAAGAATGAGGAGAAAATCCTTCTTAAATAGAGGGATGCGTGTATGTGAAAGGAAAAATCCTTATCCCTTTAGTATTCTTTTGCTACAAGGAGACCAAGGAGGTGAGAACTCTCCTTTCCAAATTGAAGTGGGAAATTCGTCAATCTTTCCTATTTTCTTATCCTTCCAAAAATAAGATTTTGGTGGATATTCTTTCCAAAAATTAGAATCAAATCTTTTTGACAAATATTTGCAATTGAAGAAATCCTTTTTGACTCTAATACCATTAGGAAAGTTATTCTTAATTTATTTCTTGAAAAATGACAGTCCAAAAATCCTTTTAAAAAATCGTTGAAAATCATATTTAAATTCCAGCCTCAGAACACTGCAGTCATTGCCTGTTCTGTGACGTGTTTCTGAGTCACCAAAAAGCCTTTCAAGGTGTATGGAAAATTGAGTATCTTCTGATTGGCATATTAACAAGAATCTAAGCTAGTATATACACATTCAATCCTAAGACTCTTGCTATCAACTGGACTTCTTATATAGGTCTATGCTTCCACTCCCAGACCTGGTTGGAGGGAGTGTTCTCGAAGTCTTCTTCCATAGTTCCATGCAACCACTCCTGGAACTGTTCTGAGGAATGTTCTCAGTTTCTTACACATGTTGCCAACTTGATACTCTAGGCTCAATTCGAACTGCTCCATGTATCTTCCGAATCCTGTCTCAACATACAACTCAAGTACAACACATAACTCACAGCATATTGACTAGGGCATTTGGATTGTCATCATCAAAACATTATACATTAATTGAGTCAACACATTAGAACAATAAGAACATCACATATCACCACATAGCATCATTTAAGTACCATAGCATCACATAGTATCGTATAGTATCAGTAATTTGGTGTTCTTCAGCCTAAGAGTTTGATATAACATGAAATTGGCTAAGGTACACATGGCAAGCACTTTACAATGCGGAAGCATACGTGACCGACATTTTTACGTCAATTCTAGCTAAATTTTAAGTATTTCATTCATGGCATCTTAGATGAGACATTTCAAAGTCGTATGAGGGCCATCAACTTAGTCAGGTTCATTCGAAATCATGAAGATATTAGGTCAGTCTAAGGTTAAATCATTTACTAGAAAGGTACCACGACGCACTAAAATAGCGAAGACATCAAATTACGACATATCAGCAATGAAGGGACCTGAATTGGCGTTTGAGATCACATTGGCGTCACGTAATGTCAATCACAGAACATACCAAGGGTTAAGATTCGCATATAACACTAACCAACAATACATGTTGATAGGAACAATTTGCGAACAAAACTCCAAGGTAAGAATGTAAATCGATGGTTTTTTGATGGGGGAGACTTTTCCTAAGGTCACTATTGGAGCTGATTGTCTCTTAAGTCATAGATTCGTACGAATGAATGGTTATGCTCCTAGACAAGTCCTGGGCCTATGGCTTATGGGTCTACATGCTTCCGCTACACTACTCTGATCAACCAAACAAGGGCAAGAATATATGAATGGAGGTTTCTAGGGTTGTCTCATGCTTCAAGTACGGACGCATGCAGTTACCTAGCTATAACATGAAATCATAGAAGTCACAGGAGGCAACAATGAGTCAGTGGTCATGTCAGGCTATGAAGTACAAAACTTAAATTATCTGAATAACCGAGTCACATAATAGATCAACTTAAGTCAAGCAAACACCAAGTAGTGCAACAACTTATTCACAAAACACATAACTAATCATGACCTAATTCCAATAGTGCATTAATGACAACGCATAATAGACATGAGTGTTCACATATATGATGACATGGCCCTGAATGCTCCACCATGCTACTTTCTTACACATGAGATACATATATCTATGGATGTGATTCATGTAAATGCAACTCTATTGTCAACTAGTCACGTATTACATACATCGGGTTCAACTAATCCAATTACAACATGAGAAAACAATATTGAAGGGATGTAAATGATGATTTAAGAGTCATATTGTGAAGCTTACTACATAAATCAAATCACTCTAACTAATACAGTCCCATGTTTAGTCAAATTCAAATCAAGCAATTGCAGAAACTCATTTTGTTTACATTTGATAACAAACACATCGATGGCCACATACAACAATCCTATCTATAGGTAATCCTATGGTCTCACAAAAAGGCATCTAGGCAAGTACGCATGAATGCAACCCTCATTTAAAATCTAAGGTCGAGGTTATGCCTCGAGGTTTGTCCCAACTATTTGAAGTTGACCAACAGTCAACTAACAGGGGTGAGAACAATGGCGTTACTGCTCTTACGGATCTACAATGAGGTTTTGTCACACATTTTTTAAAAAAGGTAACTATGGAGGTCTGAGGAACTCCTATTACAGATGGGAAGGTTCTACTTTCTACTATGGGCGCCCTTGCTTCTGCAATAGGTGCTTGGGCTTAAGAAAGTGTTGGGAAGGCATAGATTGTCGTCCTAGGAGGTAACCGGGTGATGCATGTGGTGTAACAATTCCAAAGTCTGCTATGTCATTTCTACTTTGTTGTTTCTGGGTGTATTGGGTTTTGATATAGCCAGGAAACCACCAAGAAGCGCTAGAATGACCTAGTGTATCACCACTTGGGTTGCCAACCCAAGATACAACCAATAGGTGTTTGGATAGCAAATTAGAAGCAAGCTCAATATCTGATTCAATATGGTGTGGTGTGTGCACATCACGACGAGAGGAGCTTATATACGACTCTCGCTCTGAAAATTACAACGGCTATCGAAGAAAACACAAGGTACATTTGTCAAATACATCAGCGTAGAACATTATGACCTGATTAGAGGTATGACCAGTAGAAGGGTGACACCTAATGGGGTCATTCTTGCTAATCAAGTGAGGTGTCAAGGACCTCAGTGTAAATGGTCGAGTTTAAGCTCGTGGAGTTAATCCAAGCATTATTGTAACGCAAATGCGAGTCTTTGATTGCAACAACAAGACCCAACCAAACAATTAGGAAGGTTTCTAATGCAAAGGCACGACCCTAACTCGCTAATCGGTAGACTTTAACTTTCATGGTCCTTGGTTTTGAAATGGAAATAGTTTAACTTCTTCTGCTCTCTCTCTGCCAACCTTCGAGTACGTCTGCTCACTCCATTATGGGGCCCGAGGAGCAAATAATATTTTAGGGGCAAGGATGAGCGTAGAGTTATGGCTTTCCAATAATTCAATTTCAAATCATATGTTCTTTAAACTTTTGATTTAAATCACCAAGGCATATAAGCGAAACCACTTTCGATTGACCTAACACTTAACTTATCCACGAGAATACTAACGACTCGGCCTAGACCTTAGCAAATGGTTCTTTCATCAAACCAATCAACTCACTCAAGCCGCACCTAACTAGGTAAACACACTAACATTCACATAAAACTCACGTTTGCACACAAGGTAGGCATGTATCACGTCATTGTGAACACGTTCCTAGGAACCTATATGAGATGCAAGACTCAGGTCGTGGCCTATGGTCGCAGGACCATGCTCTGATACCATCAATATAACACCCCCGACCCCTACGGCCAAGAGCGTTGCATTTTCTTACTTTTTACGTAAGCTGTACTCAATTTTTATGGCGAAACCAACAGAGTTTCCCCTAAAAATTGACCGTTTCCAGGCTAAAAGCCTTACAATAAACCCCTGCAGATCAACGAAAGCGTAAAACATTTAAAAGAAGCTCGATGACGACACACCGGAGTTCATAACTGAACGAGCAACTCGCTCGCAGTACATCAAACAAAATAGTTCATTAATACAGAAGAAAATCAAATTTACAACTCAACAGACCATACATCCGGAGTACTGGGGTTCACATCCCAAATTAAAGCTAACTTTAACCAAGAAGACATCTAACCAATCAGATTGTTGGCTCATACAGCCATACAAGGCGACCTTTATGCCATATGCAGTACATGAACTAGAATACTTGGTTTACATACATTTACAAACTAAGAATACATTATATAACATCATCAAGCAGCGAGACTACTCCACTATGGGCACACTTGACCCCCTTTAAGCAAGGTTAACTTCTGTTTTGGCGTAGCTGACTCAACTTCTTCCTATCATAAAGAAAACCTGGGGAAAAAGGGGAAAAAGTAGTGGGATGAGCAACCACACGCTCAGTGAGTGTCCCCTGACCCCCTTAAAACCAAAACCGTTGCAAGTAGTAATATCTTTGGTACTCACATATCACGTCTTTATGTATTACTACCGTAATAGGAAATCAAAGTCCCTGAAGGACGGGTTATTACTCCTAACTTCTTTCTAACTACTCAAATCATTTCTAGGTCCTTAATGCTCAATTGTTCTCACTAGTAAACACTTACGCATGAAATCAAGCAACAGAAGCTATGTACTGAAATTTCTTTCATAGATTAAGTGATATAATTCGTGATTTATGCCTTATCTATCTAATTCACTCATATGAGATGCAAAACACATGAAGCAGAGATTATGAAATGAACTTTCTTTAGCTAAACATGCACATTCAAACTCATATGCTCGATACATTACAAGGGTATGGCCATGCTGTACTTGGAACTTCGTTTATACTGCACTTAGATTCTTAATCACATGATGTGCATAAAAATCTTTCTTTTCTTTTTGTAAAACCACTTTACTTAGCCTCTTTAGGCTCATACTTTTAAAAGAATCTCTTTTATATTGGTCTCATAATGACCCTTAGAAACTTTCTTTTTAAAATACTTAAAAAGGCGAAACGCCGACTTTTTTTGTTACTTATTAGGAAATTACTCTGGGCATAAGATCATCATAAAGTGCTGCTTGGGAGAGATCTACACTCAATCCCAGTCAGATTAACTTGCACTAAGCTCTTACTCCTGGGATGGCAACTAACTTTTGGACCTTAACCCTTGTCAGGGTCTCTAGGGATTACTCCCTAGGCTAGGGATTCCCCCATTCAAGTAGGTTCACTCTTATCTATTGTCCCTAAGCACTTGTCTTAGCCATTTAAAGCATCTAGTCATAACGACTAACAAGTTTGCTGCCTCTCGCAGCGAAATCTTTCTTCATACAATGCACTCTCTTCTTCTTTAAATTCTTTAGGGATTCCCCTGTTCAACCGAGTTCACTCCCAAAACTATATTCATTTAGTTAAAATAGGCCATCATTCGATAATAGGAACGGCTACTATTAGTTACAAACATGAAAACTTCCTTTTTCAAACTCATCCTCACTTGCAACAAGAAACTTGATTACATAAAGGGCAGGGGTTTGCACATAACACATTCAAACACTTCATAATTAATCAATCTCAGCATAAGCCACACATGGCCTCGTAATCCGCACGATTGCGATTAATTCACAACCCAGTTTCCCTCCTCACAAGCACCGACCACAAAGAACCTCGAACCACTAATTAGTTTCACCTCAAGCCATCCGACCACCATCTCGGTTTTCAATTCGATAATCATAACATATTATCATGAAAACTTATAAAGAGACGTGTAATAGTGTTTATGCACTTACCTCGGCAAGCAACACCATCTAGCGGTGCGTTACCACAAGCATATATATATATATATATATATATATATATATATATATATATATATATATATACACATATATATATACATATATATATATAAAACCCCATTTACGTATACGTATATAATGTCGTAACTTGAAATAACAGTTAACGAACCAAATAAACTAATCAAACGTGAATCTTATCGCATTCGAGGTGTTCATTTATTATTTCGAAATCACGGTTCAGGTATAAACTAACTAATCATACAAGTATCGATTCCGAGCACACTCATTTCTTTTTGAAGCTATTATTCGATCATGAATTGACTAAGTGTACATGTATCGATTCTAAACATTCATATTTCACTTCGAAGTTATTAAATGAACATGAATTAACTAAGCGTACATATATTGATTCTAAACATTCATATTTCACTTCGAAGTTATTAATCAAACATGAATTAACTAAGCAGTCATATATCGATTCTAAACACTCATATTTCACTTCGAAGTTATTAAACAAACATGGATTAACTAAGTGTACATGTATCTAATCTAAACAGGCGTATTTCATTTCGAAGCTATTTTTCATGCATGTATTAGTTGAATTTACTTTAATCGATTCTAAACATGCATAATTCATTTTGAAGCTATTTTTCAAGCGTTAACTAACTAAAACAACATATATATATATATTCAAAGCCATTTTCGAGTATTAATTAACTAAACTAACATATATTGATTCAAAGCATCGCTAGGTTATTTCGAAGTCACTTTAAGGCATAAACTAACTAAACTTAACATGCATCGATTTAAGCTAAATTCAACTGAAACTAGACATGCATAATTTTAGTTAATCTGACTAAACCTAAACTGACATGCTTCACAACTTAAGGGTTAAAACAATTTCGAAACTACTAATACTTAGGAGGCGAAAAACACCCACCTGGACTCCAAGCTAGAGGACTCGATTTAGGGGTTTTTGGAACTAATTTGGGTGCTTGAAACCAAAAACTCGACCCTTGCTACAACCACACTCCAGACCCACGCAAATCGGACCCCAAATTGACCAGAACTTCACTCACTAACTCGAATTTGTGATGGCTAGGGTTTCAAAACCCAACCTTGAAACCCTCTGCCTCGGTCTCTCTGTGCATTGTGGTGGCAGTCGTGCAATCGGGGCGGTTGCCGGTGTCACGCCACTGCCACGGTGCCGTCTGGGTTGTGTAAGGGCCACACTTTCATTCTATTGCTGACTAACTATTTCCGTTGCTGAATTTACAAGTTGCGTTTGAATTATTGTTTGACAAAAATATTAAGTTGACTGTGTGAGTTTTTAACGAATAATTTCATTAAAAAGAACGATTATTCGATTAATGTTATTATTAACGTTACTTATTTGTAAAATTATCGAACCGATGCTAAACCGAGTTTTTAAAATCGTTTTTCATTTTACTTAGTCAATTCCCAAAGTTTAAATTAAAATGCTAGTTGTAGGTTGTTTCAACTCGAGTTTAGCCTAACCGTTAATGAGTATGGGACCAGAACTTAGCTGAATCGTGTTAATTGAGTTTAAAAAAAAGGAAAAAGCAAAATTAGATAAAAAGGGGGGAGACTTTCGGGTCTGAGGCACCCGAAATTCACGACCCACTTCTCTCTCTCTCTCTAACACTCACTACTCTCTCTCTCCCTCGCCGGCAATTACTGGCCGGCGTCTAGAGTCACCGTCAACCGCCACCTGTCACCAGCGGGAGAAAGGGACCACCGGTCCCCCCAGCACGCGTCCACCACCGCCGAAACCACCACACATCGTCATCCACTTCTCCCAGCCCAAAAACCACGCGTCTAGCCGCCCATAAACCACCACCCACATGCCGGAATCCGGCAACCCATAACCCTCACGACCTCCTCTATAAATTGGGAGTCAAATTCCGGCCAAAATCAGCCTCAATTGCGACTCAGTCGAAGCTAGGGTTTCGGGTTTTGGGAGTAGCCGAGTCGGGTTCAAGTTCAGGGGGATGAGGGCATGAATTGCTGTCAATTAAGTGGGTAATTAAGCAATTTCAAGTAAGTGTTTCTCTCCTCCTAAGCTATTAATATTTTCGAAAACGTTTTCAGCATTTTAATGATGCAAGTTAGCCTAGGCTTGCTTCAATTCGTGTATGATGCTTGTTGAATGACCTAAATTAGCTATTACATGCATGTTAGTTTAACGTGTTTAGCCTCGATTCAAGTTAATTAGTTGATGCATGAAAAAGAATTAAAAACGAAGTTAGTTTAACATGTTTAGCCTCGATTCAAGTTAATGAGTTAATGCGTAAAAAGGAATTAAAATAGAAGTTATATTAACGTGCTTAGCTTCGATTCAAGTTAATTAGCTCATATATGAAAAAGAATTAAAATCGAAGCCCTTTTAACGTGTTTAGCTTCCATTCGAGTTAATTAACCAATGCATGCAAATGAACTAATTTCGAAGTTAATGAAATGTGCTTAGCATCGAATCGAGTACATTAGCTAATGCATGTTAAAAGAATTAATTTCGAAGTTATATAAACGTGTTTAGCTTCGATTCGAGTTAAACTACCTAATGCAAATAAACGAATTAAATTCGATGCTATTGAAATATGTTAGCTTTCATTCGAACCCTTTTTAGTACATTCATGCTTAGGAAATTTACTTCGAAATGCATCGTATATGTTTAGAATCAAATTATGTTTGATTTACTAAATAAAGTGTTGTCGATTACGAATAAATGTGGCTATATGTACGCTTGTTGTAATACACCGCTGAATGGTGCTCTTTGCTCAGGTAAGAGCCTAAACCTCACTCCCTTTTATATAACCTAATATGATAATATGTTGTGATTAATAAATTGATGAATCGAGCTGGTAGGTGGATGGTTTGAGGAAAGAATTATGAGCGTTCGAGGTCTTGTGGTACGGTGTAAGTGAGGAGGGAGACTGGGTTGTGAATTGACCGCAATAGTGTGGATTGCAAGGCCATGTGTGGCTCATTGTGTTAAAATGATTACGTAGTGTTTAAATGTGATATGTGTATCCCCTTTCCCTTGTATGTTTAAGATATAACATATGCGTGTAGAGGTGACGTTTTCACAAAGGACTTTTCACGTGTTTTAAATTAATAATAGCCATGTCTAGTAGCGAGCAATGGCCTACTTTATCTATTCAAACAATGTTCAGGAGGAATCCCTAAAACGTTTTAGAAATGGTGTGAGCTACATGATAAACGTTTTAATCAGAAGAAACAACAAAATTGTTAGTCGTTATGGCCCATACACTTTAAAGTGGCTAAGATAATGTGCTTCGGACAATATGAAAAGAACGATGTTAACCTAGGGGAAGGTCCGGAAACCCTAGAGGCCCTGACGAGGGTTGATGTAATGGTCCGATATGTTATATGTAGCCATCCCGGGAGTAAGAGGTTAAGTGTGAGCATTAGGTCTCGCTATGGGGTTCAGAATAAATCTCACCGAATCAGCACCTGTAATGATCTTATGCCAGAAGTATTTTCGTACTAAGTTAAGAAAAGTAATTGGCCTTTGCCATTTTAAATGATTAAAAAGGGAAGGAAGTTCTTTTTATGTGGGCCCAAAAAGGCTATATGGAATGATGTATGAAAAGCTTATAAGGGTCGTTACACGACCAATACGAAATGAAACTTCCTTTGAAGGCTAAGAAAATGTTTTCAATGAAAGAAAGAAAGTTTTCAATGAATGAGTAATGAAATGATCCTCAAGTATGTTTGAATGTGGCCTTTCCCTTTTTCCTACCTTAAGTCTATTTGTTTAAACCTGCATGCGTTAGATGAGAAGGTTTCCAAAGCATTAAAGGTTCTATGAATGTATGTTTAACATGTGAATAGCTTAACGGGTCAAACACCTATGAATAAGATCATAACTCTTGAATGACTGCATGAATGAAAGTTTGACATGTGAATAGTCTATGTAGGTGTTATATAGCTTAATATAATGATTGGTATTACATAAATGCTTGATATGTGATATGTGATTAATACGAGTAGTATTGTTTATAAAGGTTTTGTTTTAAGGAGTGGAGGAACACTCACTGAGCATGTGGTGGCTCACTTCATTTCCTTTCCCCTTTTTCATCCCCCAAGTGGTGAATGAATGGAAGAACCTGTCTGCCTTCTAGGACTGCTAGTTGCTCCTGCAGATGTACCTGTGATGTGTGAAGCTGCCTGAAGTAATGTTTTGGCTAAGGAAGTGCATGAATTGGGCATGTAGTGGCTCTAGTTGTGTATACTTATGTAAATTATTGTAAATAGTGTTTGTAAAGGCCTAAGCCTCAATCGCGAGTGTGTGACTCGCTGGCAACTTCTAGTTTACTTTGAGTTTTGGCTAAAATGTCACAGGTACCCTAAAGTTGTAATGCAAATATTGGAAATGTTGTAATTACAAACGGAACTCTGGCAGTTTCGTTCAAAAAATCCCCAACTCAATTACAGTTAGGTAGAATCTTAAAGGAAGTCAATAGAAGAAGAGCCTTAGCGGTCTATCGCGAGGGATCCTGGCGGTGTAACATCCCTAATAGGTAGTGGGGGTGTTACAGGTGGTCTTGCAGCCCCCAAATTCTCTTTCCCATCTCACTCCCTCTAGATCGCTCGACAGCTCTCTCTCTCTCTCTCTGTGATTGCGGTGGCTGCGTGCTAAGACGATCGCCGATAGCCCCCCTCTCTCTCTCTACCGTGGCCGGTCATCGGGGAGGGGTCGCGTGGGCTGGTCGTGAAAACCCCCCTCCCCCTTCGTGTGCGCTTTCCTGAGAAAAAGAGGGGCTTGTCCCCCTTTTGATTTTTTTTGTTTTTTTGGCTTGCCCATTCAGCTAACATCACTAATCTAATTTCTAATCTCGAACGTCTCATTCTAAACCCAAATCGATAACACAACCCTTCATCAATTATTGCTCCCAAATACGTGAAGGTTCGATTTATTAAACCTCGAAACTAATTCTAAGGTTGACAACCTAATCGTATTCAGGTTCCTAATCGATTTAGTACTCGTTAATAATCTATATTAACACATACTAGAAATCATCGAAAGATTTTCAAAACTAAAACTAATAACAATATTAATAACGATGAAAACATTCTTTTTAATAAAATTATCGTTCACATAAGTGAATGAGTAATGATTTAACTCTTATTATTAATAAAAAAATACGATTTTTATGCTGTAGAAGGTAAGACAGCCAGCTTATCGTAAAAATAAAGAACGCGGGTCTTACAACTGCATCCATGCATAACTTGAAAAACCTATACTTTTCCCTTGATGCTATTAGTAATTTATGAATATGGTGCCTCCGTTTTTCCAATTCAGTTATTATAAGCTACAATTATAACAACATTATGTGAAAACTGTGGTATTTTTTATTAAACAAAAGAAAAACTTACTACTATAACAACATGGAAGAATGCTCTATTTGGAGAAGATTTGCTTTTCCTTTACTCTAGATAAATCAAGTTGAACCTCCATATTGATATAAGTTATGCTATCACTCATGTTTTTGGCAAAAGTGACGTGAGGATCTCATTTGTGAGCATGAGATGCTTGTGTTTGAAGAGTAATGTACTAAGTTCACAAATTGAATAAAAACATTCTCATATTTTATAGCCTTTTTTATACAATATCATATTTATATTGACTTTAGATAATTAACCTTTCATTTGCACCAAATTTCTTTTGAATGCATAATTTGTTATCATCGTTTCTTCAGCACTCACACAATCAGTGATGTTTATCACTCTAATTGAGAGTGGGGAGCACACTGCCTCTATAGGATGTGGGTTTTGTAGAGGATTCTTTCTTTCTGTTATGAATTTTCCCCTTTCTTCATCAGTTGCCTACATTTCCTTCAAGGTGCTTGGCTCATTCTCAGCATTTTCATCATTAGGTCTACCTTCCTGTAATTAATTAAATTACTTATACATCATTAAATAGACTGCTTATTGTTAAAGCTGTAAAGTGCTTATACTCATAATATTCTCACATATATTGGACAAATGGTTAGTTCTTAGATATATAAATTTCTTATACTTGACAGCAGAAATGCATATTGATAAACATATGGATTGCATGTACTCATGCTATTCTTGAATTATATTGAAGCAAGACAATTGCTCAAAATAGATAATTATTTTTGTTTAATCTGGTTCAGTAGTGGTCTCCTTTTGTTCTGTCCTGCTTGGTTTAGCAGCAGTTTCCTTCTCCTGTGGTAAGTTAATTTGTTTATAGAAGTCCTCTAAAATCCTTATTAACTATTTGTATGATTCACTTATAAGAAATATTTTCAAATAATATTATATGTATTTAATTTCTTTATACCTTGCTTTGAAGTATTTCCGTAGTTACTTTGAGGTTGTTGTCCTCAATTGCTTCCAAACTCTTATCCTTTTTTTTTTTGAAATTAGGAAATTGCTTATTCATGATAAGTAAAATGCTTAATAGCTATTAACAGAATTGCTTAATGACTTAACCATTATGAATCACGATTGTTTTTACGTATTTTAATTTGTTGTTACCAAGTGAACTTTGTTGGTGTTTGCTAGTGGGCCTTCTTCGTTAACATCTTCATCATCAACCCCTTTTTCTTTTGAAATTTCTGGGGGCAGAGTTGTTCAACTTAATCTGATACCAATATCAAAACCTTCCTTGATAATCTTGCGAGCTCACCATCGGCATTCTTCTTTTCCTTTGCTATCTCATCTGCCTTGGCTTAAGCCTCTAATAGTCATAGATCATTATAGTCAAAGTACACATCATCCAATACTGCCTCCCCTGCTATTTTTTATTTTGGTGGTATTTGTTCAGGTTCCTTTGCATCAAAAATTTCAATTACATACATATATAAATATATATATACATACATATAGATATATAAAAAATATATATATATACATACACATATATAAATATATATATATGTATATACCTATTATATAGGTACACACACACACACACACACACACACACACACACACACACACACACACACACACACACACAC
>JACYFF010031952.1:65742541-65750765 GCA_017589665.1 Selenicereus undatus
ATCTAAATAAACCAAACATAATACGATTCAAGGGATTCGTTTATTACGTCGATGTAATGGCCCCAACCCTAAAGCCAGGAGTGTTACCATTTTGTTCTTAAATTCTGGGACAAAACGGACAGAGTTTCCCCTAAAACTTGACCATTTTCCCAGGCTTACAGCCTTACAATTAATTCTCTGCACTGAAAAACAATAAAAACTAACTCAACGGCCACCCGCCGGAGTACACAGCTCTACGGGCCACCCGCCTGGAGCACTATAACCAATGCAATTCAATGCTTAACCAAATAAACAGTGACAAATACAACCCTGGCAACTTAGATGGTGGCTCATACGGCCATACAGAGCGACTCTAAATGGTATGCAACCCAAGCACGCAAGCACTAGAATAACAAACCATTACATCATAATACATTTTGCAGCTCACATACAAGCACATCGTTAATTCCTAGGCCAGCGATGGCTCTATCTCGGCTTACTTGGGCCGACCCTTTCCTGCTATTTCAAAAAAAACCTGGGATGGGAACAAAATAGAAGGGAGTGAGCAATTATCGCTCAGTAGATAACCCCATCTCCTAAAACAATAAATACGATGCAATAATAACTTACAACCGTCGTTCGTAATTCCTTTTCTTTGAAGAATTCACCTATCGTTGAAGAACTCACCTACCGCATAGTGTGTTCCAATCACAAGGCAAGAGAAATAGCATTTGCACCAAAAGCCACTTGTATGAACTCGTAAACTTAATAAAACAATAGCATTAAAAATAAGGTTATACTGAGTCAAATGGCAAATGAATTGTGTGATGCTTACAAATTGAGAGAAACACAACTAAAAATTTATTGCATATATCATATGTTTATGTAAGTAGTGGACATGATCTATGAATACCATTATCTCCTCTCCTCTTGTACTTGTGTCATAAATTTGGATCTATAATATCATTTTCGAAACAAGATATAAACAATTAATCACCTTTTTAGGATTTCAATTCAATTATTCAATAACCTTCTTCAGTATCAAGTAGTAAGAGCAATAAAATGAATATATTAACCTCTGAACTTTACATGCTTGTTTATGCAATTGACCATGTTTCTCGTGACTCTACTGCATATCAACAGAGCTATGAAACATGTAACTTCAACTTATGCCTACTGGCAAATTATGAAACAATAAACTTTGAATCCTCTCCTTACTGGGCAGAGAAATGAAATACTGAGCTTTGTCTCTGCCTTCTAGCAGAGAAATGAAATATTGATTTTTGCATCCTCCGCCTACTGGCAGAGACATGAAATACTGATTTTTGTCTCTGCCTTCTAGCAGAGAAGTCAAACACTGATTTTTGAATTCTCTGCCAAATAATGAGTCTTGAAACATATAAGTTGAAGTTACATGCAAACTTCTAGGAAGGTACTGGGTTGGTTAAGCTAACGATGCAAATAACCTTTAAAAATGCCTCATCCTTCGATCTATTTACTAGTCACCTGACTCGCTCGGTTAATCAATCCGATGGTTTTAGGTTATTTCGTTACCAATGACTTGCCGATGAAAACAGGCGACTGATAAACAACTAGGAGCACTTAGCGATCATGTAATAAAGCATTTATGGACCTTGACTATAATATACAATTGACAACGTCATGTAATCACCATACGATATGAATAGACTCAATGCCCTTCACATAATCCATGGATACGATACGATGAACTATGTAATCGATAAACTATATAATGGATACAGTGTATACGATCGATAAACATATAGAGGCAATAGACTTAAAAATGTCGATCGATAACCTAATGTCTATCGACTAGACATGAAACTATTTTAGGTTGGTTACAACTTAGGCAATAGACGAAACATGAAACTATTTTCTACCTAACATGTTTCGAAATATGAGTCGAAACTCAAACGTACATCCCTATGCAGTAAAACAGACTTGAAGGTTAAATGGTTGGGCGCCCGCATTTCAAAATATTTTGTTTTGCAAACAGGAGAGAGAGAATGTATAAGTCACATTGATTTGTTGATTCTCATCTGAAATTGAACCCCTTGGTCGATGTACATCTTGAAACGATCGTACTTTAGGTGCTCACACCCCCCAGGCCGATCGAGAAGCCTGAGTTGACGCCGCGCGCGGGTATATTGGTCGGCATAAGCCTTGATAACTGATGGGCATAAGCCCTGACGCCGCGCGCGAGTGTATTGGTCGACATAAGCCTTGATAACTGATGGGCATAAGCCCTGATGATAATTGGCGGGGCCACTTGTTTATGTGACAAAACATTGAGAACTTGGTTCATTAAATGAATCTTGTTTTGATTTTTTATTGCTGAGAATACTGTGAGTTTTTGAAGAACATAGAGCTTTTGAAGAACATAGCCAATGTACGTCCCTAGTTCCGGAAAATCTCTCTCCTGTACTGTACATTGTTTGTTGACAGCTTGAAGCGACCGATGTGGCCTCACTTCTGCTCCAATTTAAGGTGGAACTATTTTCTACCTAAAATGTCTATCATATAATCCATGAATTCACCTTCTGGATCAAGATCTATTGGTAATGGTTTCATCTCTATTATATAATTAGGGGACTTCATATCATCAACCTAAAATGTCTATAGACTTCATGTAACCAAGAACTACGTATTATCGAGATTTTCATGCAATTGATAATCATTATGTAAACACGAAACATCGTCTACTTGTTAAATTCTATATAATCGATAATATAATCACGCATATAATCGATAATATAATCATGCATAATCAGTGAGCGTTATATAGTTAATAACGATGAACATTATATATAATCGATAAAATGCATAGTCAATGAATAACGATGAACATTATATATAATCGATAAAATGCACAGTCAATGAATAGCGATGAACATTATATATAATCGATAACCTTGACATATTCAATAAATTTCATATAATTGACAAATGATATTATGCATGTTTAGCTTTTATTCATATAATTGACAAATGATATAAGCGACGAATGTACGTTTAATTAATTCATAACCGTTTATTAATTTCGACGTGAATTATAAATGTTTAGGCTCAACGTATATATGTTTAGGTTCGAATATGTTAAGGTTTCTATATGCCTGCAGTTGACTTAATTCATAATCATTCAATAACTTCAAAGTAAACTATAAATGCCTAGAATCGATATATGTATGATGTATATGTTTAGTTAAGTCATGATCGTTCAATAAATTCGATATGATAAACGAATGCTTATAACTGTAATATGCTTAAGTGGCTTAATTAGGCTTGAGATGTAACTTCGAAACAATAAATGAACGCCTTAAATGGCCCTTATATAATTTGCAAACGATACACTTTAATTTAGGACGACAAACTTATATATATACATGGTATCGTTCAATTCACGCTACAATTTTCTCATATCACTAATAATTGATTCGAATTCAACCTGAATGAACTATAATCGTTAATCAGTAAGTTTTATCGAAATTAACAATCAAATCACTGATAATTGATTCGCATTACGAATTATACTCAATAACCATCAAATTCAACCTAAACGAACTATAATCAATAACCAATCAGCTTTATCAAAATTAACAATTTAACCATAAATGGGAGGATGAGGAAACCCACCTCGAATCCAAGCTAAAGGACCCGTGTAGGGGTTGATTTGGTGGAATTCGAATTGCCAAGGCCCGAACCCTAGCTTTCGAACACGTGGTTCGCGTGGCTGCCACCAAGGTCGCCGACTGGAGCCGCTGGCCACGACACCTCGCCGGCACCTCGCGTCCACCACCGACCCGGCCATGTCTGGCGTCTGGTTGGAGCCGGGTGGCTCCCCTTGCTCTCGCTCAATCTGCCTTCCTCTCTCTCTCCGCTGCTGGACGAAATAGAGGGGATGCGGGGGTGGCACGGCCAGGGCGATGGCGGCCAGGCGCCGGATCACCGCCCCCCCCCCCCGCCCTGTCACCGGGGTCGGGGTCCCCCTCCCCCTCCCTCGCGTTTTGCCCCTCCCAAAAACAAAAAAGAAAAAGAAAAAATGAAGGGGCTTCGGCCCCCCCTTTTTCCTGTTTTTTTTCTTTTTGTTTTGTCTACTGATAAAAAACACCAACCCACTGTACCATAAATCAAATTTTCCGACCTCCAAATCGTAAACTGCAACCCTTAATATAATCATCGGTCAATTAGTCACCTTTTGATTATTTTAAGGTTCGGTTCAATAAATTGCAGGATCGTTCCCAAGGTTCGACATTCTAGTCGTATTCGGAAATCTTTAATGGTATATTCTAACGAAATAAATCAGCTGTAACGGATGGGATAACTCCCGGGTGTTACAGTCGAAGTTACTATTTGAACCTATTTAGGCCCCTTTAAACATAATGCGTTCAACATATTCGTTTATTATATCGAAGTTACTGTTCAAACCTATTGATGCCATTTAAGCATATTACGATTCTAGGCATTCGTTTATTACACTGAAATTACTATTCAAGTCAACTTTTCAGGCATGCATTAACTAAATTGATTCGAATCAAAGCTAAACATGCATAATTCACTTCGAATTAAATCTTCGGGCATGAATTAATTGAATATATTTGAATCAAAACAAAACATGCATAATTATCTTCGAATTAAATCTTCAGGCATGTATAAACTTAACATATTTGAATCGATTCTAAACGTGCATAGTTTCTCGTCACATAATCCATGAAATTAACTAAACCTAAGTTGACATAAATCATCGTTTAGGTTAAAACGTTTCGAAATTAATACTAATTTAGGAGGCGAGGAACACCCACCTCGATTCATAGCTAGAGGACCCAATTTGGCGTTTGGTTTGGGTGCATCTGAGTCGAGCCCCTCTACTGCTACTACTGCTTCTGTTCTGTCGTAATTCTCCTTCACTCTAGCCCCTAGCCATGTAAATCAGGACCACCCCAGTGGTAGCCGATGTGTTGGTGGTGCTTGGGTTCAAAACCCTAACTTCTAAACGCTCATCTTCATGGCCTTGGTGGTCGTCAGACTCCAGCCTACCGATGGAGACAACCGCCTTGTTGCCGCGACGAGCGCCGGCCATCCCGATTGCCCACTGGTGCATTCTCTCGAAATCGACCCTTTACTTACTCTCAGCCTTGTCACTCTCTCTCTCTCTCTGCAGCGGTGGTCGGGGAGCAGCGCCAAGGGGGGTTGAATCGGTACGACGGTGGTCGACCACCAGTCGCTGGCGTCCCTCGACCCTCCACTTTCTCTCTCTCTCCTCTGCTGGGTCGCCGGGGAGGGTAGTGTCACCAGGGAGGGTTGAGAAACCAACCCCCCCCCCTTTTCGTGCGTGTGTCGTGAAAAATAAGGGGCTTCGGCCCCTTATTCTCCCCCTTTTTGTTTTCTTTTTTTGTTTCTTGGTCTCCTGCCCATTCAACTAAAATCACTTATCCAATCTTGCAACCTCCTATTCTAAACCCAATCGTTAGTACGGCGTTCTATTGACTATTCGTTCCCAAATATATAAGGGTTCGATTTATTAAACATCGAACAGTTTCTAAGGTTGACAACCTAATCGTATTCGGGAAACGACTAAATAAATCGAATAACGACTAAATTAAACTATCGATATAATTTGAAGGTGCAAATAGCACAAATTAACTTTAAAATCAATAATAGCAATAATAATCCTTTCTAATAAAATTATTGCTCTCAAAAGCACATCGATAATCATTTAACTCATATAGTTACTAAAAATACGATTTTATAACGTAAAAAGGTAATACAGCTACCTTAACGAAAAACACAAAATGCGGGTCTTACACTCTTCTCCCCTTAAAAGAATTTCGTCCTCGATATTCTAAATCTAAGTTCGGTCTTTCCTAGAATGCATGCACACAACTAGGATCTGCGTGATAGGTTTTCAAAAGGTTTCATTTTGGAAACACTATTTCTTTTATATCGAAAGAAAATGGCTTATGGTTTCCAGTCTCCTCCGTGCCAATCCTCTTCAAGCGTCTACTCACTCTATTTAGGCGTCGAGGGCAAATCGCATCGATCTAGTCTCCTCCTTGCCAATCCTGTTCAAGCGTCTACTCACTCTATTTAGGCACCGAGGGAAAATCGCATCGAAGAGGGGCAACTCAGTTGGCTTGGAAAACCATATTGAGTTTGTTTTGAAAAATGAACAAAGATTTTCGGTAACCTAGACTCGGTTCATACGACAAGCAATAATTCTATGCATATGCATCTATAAGTGTAACACCCCCAGCCCCTAGGGCCAAAAGCGTTATATTTTCTTAACTTTTTACTTAAATTCTGGGACGAAACGGACAGAGTTTTCCCTAAAAACTGACCATTTCCAGGCTAAAAGCCTTACAATAAATCCCTGCAAATCAACGGAAGTGTAAAACATTTAAAACATTTCGAAATTAATACTAATTTAGGAGACGAGAAACACCCACCTCGATTCCATGCTAGAGGACCCAATTATGGGCCTTTGGGACTCGATTGGAAAGGCTTCAAACCAGGGATTCGACCTTCCTCTGTTACCTTGCCCAAAACCACGTGAACAGACCCCATTTCACGCCTAAACCCGCGTATATTGAACCCTAATTTCACCCAAAAGCTCCTTCACATACTCAAACTCGTGGTGGGTGTTTGGGCTACAAGTTTGCTCACAATCTGTGGCGGATTCGAAGCAACTAGGAGCGAGGTTGCTCGGCTAGGCTTTGGCTCGCATCTAGGGGGTCGAATCACAACCCAAATGAACTACCATCAATGTAACACCCCCAACCCCTAAGGTCGAAAGCGCTACGTTTTCTTAACTTTTTACTTAAATTCTGGGACGAAACGGACAGAGTTTTCCCTAAAAACTGACCGTTTCCAGGCTAAAAGCCTTACAATAAATCCCTGCAAATCAACGAAAGCGTAAAACATTTAAAAGAAGCTCAACAGCTACACGTCGGAGTTCATAACTCAACGAGCCACTCACTCAGAGTACACCAACCAGAATAGTTCGTTAATACAGGAAACGTAAAAGATATAACTCAACAGTTCACACAACCAGAGTATTGGGGTTTACATCCCAAAACTAACTTTGGCCATCAGCTCGCATCTGGGGGGTCGAATCGCGGCCCAAATGAACCGAAACCATGTTGGGTTGTCTCCGATTTTGCCCAGATTTCGCATCAAAAGGTTGGTTTGATCATGGGGAGGCGAAATCTAGGGATTTTCGAGCTGGCTGACCGAAAATCGGGGGTTTTTGGACCTTGGTGGTTGAGCATGGTGATGGAGGAGGAAGAAGAAGAAGATGGAGAGTAGAGAGAGGAAGAAGAATGGGGCTCGGGGTCTGCATGAGGGAGAAAGAAGGCAGCTTAAGTTCTAGCAGCATTTTACCAAAATGCCCCGTGTTTCCTTCTCTCTCTCTCTCCCTTTTTTTTTGTTTCTAGATTGCCCAATACTTAACACTGCTAGCCTAATTCGTATCCGAATTCTAAACCCAAATCGTTAATACGACCTTCTAACAACTATTCGTTCCCAAATATATAAAGGTTCGATTTATTAAACATAGAACGACTTCTAGGGTTGACAACCAAATCGCATTCAGGAAACGACTAAACAAATCGAATAACGACTAAATTAAACTATCGATGTAATTTAAAAGCAGAAATAACACGAATTAACTTTAAAATCAATAATAGCAATAATAATCCCTTTTTAGTAAAATTACAGCTCCCAAAAGCACATCGATAATCATTTAACTCATACAATTACTAAAAATACGACTTTATAACGTAACAAGGTAATACAGTTAGCTTAACGGAAAACAAAAAACACGGGTCTTACAATAAGTGGGCGTTTCAAGGCATCAACATCGAAGCACTGACATCTTAAGGTCATACCTAGTAGTCTCATTATAAAACATGAATTCAAGTCACTTTTGGGACCACAATGATTAACTTGGAGACCACTATAACAGATTTAGAATAATAAAAATGTCACATAGCACCACATAGTATCATGTAAGCATAATAGCATCGCATAGTATTAGCAATCTAGTATTCTTAAGCTTAGGAGTCCTGAGGAGCATGAACGTGTCTAAAACATACATGGCAAGCAATTTACAAAGGAAAACATACGCACTAACATTCTGATGTCTAAACATCAATCCCAGCTAACTTTTCGGCCTTTTTATTCATGACAACTAATTCAAGACATGTCAGGTTCGTTATATATATATATA
>JACYFF010031952.1:65765765-65805248 GCA_017589665.1 Selenicereus undatus
AAAAAAAAACATGCATCAGACGCCAACTATAATAACTAACTCCCCCATGCTTGAATCACACATTGCCCTTAATGTGGGCACATCATAACAAAAGGGGGAAGGGGAGTAGTAGGAATCAGAATCAGGGAGGAGGAGGATGGAGGAGGATGGAGTGGTTGTCCATATGAGATATGCCAATCTCGCCAGGTCCCTATATGTATGCTCTTTAAGTTCTAAAAAGTGGCTCATACCACCTCTAGCAAACAACCAATGAATATCATCCAACATTCCCAATCGGGCCAACAAATCCTCATCATAGTATCTAGTTGCTACTACTACATGTTCTTTCAAATAGTTATACCTAGCAATATGATCAGGATGAGTCAAACCAAGAGGATGAAGAACATTACCTCTAGCACGCACAGTGGTTGACGTTCTGGATGTTCTTTGAGGTCGGGGTGGTGCTTGAGTTGATGAACCAACCTCCTTGGTGCTCCTCTACCTTTTGCTTGGTGCCATGGTTACAAAACTTAACCAAAAACAAAACTAAAACCGAAAGTAAGAACTAAAACCTAGAAAATTAAAGAAAATAAGTAAAAATGTGAAGAATTAGAGAGGGAGAAGGATGGGTATGGTGGATGAATGAGGGTGAGATGAATTTTGAAGAAGAAGAAAAAAAATGATGACAATTTGTGGATGAAATGGAGAGATTAAGTGAAAAGAAGGAATTTGATGTGAAAATGAACAAAAAATGAAGATTGGAGGGAGATTGAAGATGTTGGCCATGGAGGTTTTAGAGAGAGAGAATGGAGGAAGAGAGAGAAAGTGTCGAAGGTTGAAGAAGAAATGATGGGAAGGGGAACGAACACCATAGTCAAAAACCTAGACCATGGCCCGTAGCAGCCCACCACGGACCGCGGGGCTCACCATGGACGGTCCGTGGTGTCTGATGGACCGAAAAATGTTTTTCTAGTTTGGCATCCCACGAACTGTGGGTTTGGGTCTCTGGCCATGGTGCCAAACATTTTGTTCATAAACACATTTTTTTTCCTGTTTTTAGTTTGGTTTTTTTGTCTTTTTTTTTCAAAGTCTTATTCTCACTCTCTTTTTTATATCAAACTACAAAAACAACAAAACTAAGGAAAACGGGAAAGAAAAAAGAAAAATAAGAAAGAACTTGGGTTACCTCCCAAGAAGTGCTTTTTAAGGTCAAGAGCTTGACCCTTGTTCTATGCTTGGTCGAAATCATCTTTATCATGACCCACAAAATCGAACTTCTGCAGTTGAAGGTACCATCTTAGCAATTCTTGCTACAGGTCCTTTATTTTCATAAATTGGTGCCACAACGCACCATTCACATACAAAACAAACCGCTCTCTTGGCCCATTACACGGGCCACCATCTACTTGCTCAACCCTTACATCAAAATCGTCATCGAAACCTTCCAATTGGGGCATAGAATGAACAACTCGAGCAAACCTGCAGTACTCACTCATCGAAGAATAATTAGAGACAGGGGCCTCAACCTCGGGTTTGTTAGGTGGCATAGGAGTAGAAAACTCCACCTTAACATACTATTGGTCAGGGTCCTCATATGAAATCCATTCAGAACTAGGAGGATCTTCATCATACAAGACATCCTCCATATCATACTCAGGGGAAATGAGTAATGCATCCAATATAGAAGACCGAGGAGAAACTGCATCCTTCTTCCTATGACTAAACACAACAAACCTCCCCTCTACCTCAAAACAAATACGACCCCCTCTCACATCAATATGACAACCAGCTGTGGCCAAAATGGGCCTACCTAGGATAATTTGGGCATCATCAGTTTTAGGCATATCAACTACAATGAAGTCTTCTAACACTTAAATGTCTCCTATATTGACAGACACATCTTCCAACCTGCATATAGGCTGTGTTACAGAACCATCAGCCAACTGTAGTGAAAAGGGGGTGGCTAGTAACGATCCTCGGTGCAGCTTATGAAACAAAGAGTAAGGCATTATGCTGACACTTGTACCTAAATCACATAGTCCTATTTCAATTTCTGCCTTTCCTACAATGCATGGGATAGAAAAACTACCTGGGTCAGGAAGCTTAGGGGGAAAAATGGTCGGGATCTGAATAGAATCATTCTCTACAAATGTGGCAGTCTTGCTACTATAGTTGCTTTCGTTACCACCAGCCATAGTTATCTCTCTACCCTCTTCCTTAGGTACTTCCTCATAGTCAGTTAGGTCCCCTTCATCCTCTTTCATGGTGATACAGTTACAATGCTCACGAGGGTTGATTTTAGTCTTACTGGGAAGTCTATTTGGGGGTGCAGATGAAAAATCAGTTTTCTGGGCAATTTGGGTCTCTAACATCCTATTGTGAGTTGTAAGCACATCAACCTTGGTGGATAATTGACCAATGTACTCATCTTGTTTCTGTTATACCATAAGCATGTTTTCTATCATTAACTCTAAATTTGACTTTTGGGGTATCTGAGAAGGGAAAGGGGGTCTTTGAAAACCAGGGGGTACTCTAGCATTCATAGGGGGCATATTCGCATGGTTTGGATTCGACCTATTAGAGAGATTTGGGTGATTCGTCCATCCTGGATTATAGGTATTAGAGTAAGGGTCATTGGTCGGTCTTGGGTTGAAATTTTGAACATAGTTAATTGCATCAAGACCCTAGGAAAAAGGGCTCCCAACTAGATAGTGCAAAGATATATGCACAATTAAACCACAAATCTCATAAGGGGGAGGGGCACTAGAGTTTACAGCATTAACATTCAATTGGTCCAGTCTTTTAGTCATAGCATCTACTTTAACAGAAAGTAAAGTAAAAGCATCAACTTCAAGCTTACCTCCAACCCGCCTCGGTTGGACTCATTTAGTGGACTATTGAAAGTTATTAAGCACCATCTCCTCAACAAGGTTATAGGCTTCATCCTCGGTCTTGCTCATTAAAGTCCCTCCTGCCGCCGCATCAATAGTGGACGTCACAGCTTGCGTGACACTGTTATAAAAGGCCTGGATAATCATCCAACGCTGAAGACCAAAGACGTTTCGGATCAAGGTTGCTTGCATGCCAAGCCGATATAAAGGGATGGCATAATATTGATTGGCAGGTCTACGAAAGCCTTATTTGAAAGAAAGAACTAAACCTTTTGAAGGAAGTTTGGTTCGTTCCTATTGGGCTGGCATGATGGGGCCACAAATGCAGTAAATCTTTAAAACGCTCCCAAGCTTCATAGAGCGTCTTATCCTTCTTTTGCAGAAAGTTGGTGATTTGATTTCTCAGGCTCGCTGTCTTATTAGGAGGGAAGAATTTAGCGATGAAAACTCTGGTCAACTCATCCCAAGTAGTTATGCAACTAGACGGCAAAGAGTGCAACCAAGCCCTCGCTTTATCCCTTAATGATAAAGGAAATAAGCGCAGGCGAATCGCATCATTGGAGACTCCGTTAACTTTAGCATATTGCACACATCTAAAAAGGCCGAGAGGTGTAGATTCGGGTCTTCCAAAGGATTTTCGCCAAACTGAGATTGCTACACCAAGGAAATAAGTGCTGGCTTGAGTTCAAAGTTGTTGGCATCTACGGCAGGCCGAGCTATGCTTGAGGCAAATCCCTTGGACTCGAGAGTAACGAAATCATGAACGGTCCTTCTTTCTTCACCCGCCATGCTTGAATTCCTTCTTGCTTCACGTCTTTGTTCTTCGATCCTTTGCTTTTTCCTCCTTGAGCGAAAAGTCCTCTCAATTTCTGGATCGAGCTCATACAAAATCAGACTTCGTAAAAACTAGGAAAAATTCCTGCAAGCACTTTTACCAACCCTACCAGCGCAATTAAATAGGAAAAAGAAAAATAACAAGAAAACGAAACAAAGAAAAACATTAAAAAATTCTTAGTCATGTTCTTAAGACAATACTCAATAGTTAGCAATTTAATCTCCGACAACGGTGCCAAAAATTTGATCAACATTGTCGCAAGCGCATGGGTGTTTGTAGTATAGATAAAGATGTCGTTCCTCAGGGACTAAAGTGATCTATCGAGCCTAGTCTTGTCAGAATATGCTAAGCAAAAGTCAATTTTATGTGGATTCGATTAACTACTGCAAATAAACTTGTTCAAATCAATAAGAGAAAAACGTCTAGGAATTTTCCCAGTTATAGAAGAGAATTATATCAAAATAAATAAACATGTGCTATTCTCTAATTGGTTAATTCCAAGGAATAGTAATCTTGTCAAGAAACTTGATCTATTCTTTCGAAATCAATCAAATTTGCCTAAACTAAGCAAATGTAGTTCTTTTGAACTAATTTGACTTAATCCAAGTTTAATATATTCGATTACTTACTAGCCCTCCTAACATATAAATCTCTCTTTTGAGACGAAGTTATGCTATGTCTATTCAAGCAGTCTAACAACCAAATGTCGTCTTTCGAATGTTCACTTGATTGTTTCAATTGTACCAGCAAATTTTGGCCAAAAATCAACTCATAACATATCAAACACTTGATAGAACGAAATCAAACCAATCATGAAAATAAGCACAATTCTTTAAAAATCAAAACATGATCCAATAACAATTCTAAAAACTACTAAATTCCTAGATTAAGAAAACTACTCAGACATGATTAAAGATAAACTAACCAAACAAAGATCGGCAAAATCTTGAGCAGATGGGACTCAACTGAGATGGCCTTCACCAATAGAGCGTGACCAAGATGGGCCGGATGCAGCTTGCTTGAGTTTAGTTGCAAATTTCCCTTGTGCTGAACATATAACTTGGTCTAAAGGCTAAGCCACCCACCAAAACTAAGGAAACACCAAGAAATGCCTAAAGGCTTAGCCTCCAACACTTCTATAAAGGTTCCACTGAAGACTCACTACCTTAGAGACAAGGATAAAGAGAAATGAGATTTTAGAGAGTGAAAGCTTTGAGCTCTTTTCATATATCATTCAAATCTAATTTCTTACAACCTAAGGGCCTCCCTTATATAAGAGAGCCTTTACCAAGCTGAAAGAAAGGGGGAAAGGGGCCATAAAACGTCTATAAAGCAAGAGTGATGCAGGTCAAGAGCCAGTTCAAGACCCCCAACCAGAACCAGAAAAGAATTTGCTATTCAGTCACCAACAAGGCCTATTCTGTGAGGCAATGCAGTTCAGTTTGGAGGCAACCTTGGGAAGATCCTTGCTTTGCTGGACACCCTAGCATCACTGCCAGGCAAACCAAGTCTTTTGAGGCTCATACAGCAGCCTTAGTTTCAGTTCAGTTAATAAAGTCCACCTGCAGTTAGCATGTTCAGAGTTATTTTATGCTTGCTTCCAGTAACTCAGTCATGCCAACAAAATTCCTTCCCTTTTGCATCAGTACCCTAACTCATTTATTAGCTCACATTCAGCTCCTAAATGATAAAGGTTACTTGAATTTTGCCATGGAATTTATTCCTGTTAGCAGCAGGTTAGCAGCAGCAGTTTCTGAGGGGATTTTAGTCCTCTGACTTGGCAGTCCATCTTGGTCAATCTAAGGGTTTGGGGACGTGTCTAAATATTTATCCAACAAGATCCTGAAGTAGCAGATTCAACTCCCTCAGCTTCAACTTTTAACTAGCCTCAGAATGCAAGAAATCCCCTTTGTCCACTGGATTTCAATGTGTTTGTACCTACTGGCAGGCTTGGCTAAGCTCGATGTAATCAGCAACAAATCCTATCTCAAGACCATCATTAGCAAGTAATTTGAAGCTCTTAAGGGTTGACACCTCAGTAATGGAGATAAGCAAGGGTTAGGTGGTTGATTAAGCTAGTGTTTTTCAGTTTTGATTTTCTGTTTTAGCTGAAATCAATTATAACCGTTGATCTTTTAATTATGGCCGAGTATATAAGGCTTGTTCTTTACTGTAACACTCAGATTATGTTGAATGAAGACTCCTTTTGCTGGTTATTAAGCAAAACTCTCTCAAATCTCTCTAACTTTAGCCTATTTAGATGGTATCTGAGGGTGGTTCTTCATCCTATCCTCCTGGTGCTACTGCTTTAAGGGGATTGGTGGTGAATCTCAGCAGTTCTGGTTGGTGGAATTGACTCCTTTAGGCCAGTCCATATCTTCCATGTTGAGTTGCTAACTATTCTTCAATCCAATTTGCAGTTTCAGCATACATCAAAGAGGAAACCAAAAAGCAATGCAAGTAAAAAAGTTGAAAAGTGCTTTATGCTTTTTGTCGATAGCTTTTTAGATTACAACTACCAACTTCAAACAACTATATCTCCTAGGTCTCTTACTAAAATAGGGTGAAACAAGCCTTGTTATAAAGCTTAGAAAGTCATATTTCAGGTAGATCAAGTTGGCAGAACTTTGGAGCTACCGTTTGGGAGATACAGGCTAAAAGGTGCAGCATATGTAGGCTGGGACAGTTTCTGCAGTATTTGGAAAATGGCTCCAATTGACCTATTACCCAATTACCTAACCTAGAAATTTTTATATGTAATTAAATATGACATATTAAAGGTTCTAAAAATTGGATTCGCAGCCTCTTAAGTCCAAATTAAGCTTGAGTAAT
This sequence comes from Selenicereus undatus, assembly GCA_017589665.1. Taxonomy (NCBI): domain Eukaryota; kingdom Viridiplantae; phylum Streptophyta; class Magnoliopsida; order Caryophyllales; family Cactaceae; genus Selenicereus; species Selenicereus undatus. Next base: position 65,772,303 of record JACYFF010031952.1, read on the forward strand.
CAAGCTTGTAAAATCGGGTATGTGCGCTGGCTTCTGGGCAGTTTGGGAGCATGCCACTGTTTTGAGCTAAACTTATTCTTGCCATGGGTTTAACCTCATTTTCATGATTAAACCTCTTAGAAGGCCTCTTGAACTTCCCAAAATAGGAGAGTAACACATCTTAAAGGCTTAGGATGAGGTTGGAATTGAAGCTCTAAATCAGTACATGGACCAGAGTCCCCTTTGTTGTCGCTTGTGAGCACTAAGAATGATTTGTGAGTTCTCTTGGACTTGTGTAGGCATGACATTTGCTTCATCTTCCCCTTTTTGAATGTGATTTGCCCTCAAATCATCACCATCTTCTTCATCTTCAAGATAGGGTGCGAGATCACCCACATTGAATGTAGAGGATACACCCATGTCCTCGGGTAGCTCTAACTTATAAGCATTATCATTCACCTTTTCGAGGACCTTGAAAGGACCATCACCCCTTGGCATGAGTTTGTTCTGTCTCCTAGAAGGGTTCCTCAAGTGTATCCACACCAAGTCCCCCGGCTTGAAGGTAATGGCCTTGCGGTGCTTGTTGGCTCTAGCTTTATACATCTCATTAGTCTTCTCAATCTTGGCCCGAATTTGTGGGTGAAGGTTCTTCATCTCTTTGGCCCTCTCCTTGGCCTCATCGCTCACTCTAGACTCAAGTGGAAGTGGTATGAGTTCTAGGGGAGTTAGAGGGTTGATTCCATAGCAAGACTCAAAAGGAGAGTGGGAAGTAACAAAGTTAGGAGTTTGATTGTATGTGAACTCGGCATGTGAAAGCTTGAGATCCCACTCCTTGATGCTCTTACTCACTAGAATCCAAAGTAAAGTAGCAAGGGTACTGTTGGTTACTTCGGTTTGGCCATTGGTTTGAGGATGGTGGGAGGTACTATACAAGAGTTTAGTACCAAGGAGCGTCCATAAACATCTCCAAAAATAACTAAGAAACTTCGTATCTAGATCGGACACAATGCTCTTAGGAATGCCATGTAGCTTAACAACTTCCTTGAAGTAGAGATGGGATATGTGAGATGCATCACCCGTCTTCTCACAAGGAATGAAGTGAGCCATCTTTGAGAAACAGTCCACCACCACCATAATAGCATCTTTTCCCTTTGAGTTCTAGGATGGGCAACTATGAAATCCATGCTCACTGGTTCCCAAGGACCATTAGGCATGGGCAATGGAGTGTATAACCCTTGGTGCAATTGACTTTTGGCCTTTTGACATGGAGAACACTTGGAAATCACTTCATGAACATCACCACCCATTCTTGGCCAATAAAGATGTTCTTTGAGCATATCAATAGTCTTGTTGATCCCAAAGTGACCGACTAGACCTCCTCCATGAACCTTCTTGACAAGAAGCTTTTGGATTGGACCCTTTGGAATACATAACTTGTTGCCCTTGAATAAGACGCGCTCTTGGAGAGTGTAAGGGGCTATGCTTGTGACCTTCTTGCTCATGGAGATAGTGCTTGAAATCTTCATCTTCGTGGTAGAGCTCACGGATGAATTGGAAGCCTAGAACCCTTACTTCCATCACGGCCAAGAGAGAATGCTGCCTTGATAGTGCATCCGCCACAACATTAGTGCTCCCCCTCTTATGTTTGGCCACAAAGGAGAAGCTTTGCAAGAACTTAACCCATTTAGTATGTCTTGGATTGAGCTTATGTTGGCCACTCAAGTACTTTAAGGCCTTATGATCCGAATGACGGATAAATTGTCTCTGCCTTAAGTAATGGGACCAATGATCAAGAGCTCTCACTAATGCATAGAACTCTTTGTCGCAAGTTGAGTAGTTCTTCCTTGAATCATTGAGCTTTTCACTAAAATAGGTAATGGGCCTTTGATCTTGCATGAGGACAACCCCTATACCCACTCCACTTGCATCACAATTAACCTCAAAGAGTTTATCAAAGTTGGGAAGGGCTAGCACCGGGGCTTCATTTAGCTTGGAATTGAGTTTCTCAAAGGCATCATGGGTGGCCGTGGTCCACTCAAATGAACCTTTCTTCATGCATTTAGTTATGGGAGTCGTGAGGGTGTTAAGCCCCTTGATGAATCTCCTATAAAAAGATGCCAAGCCATGGAAACTCCTAACTTCGGTGATGGCGGTGGGAGTTGGCCATGACTTGATAGCTTCCACTTTGCCTTGGTCCATGGAGATCCCATCCTTAGAAATAACATACCCCAAAAAGGTGACTTGGGATGCAAAGATCTCACACTTCTGTAGCTTGCCAAAGAGCCTTTGAGCTCTTAGAACCTTGAATACTTCTTCTAAGTGATGTAGATGATCTTCTGGACTCTTCGAATAAACGAGAATATCATCAAAGTAGACCATCACAAATTTCCTAAGAAAAGGCCCCAAAACCTCATTCATCAATCTCATAAATGTACTGGGGCATTAGAGAGGCCAAAAGGCATCACTAACCACTCATAAAGCCCTCTATTGGCCTTGAATGCCGTTTTCCATTCATCACCTTCCCTCATGCAGATTTGGTGATATCCACTCCTTAAATCAATTTTGGAGAAGATGGAGGAGCCATTGAGTTCATCAAGCATTTCATCAAGCTTAGGTATAGGATACCTATACTTGATAGTGATGTTGTTTATATCTCTACTATCCACACACATGCGGTGTGATCCATCCTTCTTGGGCACTAATAAAGCCGGGACCGAGCAAGGACTCATGCTCTCCCTCACATAACCTCTAGCCAACAATTCATCAACTTGGCTTTGAAGCTCTTTGGACTCTTGAGGGTTACATCTATAGGCCGCTTTGTTGGGAAGTGGGGCACTGGGAATGAGGTCAATTTGATGCTCAATGCCTCAGATTGGTGGGAGGTCGGGGGCTAAATCTTGTGGAAAGACATCTTGATATTGGGAAATGAGGGGGCGGATCATAGGGTGTAAGGGAGTCACTTCCTCACTTTTGTTGCTTTCAAGCATGAGTAAAGCTAAAACTTGCTTACCCTTGCCTAAAGCTCTCTTAACCCGTGTTTCACTCAACATGAGAAGGTCTCTCTTTTTCTCACTTCCCACCCCGGGCTTAGTCTTGTGGATTTGGTTAGGACGTAATGGGTTTAGAACAATCTTTTCCTTGTCCATGACCAAAGAATATGGGTTCTTGAAACCATCATGCATAAGATGCCTATCAAATTGCCAAGGTCAACCCAGAAGAATATGACAAGCACTCATAGGCACCGCATCACAAAGGACATTATCCCTATATTTCTTCCCAATTGAAAAGGAGATAAGGGCTTATTTGGTTACCTTAATGTCACCTCCATCATTGAGCCAGCTCAAACAATCAGGCTTGGAGTGAGGAATAGTGGGAATGCCAAGCTTCTCAATAAGAATAATGGAGGCCACGTTGGTGCAACTCCCTCCATTGATGATCAAGTTGCACACCTTGTCTTGTATGGTAAACCAAGAGTGAGAGATCATTTACCTTTGAGCCTTGTCATAAGGGGTGTCTTGGGTATGTAGTAACCTCCTTAAGACAAGTAGCTCACCTTCATCGACATCAAGTGAAGTCTCTTCCTCCATGTTTTCCGATTCCACTCCATAAGTTTCTCCTTGAGCCTCCATTAATAAAGCATCAACTTCTTCTACCTCTTGCATGGTCATAACCCTTTGGTTTCGGCACTCATATTGGAAATTACCATACCCTTGATACTTAAAGCACTTCTTCCCTTCAAGCTTCTTAGGCAATTCCTTTGGAGAAGGAAGAGCCACGGACTTGCCCTTGTCAACTCGTGAGGAGCTCTCGGGTTTAGGATGAGAGAAGGGTTTGAAAGGGGGTTTTGAGCTCATTTGATCCTTGGAGAAAGGCCTAGTGAAGACCTTCTTCTCTTTTCTTCGCTTTTCAACCTTGAGAGCTAGCTTGAAAACATCATCCAAGGTGAAATAAGTTTGGAGTTCCACCTTTCTAGCAATAAGTGGTGTTTAACCCATTGAGAAACCAAGCCACGGTTTGTTCTTGGGGTTCATGGATACCTCCCTTCAAGAGGAGTTGCTCAAATTCCCTCATGTACTCACCCACACTCGTGTTATTTTGGTTGAGTGAGAAGAGTTGGTTGTAGATGTCTTGCTTGTAGCTTTCGGGAAGGAACCTCTTGTTCATGAGAGTCTTAAGTTTCTCCCGTGAATTGATCTTTCTCTTGCCTTCTAGCCCTTTGCTTCTTGATGTTTTCAAACCACAAGGAGGCATACCTTGTGAGTTTAAGGCTAGCAACCTTGAAACTTCTTTCATCACTATAACCCCTGGCCTCAAAGATTCGATCCATAGCTTGAACCCATTCAAGGTACTCATCAGGGTTCAAGTTGCCATTAAACTCTGGAGGTTCTACCTTGATGTCTCTAAACTCATCCATAGGAGGTCTCCTACCTCCCCTTCTCGGATTGCTTCCCATACTTGAGTCACTAGAGAAGCCTTGTTGATTCCCATGATCAATTGGCTCTTGAGCTCTTTGGCCTCCTTGGAGGGCCAAAAATTGGGTGATCATTTGCTCAAGTTGCCTACTAATTTGCCTCACACTTTGTTGTAAGGCTAGAATGGCATTATCTTATCTTATGATATGGGCTTGTTCCAAGCTCGTACCTCTTGGCACTCTTGTCGATTGGGGAGAGTTTGTGGATGGGTTTTCCTCATTAGACATGGTGGGAATCAGAAAGGAGGAGGGAAGAGGTTAAAATCTTGTAAAGAAGAGGGGCACGGTCACGCTAGAGGTAGCACGGTGCAAAAACATGGTGGGGAAGGGAGGCAAGGTTGTGCCCAAGGGCACTATGTGGCCATGCTAGTTTTCTGGCACTGGAAAGTGGTGGCACGGTCATGCCTATAAGCACGGGGTGGCCGTGCCAAGTTGCTGCCCAGAAAGCACGGTTTTGGTGGTTGGAAGCTTAGGAGGGGTTTTGGTTGGAGATTGTGTTTGGGCTATTTTGTGGAGTTCTTTGAGGAGTAAAAGGAGGGTTTTTGTTGGGAAATCAAGTGTAGGTTAAGGGTTTGTGGGTCTAAAAAAGTGTTTGGTCAAGGTTGTTTTGAGAAGGAAAAGTGGGATAGATCAAGTTAGGGAGAGGTGTAGTTTCACCATGGTTTTCTCAACAAGAGTGAAAGAGAAAAAGCTTGACAACGATGAAACCAAGGCAAGGAAAGGTGGTTTAAACTCAAGAACACCAACCTGGATTAGCTCTTATACCAAATGGAGCATGACCAAGATGAGTCGGATGTAGCTTGCTTGAATTTAGTTACAAATTTCCCTTATGCTGAAGATATGACTTGGTTTAAAGGCTAAGCCACCCACCAAGACTAAGGAACCACCAAGAAATGCCTAAAGACTTGGCCACCAACACTTCTATAAAGGTTCCACTGAAGACTCACCACCTCAGAGACAAGGATAAAGTGAAATGAGATTTTTTAGAGAGAAAGCTTTGAGCTCTTTTCATATATCATTCAAATCTGATTTCTTACAACCTAAGGGCCTCCCTTATATGAGAGAGCCGTTAACAAGCTAAAAGAAATGGGGAAAGGGGCTATACGATGTCCATAAAGCAAGAGGAAACCAAAAAGCAATGGAAGTACAAAAGCTGAAAAGTGCTTTATGCTTTTTGTCAGCAGCTTTTCAAATTACAACTACCAACTTCAAACAACTATATCTCCTAGGACTCTTACTCAAATAGGGTGAAACAAGCCTTGTTAGAAATCTTAGATAGTTAAATTTCAGGTGGCTCAAGTTGGAAGAACTTTAGAGCTACCATGTGGGAGATATATGCCAAAATATGCAGCATGTGCAGGTTGGGATAGTTTCTGCCGCATCTGGAAAATGGCTCCAATTGACCTATTACCCAATGACCTAACCTAGAAATCTTTATGTTTCCTTAAATCTTACGTATTAAGGGTTCCAAAAAGTGGATTTTCAGCCTCTTAAGTCCAAATTAAGCTTGAGTAATAAAGCTTGGAAAATCAGGTTTGTGTGCTGGCTTCTGGGCAGTTTGGGAGCACGCCACTGTTTTGAGCTCAGCTTATTCTTGTCGTGGGTTTAACCTTATTTTCATGATTAAACCTCTTAGAAGGCCTCTTGACCTTCCCAAAATAGGAGAGTAACACATCTTGAAGGCTTAGGATGAGGTTGGAATTGAAGGTCCAAATCAGTACATGGACCAAGTCCCCTTTGTTGTAGCTTGTGAGCACTAAGAAGGATTTATGAGTTCTCTTGGACTTGTGTAGGCATGACATTTGCTTCAACCAAGGGCTTGGAACCGCCTCAAGATCAAAACTCTCACACTCAAAACTCACTCAAAACTAAACTAAGAACAAAATTTGGGAGAAAACTAATCTAAACAAAACTACTTGCTTGCTTTGCTTTTTGAGTTGAAGTTAAGTGCCTTGTAATGCTGCAGAACGTCTCTATTGATAGAGAACTTCAATTTATCTTAGCCATACAGCCGAGGGAAAACGAAGAGGAAATAGTTACAAGCACACCACGGTCCATGGGCTCTAGCACGGGTTGTTCGTGGTCTATGCTGGATCTGGAATTTTGCTCTTTCTTTGGTCTACAGTCGTGGCATAACATGGATGACCATGGGGGAGGCCAAAATATATCCATTAAAGGGCAAATGCTGGGTAAAAGGATTTAAAATCCTACAAAACACATAAAACAACTATACCCAAGCATAAATCGAGAATAGGAGAGTAAATAAGATCATTAAGCACAAAATTCTCCTAAAAACGAGGCAAAATAGCCCTAAAAAGATGTACATATAAAGCACTTATCACTTGGTGGCTCATTAAATTGATGAAACACGCTCACCATCTTGAGGTTAACTGGATTTCGAACTTAGATATCATGCTTAAGCTAAAAAAATTGTGATAAATTTGTTATGCGTTTCTTCCTACTTGAGGAACTCTCTTTTGGAGAGGTATGCAATTCGATCCCCTATCTCCCCTCTGTTATGATAAGATCGAGGATGATGACTGTATGTTTCTTTGGTGTAGTGTCATACAGAATGTTTGGAGATTATCTTGTAGCCATAAATAGATAGAGGTCAATCTCCCATCTCATAGTCATAACGAGATATTATAGATGCTCTCTAGTTTTAGAGTTGCTACCCCACTGATCACTGCAAGTGCACGAAGTCTTATAGTGTATCAAGGTTATTCCTATGAAGACTGAACTGAACAACCAAGTTTATGCTTTCAAAATTTGCTAAAGAGAAATCAAAGGTTTGTATTTGGATTTTTAGTGAACCAAGTGTTAAATAGTGTAGGACTAAATTCAATGATTTACATTAACCAGGGATACCTCCACCTATTGATGTGTCTTATTGCTAGTCAAAACAAATTCTCTTAACTTTCTTGGCAAAGGCTGATTATCCATATGAATTCACTGCTCTTTTTCAAAATTGAGTGAATTAATACAATTAAACTTACAACCCATTCTCATTACGTCTTTTTTTAAGCAAGTTTTAAAGTGTAAGATTTTATCCTAAAGATGACCCGAGTCAACCCTTTCTTAAGTAATTACAACACCGAGTCTAATCCTAACAATCTACGATGGATCTTCATCTTTTAATCCTTTAATCGGGTATTTAATATATATGTGAGAAATTGGCTAGAGATCTCACAATAGCAATTACAACTTTAGGATTAAATTGAAACAACCAATCGAAGATTCAAAGCACAACGATTTCAAACTAACAAAGTTAGCCACATCAGTTCAATTTAACAACCCCTAGAATAAGGAAACTTTTCACACATGTTTAAATACTAACAAAGCACAGATCTCTAAAAACATAATCTAGAGCATTGGATAAGGAAAACAAAAGGGAACCACATTCAAACTTCACTTGATATTTGCTTCTTCTTCTTCTACTCTCTCAAATGATGGATGATGAATGTTAGAGAGAAGATAAAAGATGAACACATTTGATGCAGAAGGCTAAGCATTAGGCTTTTGTCATGGAAATCTAGGCATTCAATCATAAAAAAAGTGCAACAATCGAACGGTCATGAATAAAATAGTAGACCCCAGCGGATGGGACTATGTACAGCCTGTGTAGATCAGCACGATCTGTATGCTCCACCACGACCAAGTTGTGGTGGCCTCTATTTGGTTTGTCTTCTTTTGTTTAGTCTCTTGGTTTGTCCCGGAACGTCATAGACCAAGGTACTAACCATGGTGTTTGTGTTTGGTGCCTTTATGCATCTTTTGCTTCCATCTTTAATCTATAAGGCCTCAAATCATTCTTTCACACATATACTTGGGTTCACTACATAAAAATTTATGCATACTTACAAAACATGTGAAATCCAAGGCAATAGTAGAAATAGGGACATAAACCACATAATTAAGTATATTAATACTCTAAAATGACTCCCAAACACTCAAATAATCTATGTATGTATGATATGCATCACTTCCTCAAGCTTAAACCTTTGCTTGTCCCCAAGTAAAGCTAAAATTAAAATAAACCAAGATGAAGGGATGCATCTAGGATTCAAATGCACAACAACCTCCTCAAGCTTGGCAAAGGATGGCACATCACAAGTAAGAATATCTATCAATAGAAACCGCAACTAGTGTTTAAATCAACACAATGCAAGATAAGATGAATGTTTTCAAAGAAGTATAAGACAAGCCTTACATCAAACATAATCACCCTAAAGAACATCACAACATGACATGAAAGCACATACAGAAGAGTAGAGCTAAATTGATCGGTAGAATCTCACTTTGGAGAAATATGGATCACTCCTTCTCATGTATTTAAAATGTAACATGGGTTCACTCAAAACTCAATCCAAAGGTGCCATTTACTATAAGAATGTCAAAACTCTTAAATTCTCTACTAAAAAATACAAAATTCACATGACTATCAAGAGAGCTTTAAATGGATTGTAATTTGGTATGGCAATGGGTTTCAGACATGACCCAAATTACAAGGTATGGGTCCATCTTGCCAGACCCAATGGGTCTAGGTCCAGGTCCATAAAAAATAAATGGGTTTAGGTCCAAGTGGACTGGACCCAAACCCAACCCATTGTATCCCTAGGTGTAATATAGGCTCAAGGATAAAGAGAAGGAGGTGGACAAATGAAGCTAGACAATGTAGAGCTAATAGCAAGCAGCTGAGGAGTAACAAACAAGGGCAAATAAATCATAAAACGCACCAGCACGCTCAATCCTAATGATACAATGAATACATGTCCCATGAATCAAAGAGGAAATGAGTCGGTAAGAAAGAACTCAAGCTATTCATAAGATGTCGGTGCCAATCACTTATTCACTTTTCCATTTTTTTTCAATTTTTTCTCTTTTTTTTATTTTTTCTTTATTTTTTCATTTTTGTAACTTTCTTTTTGAGGATAGAATGATAAAATTGACTAATGAAAGACAATGCAACGTACAAATGTTAGCTTATTTCAAATACATATGAACACAACCCAAACAAAAGAGGGATGCTCCTAATGGGCGATGCTATCCACCCCTTTTCAAGCCAACATACTAAGAAAATGTACTCAAAATGATGCTCTGTAGGCTTGAATTAAGGATAAGAAAACTGTTTATATGGCTAAGGGATAATATGAAGGGATCACAACAAGAAAAGTGTCCTATGCTTAAATAGGTTAGCAAAGCAGGCAAGTCACTCACGGTAGGTTATTTGGTAATGTGGCAAAAATTACCAAAGAAAGAATGCCTCTATCACATTATCAAAATACAAATGCTAATGTAGCTTTGAACAACCATGGTCTCATGTAGCTACTGAAGTGAAACACATGTATCAGCATTAGTGCTAAAGACTCCAAAGGATGTTCTCAATCAAGACAAGAGCCAAAACAAGAGATATTCCCAAAACTCTTAAAAATATTTTTTCGCACCAAAGGGGTCATACATCAAAATTCAATCAACCTCATGAAAACTACCATGCCTAGAGAATCCTGATTGGAGTTTTTTTTTTCTTTTTTACTTTTTTTGGGAAATGCAACCCTAAACATGCTCTTAAAATGAACTACATGCAAAACTAATGCAATTTTAAAAATGTGCTTAAACTGATATGCAAAACATGCAAAATAACACTTCCCCATGTTTAGGTACTATAATGCCCTTAGTGCAAACATGTAAATGCAAAAAAAGACCAAAGGAAAAAAAGGGATTATACAAAGTCACACATCTAAAAATCAACAAACAAAGGAAAGAAGAATGAAAAGGAAAGAGAAAGAATCTCGGGTCTCCTTCCAAGCAATGCTTCTTTCAGGTCTCTAGCTAGACACCACAATGATCATCCTTTAGAAAGGGGGAAAATGATGGAACTATGAAGGGAAATCACAAATACTCAAGGCTGATTCCAAAAGCCAAACTAAGCTAATTGAAATCAAAGTTAAGTTTAAGTGAGATCACAAACGAATGAATGAATGAATGAGGGATAATCCAAACCCTTGCTTAGATACAGAAACACCTTAACCTTAATTAGGATACAAAAACACCATCCAATTAAGTGTTAAAACTTACTTGATCACCACCTTAATCGACCAAATTAAGGATAAGCAAGTGAAGTATTTGGAGGGAACGAAAGCAAAATGCTCTCAATTCTGATTGTATTCAAATATTCAAGTTATGCTTGTAAAATAAAGCTAACCAAGGCCTTATACACGACCTAGGCAGCAAACTAGCTGAAATGAGGTTTCCTCCCTAGGAGGGAAACATCTAAACTAGCTTAATTAAGCGCTTAAGGCTAACCTAGTTTACATGCTTGCTTAACTTAAGCTAATCACAATCAGAATATAAAGGAAAGCAAGACAAATGATAAAAATTAATCCTAATACATGTAATTAAGCTTAATACATCAGTTCACTAAGGGAAAGGGAAGAAAACTAGTCGTAAAGGGGAAACACTTTTCAGCTGACCAATCTGGTTGCAAGCTGCAAAATCTGTCTTTGTTTTCTCGCTGGTTGCTATTCCCAAAACCTGTTTTAGCTACCAATGATGATGTTCCTGGTCTCCTTGATGCATGATTGAAGCAAGCAAGCAAGTGCTCAGTTGAGGAAACCCATAGAAGGAAAGACATGCAGTAGCTTAACCAGGTTCTAGAAATAGTTTTTAGCCCAATTTTGTGCCCTTGTTTCCGCCAATCAAAAGTGAGCATGATTTTAATTTCAAGCCATGGCGGGAATCCTTAGGGTGTGTACAAACCCCCCTGCAAATAAATCACGGTTAAATCATGTTTAAATGGGAGATTTCTACAAAATATTTTACCGTGCAGTTTCGGACCAAAACTGACAGGCTGAACAAAATGGCTTGATCTCTTCACTTCGACTGAGCATGATTGACTTTTAATGCTTGGACCTGAAATCTAACATCTTAAGGATCCCAAAAATACAAAAATATCAAACTTAAGACACAATGTTGCTTCAGAAATCTTATGAACAAAATCAGGTATTTTCTGGCTGTTCAACCTGGTATCGTCAGTTTGGCTCTTTTCCAGAATGTGAGCCATTGCTTGAACTTTGGAGCTTGCATTGGACCTAAATCGAATCTTAGGACCTTCCTCAATGTCTTGGCTTAAGGGGACTCCATCATCCTCCCCTTGTTGAGAAGATTTCATCCTCAAATCAGCAAGGTAATCATCGGCTTCGTAAGCACTCAAGTTAGCTACATTGAATGTAGCTGAAACTCCATAGTCAGCTGGAAAATCAACCTTGTAAGCATTGTCATTAATTCTTTCAAGTACCTCAGATGACCATCAGCTCTTGGCATTAACTTGTTCTTCCTTTTGGAGGGAAATCGTTCCTTCCTAAGGTGTATCTACATGAGGTCTCCAGGTTAAAAAACCACCTTTCTTCTATGCTTGTTGGCTTGGGTTTCATAGGATGCATTAGTCTTCTTAATTTAGGCCTTAACCAACTCATAGAACTTCTGGATCTCTTCCACTCTAGCTGTTGTATCCACACTAGGCTTTTGATCTAATGGTCTTAAAGTAAGATCAATGGCACTTAAGGGATCAATCCCATACACCGCCTTAAAAGGGGATAGACCAGTAGCCTTGCTAGGAGCTTTGTTATAAGCAAACTCAGCATCTGGCAAGAGCAAATCCCAAGCTTTGGCATGAGGTTTAATCAAAGCCCTTATGAGAGTGCCTAGGGTTCGATTTGTCACCTCTATTTGCCCATCAATTTGGGGATGACAAGTGGCACTATACATGAGTTTAGTACCAAGTTTCATCCACAAGGTAACCCAAAAATGACTTAAAAACTTTGTATCTGTATTAGAAACAATGGATTTAGGGATACCAAGCAATTTGGTTACCTCTTTAAAGAATAACTCTACAATGTGTATAGCATCATTGGTTTTGTTGCATGGAATGAAATTTGCCATCTTTGAAAATCTGTCCACTACCACAAATATAGAATCCTCACCCCTTTGGGTTCTAGGCAAACCCAAATATAAGCCGTGGGATAAGGTATGACTCTTGGCAGTTTGGCGTGTTCCACACCTTCTCAGTATGTCTTGAACATCTTTCTCCATTCCAAGCCAGTAATAATGTTTCCTTAACGTAGTTAAGGTCTTGGATTCACCAAAATGTCCAGCCAAGGAACCTCCATGCACTTCTCTGATTACAAGCTTGTAGGTGCTACACTTAGGGATACATAGTCATGTACCCTTAAAGAGAAATCCTTCTTGGACTAAGAAATGCCCCTTGGGATGCTTTTGGTAATCAGAATATAACTTCCCAAGGTCTTCATCATTAGCATATAGGCCTTTTAGATGCTCAAAGCCAAGAACGTAAGCATCTAACTAAAATAAAAGCAAGTACCTCCGGGATACAGCATCAGCTCCTTGGTTGAGTTTTCCAAATTTATGCTTGATTGTAAAATGAAATGACTATAAATACTCAACCCATTTGGCATGACGTGAGTTCAACTCATGCTGGCCTTGAATGTACTTCAAATCCTCATGATCAAAATGAAGAATAAACTCACTAGCAATCAGATAATGGCTCCAATGCTCTAGACATCTCACAATGGCATAAAACTCTTTATCATAGGTGGAGTATTTTTTTCTTGCATCACATAATTTCTCACTAAAGAAGGCTAATGGACTACCTTCCTGAGTAAGAACACCACCTATACCAACTCCAGAGGCATCACATTCAACTTCAAAGACTTTATCAAAGCACGGTAAGGAGAGAACTGGTGCTTAAGTAAGTCTTTTCTTGATTTCTTCAAAGGCAGATTGTGCTTTTGGTGTCCAAGTGAATGATCTACCCTTGATAACTTCAGTCATGGGAGCCATAATAGTGCTAAAACTTCGAATAAACCTCCTGTAAAAGGAAGCTAAACCATGAAAAGCACGGACATCATGAATGCTCTTTGGAATAGGCCATGACCGAAGAGCTTCAATCTTCCGTTCATCTGCCTTGATTCCATCACCAGTGATAATATATCCTAAGAATGTTACCTCATGAGTGAAAAAGGCACATTTCTTAAGGTTATCAAATAGCTCTTACTCTCCAGAACAAGCATAACTTGAGTAAGATGGTCTTGATGCTCATGCCCATCCTTGGAATAGATTAAGATATCAAACCACCACAAACTTGCCTATGTACGGCCTGAAAACTAGATTCATTAATCTCATGAATGTACTAGGTGCATTTGAAAGACCAAAGGGCATAACCAACCACTCATAAAGCCCTCCCTTAGTCTTAAAGGTCGTCTTCCATTCATCAGCTTCTCTAATCCGAATCTGGTAGTAGCCACTTCGAAGGTCTATCTTTGAAAACACCTTAGAGCCATAATTCATCTGGCATGTCTTCAAGTCTAGGTGTGGGATATCTATACTTGATTTTGATTTTGTTAGTAGCCCTATTGTCCACACACATACGCATTCCTCCATCCTTTTTAGGAACCAAAAGAGCAGGCACAACACATGGACTTACGGATTCTCGAACTAAGCCCTTGGACAACAATTCTTCAACTTGCCATTGAATCTCCATGGTATCTTTAGGATTCATCTTATAAGCTGGCTTATTAGGAAGGATAGAACCAAGAATGAGATTAATGTGGTGTTGGATATCCCTTTTAGGAGGTAAACCCATGGGTATCTCCTAAGGAAACAAAGGACAAAAGTTTTGAATGAGTGCTTTGGGTACGGGATGAGTGGGTAAAGGGCTTTCTAGTTCATCTTGTACACTCAATTTTACACTCAATATCCACTCCTTAAAGGCCTTGAATTCATGCTGAGAGGCCTTTAACAAAGGTTCACTAACTGAAAGTAGCAAATCAAAATAGTTTGGCTTATTTTAAGGCTTGATTTCGTGGAGCGTAGATCGAGATAAAGGGGCTAGGGTAATCTTCTTACCATCCTTAGTAAATGAGTAACTATTCAAGTAGACATTATGCATAATCCTACGGTCATACAACCATGGTCTTCCCGAAAACATATGACAAGCATCCATGGGAATTACATCACACCAAAGTTCATCTTGATAGTTCTTTCCAATGGAGAAAGAAACAACGCACTGTGAGTTCACTTGGATTCCCTTGCTTTGATTCAACCATTGAATGTTGTAAAGGTGTAGATGAGTCATGGTTTGCAATCCTAGCATCTCAATCATGCTTAGAAAAACCACATTTGCATAGCTTCCTCCATCAATAATCACTGAACATACCTTCCCTTGAACCGTACAACGGGAATGGAATATGTTCTCTCTTTGCTCATCGTTAGCTCCTTTCTGGTTACTTAGAACTCTCCTCAAAACCAACATTTCACGTTCATTAGCCTCCTCCACCACCTCTTCTTGAGGTTCCTCAAGCTCATCCTCACAATCCTTTTCCTTTTCCTCCTCTTCAAACACCTCTTTCACGGCTGGCCATTCGGCTAAGGTAATCACCTTGCGGTTTGGACAGTCCAAAGCTATATACCCAAGTCCTTGACATTTAAAGCACCTCCTGTTGCTCATTGGATTGGGATTGGGTCAATTTTAAGAGGCTTGGTTCTTTTGTGGAGCTGGGGTTCTTTGTGGAAAGGAAGGGAATGGGTTTCGGGGCTTGGAAATGGGATTAGAACTCCCCTTGTTAAAGGGTTGGTTTTGGGTAAAGGGTTTAGGATTATGAGGTTTAGGGGGTTGTCTAGCTTTCTTTTGTTGCTCAACCTTGTGAGCAAGCACACGAACTTCATCAAAGGTACTGTAATCTTGTAAATCAACCACATTAGCATACTTAGGATCAAGACCTCCTAAGTATCTTACAATGGTTTGCTCTTCGGGTTCTTGTAAATCACATTTGATTACAAGTTTCTCAAACTCACGTGTGTACTCTTCAACATTCAGGTTGCCTTGAGTAAGATTATGGAGTTGAGAATAACAATCTTGAACATAAGTTGAAGGAAGAAAACGAGCCTTAAGGTTGGATTTCATCTTTTCTCATGATCTGATCTTCGACTTCCTCTCTCTAATGCGTTTAGCACATAGGTTAGCCCACCATAGTGAAGCATATTTTCTAAGTCTCAAGGCCACTAACTTGACCTCTTTATCTTCAAGAACATCTTTATACTCAAAAACACGTTCAATAGTATGCAACCAATCCAAGAATTCCTCGGGATTAAGCTTACCTTCAAACTCCAGGATTTCAACCTTGAAATCATTGGTATTAGCTTGAAACCGTGGTTCTAGTCTAGCCATTCTCAATGGTTCATCTTCACTAGATGAATTAATGGCATGACTAAACACTTGTTCTTGCCTTCTTGGTTCAGATTGGAGTGGTTCTTCGTTCACCTTTTGCTTTTGCTTCAAAAAGGCACCAAGATGTTTTCGTAGGTATAGTTTCTGACTCACATTGAGCATCTTCATGGATTTTCTTGATTAACATCTCATTCTGCCTCACAAGAGTATTAAACTTCTCTTCCAAACTCGTGCTAGAACTCATCTTGCTTTCGGATTGTGTTTAAGCACAAACAAGAAATGTGTTTGGAATTGAATGGAGAAATGAATATGGGAAGGTGGAAGGAGTACCAAGCCTAGGAGAAACCAAAGCTCTGGTACCAAATATGATGGAACTATGAAAGGAAATCATAAATACTTAAGGCTGATTCCAAAAGCTAAACTAAGCTAACTGAAATCAAAGTTGAGCTTAAGTGAGAAACACGAATGAATGAATGAATCAGGGATAATCTTAACCCTTACTTGGATATAGAAATACCGCTAAGCTTAAGTTTAGGGTCCTTAATCTTAGTTAGGATACAGAAGCACCACCCAATTAAGTGTTAAGACATACTTAATGACCACCTTAATCGACCAAATTAAGGATAAGCAAGTGAAGTATTTAGAGGGAACGGAAGCAAAATACTCTAAATTCTGATTATATTCAAATATTCAAGTTATGTTTGCAAAATGAAGCTAACCAAGGCCTTATACACGGCCTAGGCAGCAAACTAGCTGAAATGAGGTTTCCGCCCTGGGAGGGAAACATCTAAACTAGCTTAATTAAGCGCTTAAGGCTAACCTAGTTTACATGCTTGCTTAACTTAAGCTAATTACAATCAGAATACAAAGCAAAGCAAGACAAATGATAAAACATAATCCTAATACATGTAATTAAGTTTAATACATCATTTTACTAAGGGGAAGGGAATAAAAGCATCCGTAAAGGGGAAACACTTTTCGACTAACCAATCTGGTTGCAAGGTGCAAAATCTCTCTTTATTTTCTCATTAGCTGCTCTTCCCAAAACCTATTTTGGCTGCCAATGATGATGCTCCTGGTCTCCTTGATGCATGATTGAAGCAAGCATGCAAGTATTCAGATAAGGAAACCCATGGAAGAAGGAAAGACACGCAACAGCTTAACTGAGTTCTAGAAATAGTTTTCAGCCCGGTTTTGTGCCCTTGTTTCCACCAATCAAAAGTGAGCATGATTTTAATTTTAGGCTATTGGGGGGGGGGTAATTAGGGTGTGTACAAACCCCTCTGTAAAGAAATCAAGGTTAAATCATGTTTAAGTAGGAAATTTCTACTAAAACATTTTACCGTGCAGTTTCGGACCAAAACTAACACGTTGAACAAAATGGCTTGATCTCCTCACTTCGACTGAGCATGATTGACTTTTAATGCTTGTACCTAAAAGGTAACATCTTAAGGATCTGAAAAATGCAAAAATATCAAACTTAAGCCATAATGTAGCTTAATAAATCAGATGAGCAAAACCAAGTACTTTCTGGTTGTTCAACCCGGTTGCGTCAGTTTGGCTCTTTTCCAGAATGTGAGCGAATTCTTGAACTTTGGAGCTTGCATTGGAACTTGCTAGACTCTTAGGACCTTCTTGAATGTCTTGGCTTAAGGGGACTCCATCAGAAAACCAATGAGAAAGAGACTCCATAGTGTTTGTCCCTCCTTTCTCACAAACCTTGGATTCAAATACCTCCTAATAGCTTGGTCCATAAAGGTAGTCAACCTTAGGAGACCTCCAATCATGCTACGACCACAAAAACCACACTTGACTTCCAAGTAACCCAATCAACATCCTCTAAAGGGGGAAAGGGAAGTAACACTTGCTTAAACCTACAACCACCACTCAAACATTGCTCTTACTAATATCATAGGGCTTGTCCTCGATAATGTTAGATAATAAGTTTTGAACCAAATCTGCCTTCGTTCAATCAAGTCCACGACCCCCACGAGATACATAATCAAGCACACAAGGATTGTTTAGACACACAACAACTAACTCCACAATCCCATTAGAAGCTAGCACAACAACCCCATAGCAAGCAACGGAAGAAGGGAGAGACTCATTGACTTTAAACAAACCAAACTCAACATGCAGCTTTCCTATATTGAGGTAGTGTTTGGTTGGAAGGAAAACGGCTTCCCAAAAAATTATTTTCTACGAAAAATGTTTTTCCAAGGAAAATTGACTTCATGTCACATTTTCTATTGTTTGGTACAAGATAAATCATTTTCCATGAAAAAAAGAAAAATGTCAACTGAATTATTTAAATGGCGAAAAATATTGACTAAATGGTCATAGTTGATATAAACGTTGACCAAATGAAGGAATTTTGAGCTTAAAATTCATATTTGAGTTTTTTTCAGTGCTTACTCTTGGACAGTGAAGTCTCAATCTAAACATTGAAATTATTTTAGTGACGAGAAACATCAACTGAATTGTTTAAGTGGCGAAAATATCGATTGAATTGTTGTGGCGAAGAAAAAGTATTGACCAAATATAAGAAATGTCATGCTCAAAATCTAAATTTGAGCCTATTTTAATCTTTCCCATCGGATGATCAATTTTCTATCCGAACTATTGAAATTGTTCTAGTGGTGAAAAATATTGACTGCACTATTTAAGGGGCAAAAAATATCTATTAAATTGTCGTTGTGAAAAAAAATGTTGAGCAGATGAAAGAATATCAAGCTTGAAATTTGAATTTGAGCCTATTTTAATATTTCCTATCTGATGATCAAGCTTCATTCCGAACCATTGAAATTATTTTATTGGCGCATCGACTGAATTGTTTTAGTGACAAAAAATGTTGATTAAATTGTTGTGGTGGAGATAAATATCGATCAAATGAAAGAAATTTGAGTTGAAAATTTAGATTTGACTTTATTTTAATATTTCCCATCGGATACTCAACTTTCGATCCAAACTATTGAAATCAAATTTTTTACTGTAATTCAACTGACCATATCATTAAAGAGTTTAAGGAGGAAAATCAACTTCCTATCTTCTCAAAAAGGAAATCATTTTCCTCCATTGGGGAAAAATCATTTTCCTTGGAAAATAGCTTTCCATCCTTTGTTGTGCCAAACAATGGAAAATCAAAAAACTATTTTTTGGGAAAATCATTTTTCCCCCAACCAAACGCTACCTAAAATTCAACATTTCCTCCTTTACATCAATCTTACACTACTAATTGGTTGCCAAGAATGATTTTGATGGGAAATAGTCTCCCATTTTATGGCAACTCCTTCAAAATATCCAATTGTTACTTCATGGAACAATCTTGACAAGAAACAGTCGTAGGGCTCAACTTGCTTAAATCCACTCTCTTAAAAAACGAATCGGGCATTAAACTTGCAATAAAACCAAGATCACACAAAGTCTTGCAATACTAATATTTCAAATAAAGTAAGGCATAGAGAAGCCACCGGGGTCCATAGGCTTTGTGGAAAACTTATTGAGGACCATGACACTACACTTTTTACCTAAAGCTATGGTCACATGCTCATCAAATTTTTTTCTTTTTGGGGAGTATTTCTTTTAAAAACATTACATACAAAAGAAATTGAGACAAAGCATCAATGAATGGAATGTTCATCTGAAACTTCTTAAGCACAACAAGAAAATTCACAAATTGAGTATCAAGTAAGGCCTTATCAATTGTGGAAAAGGCAAAAGTGGCATATAAGGCTTGGGTGGAAGGGGGCTTAGACTGCTTAGACTTCTCAATCACACTCTTGGGCACATCCTTAAAAGGCAACGCATTCTCCCTTACACCATAGCTACTCTCATCCCCCCACCTCGATTTTAGCACCCTTGGGACCTGTTTATTACATGTCACCTCTGAAGACAATATGATTGTAATTCTCTTTAGGGTTGGGCTCAAGCTTGCTGGGTGATCTACTGGGGTGTAGAAGAAAAGCTACCTTGTTAGGCAATTTATGATTCCAACATCTTATCATGAGTAGTGAGCAAATCAACTTTGTTAGCTAATTGCTTAATGTAATCATCTTACTTTTGTTGCACCGTAAGCATGCTTTCTATCGTAGCTTCTGGGTTAGACTTTTGTAAAACTTATGGAGGGAAGTTAGGTTTTTAAAAACTGAATGATCGTGGCCTACCATTAGCTTAGGGAAAGGGAAGAGGATCGCACTATAGGATAAGCTTGGATGATTCTTCCAACGGAGATTGTAAGTGTTAGAGTATGGGCCATGGTTTGGTGTTAGTTGGAGGTTGTTAGCATATATAACTTGTAGATTTAGGAAAAGGGTTCCCACCTTGACAATGCCAAGACTCATGATCACAAGATCCACAACTATCACAAGTAGGGGTGGGGCCACATGCATTTGTTGTATTAACATTTAAACAATCTAGCCTTTGAATCTTGTCATCCATTTTAGTGGTAAACAAATTCAAAGCATCAACATCAAAATTATCTGTAGCCTTCTTAGAAAGAGTCCTCTCATTGGACCATTGGCAATTGTTAAATATTTTTTCCTCTATCAAGTTGTATACCTCATCCTCCATCTTGTTCATCAAAGTTCCTTTTGTTGCCGCATTAATAATGGACCACATGGCTTAGGTAACTCTGTTAAGCATAAGCCTTCACTTTTGGAATCTATAATGGGGGGCATAATCTCAAAAGATCCTAAAAGCGCTTCCAAGCTTCCTAGAGAGAGTCGAACCAAAGTGAATGAAAATCAACTGAAGTAAATAAGGGTGGATATATTAATGGTTAAAAGAAGAACCAAAGGAATTCCAAATTACTTATTAACTTAATGAAATTTATCTTGAGTCGTACTAACTGTAAATTGCACATCTAGAATAGAAGCTAAGCCACTTCTGACATTTTAAGCCGTAAACGAACACTTTTCTTGAAACAAGGAGAGAGATGTCAAGAACCCATGTATGTTTATTACCTGTGCTCTTCGAAAACTCACATGTTTTCCCATCTTATAATGAAATAGTTTAAGTAATGTTTTGTCACCTAATTAAGTGGGTCCTATCAATTATCAAGCATTAGGGCTTATGCCCTTTAGTTTATCTGCATGGCTAAATCTTAAGCTTCCCGATTAGCCTGGGAGGTGTGCACCTGTCTCAATGATTGCCTCAAAAGTTCAATAGGGGTTCCACTTTTAGATAACAACTTGCAAAGCAGTTTTACTCATATTCTCTCTCTCTCTCTCTCTCGGCCTTTCTCTCTCCCTCTTATTTTCAAACTAAAATGAATTGAAATGCAAGTGCTCAACTAATCTAGTTTTGAAGTTAATTTACAGCATAAGGATATATGTAATGGGCTTCGCCTCACCTTTTGTATCTATTTTATATTTTTTGTTTTAGGCAAAGGATCAATGAACAACCCTCCTGTTAATAAACCAGAAGGCAACAAGAAGTAGAATAGGTTCTTGGTACTTTTGTTGAAGGCTAGTGGTCTAGATGCTCATAGTGACTCTCAAGCTAGCACTTTCATGGACATATTGCTGGTTTAAACTTTTTAGAATACTATTTAATGATGAGTTCTAAGAACTCGTAACAAAGCTATACTTTTTTGTGAAGGCACTTTTCTATCCCTAACCTTATTAGACTTGGTGAATGTGATCATGATACAAGGAAATACATGGTTCAAAGTAGCCTAGCCTCTTTTAGGGTGATAGTAATCCCTCTAATCAAAGGACTTTTACTGCGATCATATTTAATGAGCTATTGGATTAAGATAATTGGGTGTTTAGGAATTGGGAGGTTTATACTTGTGGTATCAGAGTCGGGTTAGTAAATCACTGTGAACAGTAAGGTGTTTGAGAGTTTTATTATGATGTTTTAGGATATGTCTTGAGTAAATTGTGTCCTTCTAAGGAATATATACGAATGTGTCTTACCCTTTTTCCTTGTGTATTTCCTTGTTCAGATGGATTAACCCGAAGCTCTATCAACCCACACCTCTCTGTTGCTGCTACCATGGTCGCCCATATGCGAGACCCATTTTTAGAGTTCCCCAATGTGTTAGTTTAACTCGTAGAATTTTATGGCCCCTACCTGTCACACCCCCTAGGGAAGAGTTCAAGTTACGATGCCATGACTTTGTGGTCACTGGAGACACGAGGCTTGATGGGGATAGGTTTTATGTGCTAGGGGTATGGACTATTATTACTAGAGATATATTATTGAGGAGGAGATGGGCAAAGAAGCATTACTTATAGGGCATTATTGTACATCTTCACTGCACTGGGTGTACCTCCCCCTATTATTCCACCTCTACCTCCCCCTCTAGGGACCACCACCCCCACTACCACCAGCTCAGTAGCCATCTATCTCCCCATCATAGGCTGGCTTGAAGGATGTTTCTCATTCATCTACGAGTTCTGGGCCTCTGGAGAGGTCCATATGGTTGTGGGTGTGTCGGATTCTCTTAAATTCATTGAGTGGAGTCCCAAGGAGGATCTAGATGAGGAGTTCAAGCCTCAGGAAGAGGAGGAGCCCAAGCCTGAGGATAGCCTGAAGAGGAGCCATAGATATATAGGACGGCGATCCTGAGGAGAAGGGTTCTCATGTAGATATGTTTGAAACCAGCTTCGACTCTAGCGATGAGGGCAATGATTCCTCTGACCCAGATTGCTAGCCATCCCAGCACCATTAGAGTTTGACTTATCTTATTTTTATGCTCTAGGTTTTGATTATTTTCGCTTATATATGCAGTATCACTAGTTTAGGGTGATATTCTTTTTGCATATTCAATGTATATATGATGTATATAGGTATGCTAACCTAATATGATGATGTAATCCACCTTTTTCTTTTTGGGGTTCTGGGGGTTGACTAGGTGTTTAATTCAAGGCTTTTATATGTAGGAAGAGAATAGGATAAAGACCCTAGCTAAAATACGAGATCATGTTGAAAAGGTGCAATGTGACATTCTTTTGGTGATCTTTACCATATGCATATGTAATGAAGGTGTTGTTTGAATTAGAATTGTGTTGGCTTTGTGTTAGGGCCACACTATTGTTTTATTGCCGATCAGTTGTTCTAGTTGCTAAATTTATAAATTGCCTTGAATTGTTGTTCGATAAAAATATTTAGTCAATTGTGTGTGAGCCTTTAACTATTAGTTTTACTAAAAGAACGATTATTGGCTTAGTATTACTATTGACGTTGCTTATTTATAAAAATGGTTGAATCGACGCTAAACCGAGTTTATAAAATCATTTTCCATTTTACTAAATCGATTTCCAACGCTTAAACTGAAATGTTCGTCGTGAATCGTTTCAACCCGAGTTTAGCCTAACCATTAACGAGTTTGGAACCGGGGATCAGTTGAATGATGTTAGTTGTCAAAAAAAAAAAGGAAATTAGATCAAAAAGGGGGGGGCACTCTCGGGCTGAGGACCCGAAATGGGCACCCGACCCTCACTCTCTCTCTAACGCTCGCTCTCTCTCACTCCCGTGTCTCCCTCTCCGCCTCGCTCTCTCTCTCTCACCGGCGACGCCACCTGGCGCTGCCGCCGGCCACGCGTCACCGGCGAGAGAAAGGGACGAACGGTCCCTCCCCCACGCGTCCCAGCCACCGATTCCGCCACTGTTTCGCGTCCACTTCGCACCACTTCACCCACGCGTCCTAGCCACCAGAAAACACCGTCCACGTACCGGAAATCGACAACCCACCTCGCTCCTAACCTCTCCTATAAATTAGAACCCAGAATCGAGCCCCAATCCGCCTCAATCAGCTCGAAAACGAAGGTTAGGGTTTCGGGTTTTCGAAGGGACGACCGGGGTTCGAGTTTGAAGGGTTTGGGTGCGTGTTTGCTGCTAAATCGAGTGGATTATTAAGCAATTTCGTGTGAGTGTTTCTTCCTCCTAAGTTATTACTATTTTCGAAATGAATTTTCAGCAGATTGATGTTGCATGTCGATTTAGGGCTAGCTAGACTTGCTAGAAATGTCAAGAAATGGCTGTGCATGTTTGAATTCGAATTATTGTGATAGTTCATGCTTAAGTTTATAATTCGATATAATTTATGTGCGTGTAAAAGGGAATCATGTATGAAGATGGATTAATTTTGAGAATATAAAGGCGTAGTTAGCTTGAATACGATTAAATTAAGCTATGGTTTTAAAAGAATTGAAAACGAAGTTGATTTGATATATTTAGTGTTGATTCGAGTAATTAGCGACTCTTGAAAATGGATTACTTTTAAAGTTATAAAGGTGTAATTAGTTAGAATATGACTAAAGCAAGCTATGGTTTTAAAAGAATTGAAAACGAAGTTGATTTGATATATTTAGTGTTGATTCGAGTAATTAGCGACTCTTGAAAATGGATTACTTTTAAAGTTATAAAGGTGTAATTAGTTAGAATATGACTAAAACAAGCTATGGTTTTAAAAGAATCGAAAACGAAGTTGATTTGTTATATTTAGTGTTGATTCGAGTAATTAGCGACTCTAGAAAATGGATTACTTTTAAAGTTATAAAGGTGTAATTAGTTAGAATATGACTAAAGCAAGCTATGGTTTTAAAAGAATCGAAAACGAAGTTGATTTGATATATTTAGTGTTGATTCGAATAATTAGCGATTCATGAAATAACCTAAGAATGTTTTTAATCGATACATGGTTAGCTGAATAGTTATGCTTGAAAATGACATGTTTAGTTAATTTGTTATGTTCTGAAAATGGCATGTTTAGTAGGCTAGTTAAGCGTTATTTCAAGTTAAGGCAGTATGGATGTATATGTATATGTGGCTGAAAGGTGCTGTTTGCACAGGTAAGAGCCTAATCCTCCTCCTTTTTAATAAGCCCTTGTGATAACATGTTATGGAAAATAAATTGATGAAACGAGTTAGTAGTTGGTTGGTTCGAGGATAACATCATGAGCGTTTGAGGTCTTGTGTGTATGGTGAAAGTGAGGAGGGAGACTGGGTTGTGACTTACCGCAATCGTGTGGATTGCGAGGCCTTGTGTGGCTTATTGTGTTGAACTGATGTGATTGATTTGAAGTGCTTAAATGTGATATATGTGATGTATGTGCTTAAATGCTTAAATTGCTTTATATGCATAAGAGTGAGTTTTTCCCAAAGAAAGATTTCATGTTTTGAAAAGATAGTAGCCATAACTATTAATGCATGATGGCCTATTTTAATTAAATGAAAACAGTTTTGGGAGTGAACTCGCTTGAACGGGGGAATCCCTAAAGAGTTTTATAAAGGTGTGAGTTACACGTTAAATGATTTTACGATTTGAAACGCAAAGTTATAGCCGTTATGGCCGATACGCTTTAAGTGGCTAAGATAATGTGCTGCGGACAATATGAAATGATATGAATAATGTTACCTAGGGGATAAGTCCGGATAAACCCTAGAGGCCCTGACGAGGGTTGATGTAAAGGTCCGATATGTTATATGTAGCCATCCCGGGAATAAGAGCTTAAGCGTGAGCGTTAGGTCTCACTATGAGGTCGAGAATAGTTCTCACCTAATCAGCACCCTGTAATGATCTTATGCCAGAAGTACTTTGTATAAAGATAAGAAAAGCAATTGGCTTTTGCCATTCATTATGTTTTAAGGTTTTAAGGAAAAGAATGTTTTACGGGCCAAAAGAGGTCATATGGAATGAGTACGAAATGTTTATAAGAGTCGTTTTACGACATATACGAGATGTAAACGCTTTCAAAAGAATAAGAACCTCAAGGTTATGAAATGCTTTCAAATATTCAAAGAAAGTTTCATTGCAGATTTAAAGGAAATGTTCTTACATATATTGATTGTGTCTTCAATTAGAATTGTGATATGTTAAATGAATCTTGCAATGGTATGCATATGTGCCTGGTGCCTACATAAGTCGTGGCTTGCCAGATGTTCATGTCATATAACCTATGTCTTCTAATATGTCTCGTAATATTATGTTAGTATTAACTAAATGCTTGATAAGTGAATGCTATGAGTACTATTGCTTGCAAGGTTTTGTTTTAAGGAGCGGAGGGACACTCACTGAGCATGTGGTAGCTCACTCCAATCCTTTTCCCCTTTTTCCTTCCCCCCAGGTGATGAATAAATGGAGTTGTACCAGCTAGTGCGTGTGGAAGTTATGATGTGGAAGCTACCTGAATGATGTTTTGCTTGACAAGTGCATGAGATGGGGCATGTAGTGGCTCTAGTAGTACAAGACTGTTGTAAATCCTTGTAAATAGTTGTTTGTAAAGGCTTAAGCCTCGTCTGCGAGTGTGTGACTCGCTAGAACCTCCTAGTTCTCTTTGGGTTTGGTTGTAATGTTGCAGGTACCAAGTGTAAATTTTGGAAATGTCGCAATTACAGGCGGAACTCTTGCAGTTTCGCTCCAGAATTCCCTAACTAAATTAAAGTTAGGTAAAATTTCTGAAGTTAGTAATTAGATTAAGAGCCTTAGGGGTCTCCCTCGGGGGATCCTGGCGGTGTGACATCCCTAATAGGTGGTAGGGGTGTTACATTGGGTGGTATCAGAGCCATAGGTTTGCATATGCATCTAGACATGACTTTAGGATTACCAACGTGTAAAATGCGTGCCTTAATGTGTTTACTTGAATTTCCTACGTGCTTGTTAGCAACTTCCCTAACCGAGTGTGGTGGTGTAGGATGGCGTTTAACATCGGTGAATTTGAGTATCTACCCTTTTGGTGGGCTGCATGGAATGCGGTTATATTTTGGGAGGCGATTAATAAAAGTAACCAAGGGAGCATTATGAAAGTCACGCAAAACCATTGGACTTACAAATTTATTAGAGCCATGCCATGTACGGGAAGATGGGCCGAAATTACTTCTATCCTCCGCCTCTACCATGTGCGGAGAGGAACTTATACGCCATTTACCTTCAGAAGGTTGGTAGATTTCCTGATTCTGGCAGAAGACCGAGTGGATTCGTTAGGGCACACTCCCTTGGAAAGGAGTGATGCTGCCATGCAACTGATCAACACGGTCTTAATTGTTCCTGCCACAACCCAACAACTACCAGTCACAATCGTGGAGAGAAACCAGATTGAAAACCGTCAAATGAGACTTCTGTTCGCGGAAACCCCTCAGGCAAGACGATACAAACGAGTGGCCACGCTATGGGTACACTGGATAGATTCCTTCGGTGCACAATACCCTCGGGGCTGGCGGGCCACAATGTTGAGAATGAGAGAACTAGTAGATGGCGCGCCTGATGTGGAACACTCCCCACCATTTGTGCTGTGGAACCTATTAGCCCCAGTTGAGTCTGTGGGCTCAAATGAACCAGAGGTAGAGGACCCCCCTGAGGAGGGCTCCTCAGGTGGTAATTAGGATTGTATGTAGCCTGAATCACCATTGTGTATTTTGTTTTTAAATAAAATGTCGCTAGTGTTCGCTCAAGAAATGAATAAACAGGGGTAATACCCGATGTTCGTGATTTATGAAAGCGCATTTTTCTTGAAAAGAAGTGTTCGTGTAATCAAAATGGAATTGCATGAATAGCTTTATACATTCTATCCAATCTTGCACTATGCTTTCAAATGCTATTTGATGCCTTTAACAATTTATTTTATTCAAAAACTAAACAACTTTGCATAAATAATTGTGTAGCCAATGCCTCCACGAAGGGAATCGGTGGCGGCACCAACCGCCCTAGAGATGATCTGCCAATTTAATAAGCTGAAACCACCAAGATTTGGTGGTGGAACAGACCCTCTTACCTATGAGGAATGGCTGAGAAGAATGGAAAACTTGTTTGAGGTAATGGATTGCCCTGACGAGTTCAAAGTGCGTCTGGCAACCCACCAATTTGAAAAGGAGGCAGAGTTTTGGTGGGGTACGGTTAAACCCCGAGCTGGAGAACCAGCCCTGACTTGGGAGCAATTGAAAACTATGATGGACGCCCAATACTATCCACGGGATGTCAAGAGGGCAAAGGAGCAAGAGTTTCTACGGTTAAAACAGGGCCCAATGAGTGTAGTGGAATATGCGGCAAAGTTTAACGAACTGAGCCGATTTGCACCCAACGAGGTCTCGACCGAAGAAATGAAAATGGACCATTTCGAGCAAGGCCTTAAGGGACCTATTAAACGAATGATAGCTGGGCATGTCTTCACAAGCTTTCAAGAAATGTACCAGAGGGCAGTAAAAATTGCCCGGGTTATAGAAGAGACGGAAGCTGAAAGTCGGCAGTTAGGCCAAGCTAAAAGGAAATTCGGCCCAGGAGGTTTTAGTACCCAGGGGAACAAGAGATTCAGTAATTCTAACCCCGCACAGGATCGGGGTAAAGGAATACAAGCTGCTTCAAGACGGGAGGTAGAACCTTGCTCTCAATGTGGACGAATGCACTCCGGTCAGTGTCGTTATGGAACACAAGAATGTTATGGGTGTGGATCTACTGATCACAGAATTGCCGATTGCCCCAAGAAGGCATGGAATCGACAAAGTGGTATACAAGGTTCTGGTACGGAGGCTAACCCAATCTTATCAAGGGGCCGTCCACCTGTAAATACAACCTCGAGAGCCAGTCGAGGTGGGAAAAGGCCACAGGCAGGTGGCCGAGTGTTTTCTTTGGAAGGAGAAGAGGCAGCCACTGTATCAGGTACACTCCTTATCAATCATTTTTATGCTCATGTTCTTTTTGATTCAGGTGCGACGCATTCCTTTGTGAATCCCGTCTTTGCAAAGAAACTCGCCAGCAGACCTGACGAGATGGATGTACAGTTATATGTCACCACTCCCTTAGGCCCTACCTATTACACTGATGTTATTTATAAGGATTGTGCCGTTACATTAGAAGGAAAAGTCCTTCCTGCAGATTTAGTGCAGTTGAATATACAAGGCTGGGATGTTATCCTAGGAATGGATCGGCTAACTAAGTATAAAGTTATTATTGACTGTGAAGGGAAGTTGATCACCTTTCCGGACCCTAATGGAGAAAGAGTGACGTTTAGGGGAAGGGGTCATCAAGTGATCATTCCAACTGTATCCGCTATGCAAGCATTCAAGATGTTGAGGAAGGGATGTCAGGGCTATCTGTGTGCAATTGAAACTGCAGAACCAAGCAACCTAGACCTGAATGAGATTCCGGTAGCAAGAGAGTACCCACAGGTATTCCAAGAAGTACCGGGGCTACCTCCTGACCGAGAAATCGAATTTACCATCGAACTTGTGCCTGGAACTGCCCCAATATCCAAGGCACCCTATAGAATGGCACCTGCTGAATTGACAGAACTGAAAACTCAGCTGCAAGAGTTACTTGACAAAAGGTTGATCCAGCCTAGTGTTTCACCCTGGGGAGCACCAGTGCTCTTTGTGAAAAAGAAGGATGGAAGTTTGAGGTTATGCATCGACTATCGAGAACTAAACAAGGTGACGGTTAAGAACAAGTACCCACTCCCTAGAATTGACGACTTGTTCGATCAGTTGGCCGGTGCCTCAGTATTTTCAAAGATTGATATGAGATCAGGGTACCATCAGCTAAGGATCAAGAAGGAAGATGTGCCTAAGACCGCCTTTCGCACCCGTTACGGGCATTATGAATTCCTGGTGCTGCCATTTGGGTTAACGAATGCTCCCGCGTTCTTCATGGACTTAATGAATAGAGTTTTTAAGCCCTTTCTCGATCAATTCGTGGTGGTATTCATCGATGATATCTTGGTATACTCCAAGACTAGAAGCGAACATGCAAACCACCTGCGAATGGTATTGAAAACCCTGGATGAACACAAGCTATACGCCAAGCTTAAAAAGTGCGAGTTTTGGCTAGAGGAGGTGCAGTTTCTGGGGCATATAGTGGGCAAAGATGGCATATCAGTAGACCCAGCAAAGGTAGAGGCCATTGTGAATTGGCCAAGACCTACTAATGTCTCTGAAGTACGAAGTTTCTTAGGTATGGCTGGCTACTATCGAAGATTTGTTGAAGGATTTTCCAAACTAGCCTTACCCATCACCAAATTACTTCGGAAGACCAACAAGTTTGAGTGGACCGCAGAGTGTGAAAATGCCTTTCAGGAGCTAAAAGAACGAATGGTATCTGCCCCAATATTAGCTATACCTGAGGGCAACGAAGGGTTCGTAATCTATAGTGATGCGTCCAAGAAGGGACTGGGATGTGTACTAATGCAAAAAGGCAAAGTTATTGCCTACGCCTCTCGCCAGTTGAAGCCTTATGAGGAGAATTACCCAACACATGACTTGGAATTGGCCGCGGTTGTGTTTGCCTTAAAAATTTGGAGACATTACCTCTATGGGGTACGGTGTGAAGTATACACTGACCATAAGAGCTTGAAATACATTTTTACTCAGAAGGAGTTAAACATGAGGCAAAGAAGATGGTTAGAACTCCTGAAGGATTATGACATGGAAATCAAGTATCATCCTGGAAAGGCAAACGTGGTAGCTGACGCCCTGAGTAGAAAATCCCCTGGGTCTATAGCCTACTTGCTTACCAAAGAAAAGAGACTCCTAAGAGAGCTCGACGTGCTACAGTTAGAGGTGGTGCTTCCAGGAAATCAAAGCTGCCTAGCAGCACTCCAAACCTCTTCGCCGTTGGTCGATCGGATCCAGCAACAACAGAAAGATGACCCTGAACTTATGAAGATAAGAAAGGGGATAGAGGAAGGAAGGAATAAGGAGTTCATAGTTCAAAATGACGTTCTTTGGCATGGGAATAGATTGTGTGTACCCAGCATGACAGCTCTCAAGAAAGAGTTGTTAAAGGAAGCGCATAATTCCACGCTTGTCGTACACCCGGGAAGTACGAAGATGTACCATGACTTGAAAACTCATTACTGGTGGAACGGCATGAAAAGAGATATCGCAGAATATGTGGCTCGGTGCCTTACATGCCAACGGGTGAAAACCGAGCATCAGAAACCTGGAGGTTTACTACAACCCTTGCCAATCCCCGAGTGGAAATGGGAACACATCACCATGGATTTCATGATCGGAATGCCAAAGACCATCAAACAGCATGACAGTGTGTGGGTTATAGTTGATAGATTGACCAAGGCCGCACACTTCTTACCCATCAAGGCCACTTTCACCTCTGAGCAATTGGCTAATCTCTACATTAAGGAGATGGTTCGACTGCATGGTGTACCACTAAGTATTGTGTCAGATCGTGATACCAAGTTTGTATCTCGCTTCTGGCAGGGTTTCCAAAGGGCAATGGGCACAGAACTGCGTTTAAGTACGGCCTTCCATCCTCAGACGGACGGACAATCTGAGAGAACCATTCAAACCTTGGAGGATATGCTAAGAGCCTCCGCACTCGAATATGCTGGAACGTGGGATCATAACTTGCCTTTGGTCGAGTTTGCGTACAATAATAGCTACCACGCCAGCATAGGTATGGCCCCTTTCGAAGCATTGTATGGTAGACGCTGCAGGACTCCTACTTGTTGGAATGAAATAGGAGAAAGGGAACCTTCCAAGGTCGAACTAATCGATCAAACGATTGGGATAATCAAGATAATTCGGAAGAGATTGCAAGCTGCGCAGAGTAGACAAAAGAGCTACGCGGATAAGAGGAGAAGGCCACTAGAGTTTGAGGTTGGAGACCATGTGTTTCTGAAAGTGTCCCCACTCAAGGGAAGCATAAGATTTGGACAAAAGGGAAAACTAAGCCCACGGTTCATTGGACCATTTGAAATATTGCAGAGAGTGGGCTCGGTTGCATACCGATTGGCCTTACCACCTTCATTGCAAGGCGTTCATGATGTGTTTCATGTATCCAATCTTCGGAAGTATGTCTCAGATCCGGATCATGTCATTCAACATGAGCCCCTACAAGTTAAGGAAAATCTCACTTATGTTGAAGAGCCTATTCGGATTCTGGAGAAAGCGGAGAAAAAGCTCAGAAGCAAGAGCATTCCTTATGTTAAGGTGTTATGGAAACATCATAGGGTGGCGGAAGCAACTTGGGAGTTGGAAACTGAGATGCGTGAGAAATACCCCGCACTCTTTCCTTCAGGTAAGCCAATTTCGAGGACGAAATTATTTTAAGGGGGGGAGAATGTTAGGGCCACACTATTGTTTTATTGCCGATCAGTTGTTCTAGTTGCTAAATTTATAAATTGCCTTGAATTGTTGTTCGATAAAAATATTTAGTCAATTGTGTGTGAGCCTTTAACTATTAGTTTTACTAAAAGAACGATTATTGGCTTAGTATTACTATTGACGTTGCTTATTTATAAAAATGGTTGAATCGACGCTAAACCGAGTTTATAAAATCATTTTCCATTTTACTAAATCGATTTCCAACGCTTAAACTGAAATGTTCGTCGTGAATCGTTTCAACCCGAGTTTAGCCTAACCATTAACGAGTTTGGAATCGGGGATCAGTTGAATGATGTTAGTTGTCAAAAAAAAAAAAAGGAAATTAGATCAAAAAGGGGGGGGCACTCTCGGGCTGAGGACCCGAAATGGGCACCCGACCCTCACTCTCTCTCTAACGCTCGCTCTCTCTCACTCCCGTGTCTCCCTCTCTGCCTCGCTCTCTCTCTCTCACCGGCGACGCCACCTGGCGCTGCCGCCGGCCACGCGTCACCGGCGAGAGAAAGGGACGAACGGTCCCTCCCCCACGCGTCCCAGCCACCGATTCCGCCACTGTTTCGCGTCCACTTCGCACCACTTCACCCACGCGTCCTAGCCACCAGAAAACACCGTCCACGTACCGGAAATCGACAACCCACCTCGCTCCTAACCTCTCCTATAAATTAGAACCCAGAATCGAGCCCCAATCTGCCTCAATCAGCTCGAAAACGAAGGTTAGGGTTTCGGGTTTTCGAAGGGACGACCGGGGTTCGAGTTTGAAGGGTTTGGGTGCGTGTTTGCTGCTAAATCGAGTGGATTATTAAGCAATTTCGTGTGAGTGTTTCTTCCTCCTAAGTTATTACTATTTTCGAAATGAATTTTCAGCAGATTGATGTTGCATGTCGATTTAGGGCTAGCTAGACTTGCTAGAAATGTCAAGAAATGGCTGTGCATGTTTGAATTCGAATTATTGTGATAGTTCATGCTTAAGTTTATAATTCGATATAATTTATGTGCGTGTAAAAGGGAATCATGTATGAAGATGGATTAATTTTGAGAATATAAAGGCGTAGTTAGCTTGAATACGATTAAATTAAGCTATGGTTTTAAAAGAATTGAAAACGAAGTTGATTTGATATATTTAGTGTTGATTCGAGTAATTAGCGACTCTTGAAAATGGATTACTTTTAAAGTTATAAAGGTGTAATTAGTTAGAATA
>JACYFF010031952.1:65817973-65840283 GCA_017589665.1 Selenicereus undatus
TTGGCAAATGACTTGAACTTCAATCCTTTTGAGCATGTGACTTGAAACTCTTTTGTACCTGCAAAAACAACTTCAAAAGGATTCCAAAAATGCAAAAATGTTAGTCATAAGCTACAATGTAGCTTAGGAAATCGAATGCACAAAACCGGGCACTTTGAAACTAGTGAACCCGTTTGTGCCAGCTTCTCCTTCTTCCAACATAAGAGCCATTCTCTTGGTTTGTGATCTTGTTCTTGGACGTGATGGAATATTCTCCTCATGAACATGATCTGGCCTGGATGGGTTTCCATCAATATTTAACATACAAGCTCTAAAAATTCATCATTCCACCCACATGCATTGGGTTCACAAAGTTCAAATCTACACAAACTCATGAGACACGCGAAACCCAAAGTAATATGTAACGCCCCCAAAATGCTAAAGACAAGATTTACGAAAAACTGTAGCAGAAAACTTAATGATAGAAGGCGTTATCGTCGTCCTGATAAGGACAAGGCGCACTGAAACTATTTAATCTTGCAACTCATGTTCAAATCACAATATCTATAAAACTAAAACACTCCAAGACCAAAGTCCTAGTTCAACTTCAATACAAACGACTTAATCAAACCATGTGCTAACTCGCACTCCACACTACACAAGTATATTTAATATAGACCCTACTTGACCCTAAGGTCAATCATAACATTCATGCTATGCTGAATCCACTGTGAGCATCTGATGACTTCCAAAAGGGCTTACTAAATGGAGAAAGATATGATACTTCATCACCTAAAATGAAAAACATGAAAATAATTTGAAAATGTGAGCAAAAACTCAGTACATGTATTCCTGTATTGTAAAATGAGCATAGAAACACTGTTGATGGGTACCCGCCCTTGAAATTCATTTAGTTCGCAATAATAATGAAAATGAAAGTAATATGAAACCGAATTGCTCATGATTATCTGCATGTGAAACTCTTGCAATGATATGATCTATGCATAGATGTACACCTGCCAATCCGATCAAGAGTTGGCCTAAAGCGCACGAGTAAATGATGGGTCGACATCCTATAGAAGATAACTAATGGGGTCATAAGTTAAATGGAAAATCACTATATAAACTAATTCATTGATAAACTCATTAAGAGTTGTAAAGTGATAAACATGTTCTGCTTTTTAAAGATACAAGCAATAGACGTACCTTGAGTCTTTAAAAAAAATATCATCTGACTTGATAACACTTATGCATAATGGGGAACGATAACTAGGTCTTGATTCTGTTTCATAAATGTCATTGTAGGTATGTGTAGTCAGTAAATGATTCTTACTCACATGATTGAGTAAGTATATTGAGTAAGTATGTATAATAGAAATTGAGTAATTAAATGGTATACATAACTTGGATATTTCAATATAACTTCAAAAATGAATTAATAAAAGTAATTAAATCCAATATAAATTAAATGAAAATAAAATAGACCACAATGACATAAATGCTTACAAAGGAAAAAGCCTTGATGGTGACAAATGAGAGAGTGGTTGTGGTTGTTGATACGGGTTTAAGGCTCGCTGATGTATAGCTCGGTTGAAGATAACAGCGAGTACACTAGATTGGCTTGATAAATACATTTGATACATTTTGAATTGAGCAAGTAATAAAGGTTTGAGGCCAGGAGAGATATATCTCGGTTCAAAATAGCATAGACTGCAATAACTTGGTCTGATAAATATGGTTTCTGAGTCACAACTCTCCTGACTTCTCATATTTCATTCATAAATCCATTAGATATGGAATTCTACCCCAAATGAGGCATTGAACTCAATAGAAGCTATTAAGCTCACTAAACTCGGTATTGTCTTTGTAAAATCCATGATTGATTCAAAGCTCATAAACAAGCTCCCAAATTGTATACTTATCTTCTTCTTTCTCATTAATCAAGCTAAAAGCTCAATAAAGGCCCATGAATATTCATTTCCCCCTTAAATAACCTTACTTGGCCCAAAATACACAAAATGAGTGCATGACCAATCTCACTCAATCTTTATTATTGCTCTTTACACAATTACTCAAAATGCTTCCAAAAATCATCAAACTCAAAATACTCAACCACAATTCATGAAATCTTATAGGAAATTTGAAAATAATATGGAAAATCTACAATAAAATTTTCAGAATTTTCCTCTAAGTATACGCTACACAGAAATTGCAATAACAGCCCAATTTACACCAAAATCAAAAATTCATAACTTTCACCCTTGACCTCAAATGGAGACGCAAAATCCTAATATGGAAAGATTAAGAAGGTTTAAAAAACTTTCATTTGGAACACCAAGCATGATTCCCTCCATAGGATTCCTAAAATGGGGCTAGAACATAAGTATGCCAGTTTTGGTCTAACCTGCGCAGTCCTCGTAAAATGACCATAACTTTGTCCATAGAACTCGGATTAAGGGAATTCAAAATGAATTTGAAAGATAAGGCACTAAACTATCCCCCCACAAAAAATCATAATTTTTCAGTTGCCTGATCATTATTGATTTAATCTCAAACTCACCCCTATTTTCTATCATTTGCAGCCCCCACTGTTTTTGATTTCTCCTCTTTTTTCCACATAAATACTCACTTGAAATAATTCCAAATCACAAAAAAGATCATCATATTTAAGCTTAAAATGATCTCTTAAAGTCTTTCAAAGGAACTCCATAGCGAGAATCACAACAATCAACTAAATAAACTTGAATTAGGAAGCATGATCATCCAACCAAAACAACTCTTTCCCCGTAACTTTAAACACTTCCATACTCAATAAAAATTGCTAAATAACATTCATTTTAATCATCCAAAAATAGCCCATAAATAAAACAACCACAAAACTCAAGATACAACAACTTGGAGGTAGGGTATACCTTCTTGGATGCTTGATTTAAGAGGGGTTTAGAGCTGTTTTTGTGCAAGGGGGGATGCTGGGTGGTGGCTGGGAGTTGGGGGGTGCAGCCAGTGTTGATCCGGTGGTTGAAGGACGGCTGTATGGGCGGCGAAGGTGGCTTGAACAGATGGGGCAGCTGCTGCCCCTGTTCTGGCAGCACTAGTGTAAGAGAGCTTATCTCTTCATTTTGTTTGCGTGAATTTTTTATGAGTCACTTGGTTGGATGTTAGCTTAGGTATGGCTGAAAATTTGGAGTCATAAAGTACCTTGTTACTAATCAAAATTAATCACAAAGCATAGCAATTAGTGGAAATAAATTGGCAAGTAACTTGGCCTCGTTGTTTTGGACTTAAATGGTTGGTTTTAGTCTTGATTTTGGGCTCAAATTAATTCAAAGTTGTATTAAAAATTTTATAGGGCTCAGGATTAAATTTTCCTAATGTTAAGAAAATAAATAATCACTAAATCATGGTTACCAAGACCTAATATCGATTCAACCGATATTTAATCAATAAACAAAACTTGAATTGACAATCAATGAAATTTGAATTGCAAAGTGGGACCCAAAATAAAATATCTCCTAACTGAGATGATTAAATACGATAAATGAAGGTGGAAAATTTTAATAACATAATGGAATTCGTTAGATAAATAAATTGCCTGTAATTGAATTAATAAACATGATTTGGTTAAATAAATAACCATGACCAATTAAATAAATAACCATGATTAATTAAACAATTAAACATGACTTAATAAATAAATATGATTTAGGGTCGGGCTATTACAGCCTTCCCCCCTTAAAGAGTTTCATCCTTGAAACCTATGAAGCTTATTCATGTATGCAAATCTGCCTCAAATATTGATAGTTGGTTTTCAATGCTTCCCTCCAAAGAGGTATGATTAGCCCAAAGTGCATAGGTGCTTAATCATGCAATCGAGTATCTAGATCCTTAGTTACTTGACTGGCTCAATTACTTTGGTTCAAAATTGATATTCTTTTCAAAAGAAAAAACTTGTTACTGTAAAGGAGGTACTCTACTCTACTGGTTCTCTGTCTTGACCACTAATGAGTATGTAAGCCATTAAATTTCTTAATAAGTACTCTGATACTGACTCATAAAGCCCAATGTAATGAGGACTCAATTATCTCCAATATCCAGTCTCCTGACACCCTTGACTAGATATGCCGTTTAGAATACTTTATATCTCATTTGAACTTTGATTGTCTCCTTCTTTGGTCAATATGACCATATGACTCTTATGTAGTCCTATTGTCACCTTAGCATGTACTTGAACTGTCTCATTATTCTCGATGCTTCTTCTAGCTTGCTTTAATACTGCTAGACATTGTTTAAGATTATGCCCTGATCAAAATGTCCTCATATGATGTTCTTAATGCTTCACATGATGTTCCCTCATCAGACTAGTCTAAGATATGCTCTAAGTCCGAATTAGACGCTAGAATAGACATGGTGAGAGATAAAAATGATGGGATTGGTCGTCAAGTGAGTTATTACAAATAAAAGAAATAAACAATAAAATTAAAAAGGATTTATAAAGGAGGGATTAACATAGGCTAGTTAGAATAAAGATAACCATAAGTGTACCATGAATTGTGAAATATAATGCCATAAGAATTGTGGTTTATAAATGTGGTAAATAATCAGCCAAGGAGAAAGATGGCACGGTTCAAAATTGTGGTTTATAAATGTGGGTCATAAAGGGTCAAATAAATAACCACCAAGATCATAAAGGGTTCAATAAATAATCATACCATGTGCTAACTCGCACTCCACATTACACAAGTATATTGAATATAGATCCAACTTGACCCTGAGCTCGATCCCAATAGTCATGTTATGCTGAATCCACTGTGTGCATTTGATGACTTCCAAAAGGGCTTGCTAAATGGAGAAACATGTGATGGTTCATCACCAAAAACGGAAAACATGAAAATAATTCAAAAATGCGAGCAAAA
The DNA here is from genome assembly GCA_017589665.1 of Selenicereus undatus. NCBI lineage: Eukaryota > Viridiplantae > Streptophyta > Magnoliopsida > Caryophyllales > Cactaceae > Selenicereus > Selenicereus undatus. Next base: position 65,822,866 of record JACYFF010031952.1, read on the forward strand.
ACTTAGTACATGCAATCTTGTATTGTAAAATGAGCATAGAAACATTGTTGATGGATACCTGCCTTTTACAATTCATTTAGTTCGCAATAACAATGAAAATGAAAGTAATATGAAACTGAATTGCTCATTATTATCTAGATGTGAATCCCTTGCAATGATATGATCTATACATAGGTGTACACTTGCCAATCCGATCAAAAGTTGGCCTGAAGTCGCATGGGTAAATAATGGGCTGACACCCTATAGATGATAACTGATGGGGTCACAAGTTAAATGGCAAATCGTTGTATAAACGGATTCATTGATAAACTCATTAAGAGTTGTGACTCGACAAACATGGTATGCGTTTTGAAGATACAGGCAATGGACGTACCTTGAATCTTTAAAAAAAAATTCATCTGACTTGATAAATATGTTCTGACTTGATAACACTTATGCATAAAGGGGAATGATAACGAGGCCTCGATTCTGTTTCATAAATGTCATTGTAGGTATGTGTAGTCAGTAAATGATCCTTACTCATATAATTGAGTAAGTATATTGAGTAAGTATGTGTAATAGAAATTGAGCAATTAAATGGTATACATAACTTGGGTATTTCAATATAACTTCAAAACTGAATTAATAAAATAATTAAATCTGATATAAAGTAAATGAAAGTAAAATAGACCACAATGAGATAAATGCAATTACAAAGGATCATTTATTGACTACACGTACCTACAATGACATTTATGAAACAGAATCGAGGCCTAGTTATCGTTCCCCATTATGCATAAGTTTTATCAAGTCAGAACATATTTATCAAGTCACATGACATTTTTAAAGACTCAAGGTACGTCCATTGCCTTTATCTTCAGAAAGCAGAACATGTTTATCAAGTTACTACTATTAATTAGTTTATCGATGAATCAGTTTATACAATGATTTGCCATTTAACTTATGACCCAGTCAGTTATCATCTATTGGGCGCCAGCTCATCATTTACCCGCGCCGCTTCAGGCGAAGTGTTGATTGGATTGGTAGATGTACACCTATGTATAGATCATATTATTGCAACGGGATCACATCCAGATAATAATGAGCAATTCAGTTTTATATTACTTCCATTTTCATTGTTATTGTCAACTAAATGAATTGAAAAAGCGAGTACCCACCGGCAAGGTTTTAATGTTCATTGACCCATATGGTGATGCATGTACTCAAGATGGCACGGTTAGAGATAAAAATCATGGGATTCAGCATATCTCTGATACCAAATCTATAACGCCCCCAAAATGCTAATGACATGATTTACGGAAAACTGCAGCTGAAGACTTAATGATAGAAGGCGCTACCGCCATTCTGATAAGGACAAGGCTCATTGAAACTATTTAATCTTAGTCATGTAAGTACACAGTCTGTTCACCCCCATAATGATAACAAGATCTGCCAATCAAACTGGATTGAATGTCCAGTGAATATGGTTCCAGCAATACTAGTAGAAGCATGTGTATAAAAGATAAACATTCAACTACCTACTAGTCTAAGTACATTGAAATGACCGAGGAAAGATCTAAAGTGTAGAGATATGTAATGACACAATGAACTCTTACAATGATATTTCTTTATTGGTGATAAAGGACTGGCATCTAAGTTGAGTGAATGAAGGGACGAAGATTCGTAATGAAAGAGGTAAGGTATATAAATGACCTGCCTATACAAGACATACAGTTTATTCATGATGGCCATGACAGTAAAGTAAATGAACGATGTTATGAAGTTGAGAGGTAGTATTAAGTACTGAAGGTGAAGAAATGCAACAGATTACCAAAGCGACTTTTGAAAAGTCATACGGTATCCGTATGTGAGTAAGATGACGAAGATAAGAGCCAACACTACCAGAAGGAAAATTTTATTCATCTGGTATTTGAAAGGACAATACAGTTAGTCTTATGACTGAACATGATGACATCCATCAATAACACATTTTCTAGTAAATGAAAGTCTTGGGTAGGCATATAAACTTCAAAACTGCTGGCATATGGAAATAGCATAAATCATTATTTATCTATAAGATAGGTTGTACTAGTAAAGAAAGGATTTCCAAAAGAAGTTGAGTAACGACATGCAGTCACGGCCATAGAATAGTATGCCAACATGACATTATGGTGCTATAGAAACACAAACAATATGGATCCATTTGATTACTGAAAGGGCGCTCAATGACTGAGTCTGAAGCAACCAAATGCTGTGGAAGCAATAAATGAATAGTGCCCAAATAGAAGTAAGGAGTTAAAGTAGGTGACAATAAAAATATGAACAAAGTGATGACTAAACTGCAAGTTGAATAGGTCAAATATGCTTAAGAAGAACTGTAAATCACACAGCAACGCACACCGGGGGTCATTATAGGCTCCATTATGGACACATAAAATTAAACGATTATGATTGTCAAGGTTTGAATCGCCTATAAGAAAGGTTGCTTAGATATGTTTAAAAGACTCCCCACATACCACATATGAGATTTTTCATAAACACTCAATTACAAATCAAGAAAGTGTGAGTGGCAAAGAAATGATGCCTCTGAACAATTTAAGGTAACTAGGGCAAAAATAAGTCAATGACAGGAAATAATGGGAGCATTGCTGATGTAAGGTCCTAATGTCAAGAATGACAGCTTAATCTTACTTGTACTACCCATATAGTGCCAAGTAGCACACCGCAAGCTACTGAACTACCATTACAGGATTCCCTACGGTAATTCCATCTTATACTGATTCAACCCAAAGATAAACCAAGTTGCAAATGGCATTCCCGCAATAGGTTTTAAACATCACTATACCCAATATTATGTATGTTAATACACCTCAATTAAACTGTCAAATTCTGGAGCGAAACGAACAGAGCTCCACTTAAAAACTAGCTAAAACCCAAGCTTAAAGCCTTATAATGGGTAGCTGAAATGGAGAGAAACACTTCAATAGCTCAACGGCCACACGCCGGAGTTAATAACTCAACGGGCCACACACCCGAAGTGTACGATTGTAAAAATTTAAACAAATGAGAGAAATGAAACATATAATACAACTCCCAGATAAATGAGAGCATGCCTCACTAATAGGTGACCCAAATGGTTCCACACTCCACTTTGCTAATGCTCGAACCTCAGGATAATACCAAATGATTGCGGAAATGGTTCCTCCATATATGCCCATACATATGAACTTATAATCAATAGCTCATTTAACTAGTCCAATATAACTCATACACACATTGATAGCTAACTCGTAAACACTTGATAGCTCACAGTGGCCCTTAAAACCTTGGCTCTGATACCAAATATGTAACGCCCCCAAAATGCTAATGACATGATTTTCGAAAAACTGCAGTGGAACACTTAATGATAGAAGGCGCTACCGCTGTCCTGATAAGGATAAGGCTCATTAAACCATTTAACAACTCATGTTCAAATCACAAAATCTATTAAATTGAAATACTCCAAGACCAAAGTCCTAGTTCAACTTCAATACAATCGACTTAATCATACCATGTGCTAACTCGCACTCCACACTACACAAGTAAATTGAATATAGACCCAACTTGACCCTAAGGTCGATCCCAACATTCATGCTATGCTGAATCCATTGTGAGCATCTGATGACTTCTAAAAGGGCTTACTAAATGGAGAAACATATGATACTTCATCACCTAAAATGGAAAACATGAAAATAATTCGAAAATGTGAGCAAAAACTCAGTACATGTATTCCTATATTATAAAATGAGCATAGAAACATTGTTGATGGGTACTCGCCCTTGAAATTCATTTAGTTTACAAAAATGAAAATGAAAGTAATATGAAACTGAATTGCTCATTATTATCTGGATGTGAACCCCTTGCAATGATATGATCTACACATAGGTGTACACCTGCCAATCCGATCAAGAGTTGCCCTGAAGCCGTGCGGGTAAATGATGGGCTGACGGCCTATAGATGAGAATTGACGAGGTCACAAGTTGATGCAATCCTACCTAGCCAAGACCAAGTTCATAAAGATTCAAGCCCCACATGTCCAAGAACAAGGTCCCAAGTGAAGAGAATGGCTCACATTTTGGAAGAAGAACAAGCTAGCACAAACGGGCTAACTGGTTCCAAAATGCCCGGTTTTGTGCATTTGATTTCATGAGCTACATTGTAGCTTAAGACTAATATTTTTACATTTTTGGAAACCTTTTGATGTTGTCTTTCAGGTCCAAGCATTCGTTTCAAGTCATGCATGTAAGAAGATGAAGAATCAAGGCATTTTTCCCAACTGTTCCCATTTGCCCTCCATTTGGACGGTTTTATGTTTGTGTTTTGTTAACCCACTAAAACACATCCTAACCCTGATTTCTTGGTTGGGGGGATTATACACATCCTAAAATTACCCCCCCCCCCACGTTTAAAATCCAAGTCATGAACATTTTTGCCATGATTACAAAATGCCCCAAAAACCGGCCAGCACATGCTTGAACCCAGTTCAATTGAACCGGTTTTATTTCCCCCTAAACCAGTTGGCCACCCTTATTTGCAAGTTGATGGGCATGCTCTCCAAGCTTTGCACGCATTCCTAAGTACTCTAGGATTGGCTGCCCCTTGAAAGAAAAACCAATGGAAGCAAGACAAAGCAATATGTGGTGCCTCACTCCCATTGGCTAGCCGCAAAGCACCATGCAAATTTTGGCTAGGCACATGGAGTTCAAGTCTTTGCTGATTGCTTTAGTGTTTAATCAAATGCTAAGTGATGTATAATTAGCTTAGATAATGTTTTACTTCATGTTTTGATGTATTAGTTTTAGTTAAGTGTGTTTGTACTTAGATTAGCATAACCGGTTGTAATTTGCCTCTAAACATTTCCTCTCTAGTAAGGAAAGAGGGAGGGACATGTTTTGCTAGTAGGCTAGGCCATTTTGCTGCTTCATAAAAGCATTCCATGGCCATAGCTTCATTTCATAACTTGTTGAATGAAAACCAAAGTTTGAGAACATTTGCTTTCTTCCTTTTAAACTCTTGCTTGCTTATCCTTAATTAGGCCAATTAAGGTGGTGTCCAAGTGAGTCTTAACCTTGATTAAGTGGTGATTCTGTATCTTAATCAAGATTAAGGGCCCTAAGCTTGAAGGTTGGTGGTGATTCTGTATCCAATCTCAAATTTAGTTCTATTCTATCTTAGATTCATCTCCAGGGTTTGCTTAGTGAGGTAGTTAGCTTGGATTATAAGTTAATTGCTTTCACTTAGTTAATCTTTCACATTCCTTCACTTTCCCACTTCAAATACTCCCATTTACATCCATTCTCACCATTCATACTTCACAAAAAAAGAGCAAAATCGAAACTAACTTCAAGGGCATCTAACCGTGCTCTTTTGGCTTCCACACGGTTTGGTGACCAGCAAAGTGGCACGGCATGGCCGTGCTCCTAGGCATGACCATGCCACCCTCGGTCGTGACCAAAACCTTGTGTTTTCACTCCCTTTTGATGTGAGTTAGCTTGGATAGTGATTTCCCTTGATACTTACATCACAAGTTAAATGGTAAATCACTATATAAACTGATTCATTGATAAACTCATTAAGAGTTATAACTTGATAAACATGTTCTACTTTCTGAAGATACAGGCAATGGACGCACCTTGAGTCTTTAAAAAAAATGTCATCTGACTTGATAAATATGTTCTGACTTGATAACTCTTATGTATAACGGGGAACGGTAACTAGGCCTCGATTCTGCTTCATAAATGTCATTATAGGTATGTGTAGTCAGTAAATAATCCTTACTCACATAATTGAGTAAGTATATTGAGTAAGTATGTGTAATAGACATTGAGTGATTAAATGGTATACATAACTTGGGTTTTTCAATATAACTTCAAAACTGAATTAATAAAAGTAATTAAATCCAATATAAAGTAAATGAAAGTAAAATAGACCATAATGAGATAAATGCAATTACAAAGGAAAAAGGCCTTGATGGTGACAAATGAGAGAGTGGTTGTGGCCTTTTCTGAGATAGGTTGTTGATACGGGTTTAAGGCTCGCTGATGTGTAGCTCGGTTCAAGATAACAGCGAGTACACTAGATTGGCTTGATAAATACATTTGATACATTCTAAATTAAGTAATAAAGGTTTGAGGCCAAGAGAGATATATCTTGGTTCAAAATAGCATAAATTGCAATAACTTGGTCTGATAAATATGGTTTCTGAGTCATAACTCTCCTAACTTCTCATATTTCATTCATAAATCCATTAGATGTAGAATTTCACCACAAATGAGTCATTAAACTCAATAGAAGCTATTAAGCTTACTAGACTTGGTATTTTATTTGTAAAATCCATAATTGATTCAAAGCTCATAAACATGTTCCCAAATTGTATACTTGTCTTCTTCTTTCTCATTAATCATGCTAAAAGCTCCATGAAAGTCCATGAATATTCATTTCCCCTTTGAATGACCTTGCTTGGCCCAAAATAAACAAAACAAGTGCATGATCAATTCACTTAATCTTTATTATTGCTCTTACACAATCACTCAAATGTAAGACCCGCATTCTTTGTTTTCCATGAAGCTGACTGTATTACCTTTTTATGTTATAAATTCGTATTTTTAGCAACTATACGAGTTAAATTATTATTGATGTGCTAATGGGAGCTATAATTTTATTGAAAAGGGATTAGTATTGCTATTATTGATTTTAAAGTTAATTCGTGTTATTTGTGTCTTTAAATTATACTGATAGTTTAATTTAGTCGTTATCCGATTTATTTAGTCGTTTCCCGAATGCGATTAGGTTGTTAACATTAGAATTAGTTTTGAGGTTTATTAAAATCGAACCTTGACATATTTGGGAACAAATAATCGATAAGCGATTATAGTAGCGATTGGGTTTAGAATAGGAGGTTGCGAGATTAGATTAGCAATTTTAGTTGACTGAGCTATTGACCAAAAGAAACAAAAAAAAAAAATACAAGGGGCCGAACCCCCTTACTTTTCTCAACCAAAAACCTTGACCCCCTCTCTCTACTCTGCGTCTTCCTTCCTCACACGCGACCACCAACAACCCCACGCCACCCACCTCCTCCCTCACACCTGTCTCCACCTTTCTCTGCGAATTGAAGCCAAAGGCAGCCACATTTTCGGTGCCTTGAACCGCCATCACGTGCCGGAATCCGGCCATACTCACCAAAATCGACCCCCATTATAAATTGAGGGGTCAAATTCGACCCAAACCGCACTGAAACTTCATCAAATCGGAAGCTAGGGTTTCGGGTTTAGTAAGTAGTCGAGCTAGGGTTCGGGTTCAGCGAATTAGGCGTGGTATGGGGCTTGTTAGTGAGCAAGAGCCAGGGGATTGGAGTTGTTTGAGCCCTAGAGTCGAGCTAGCAGCCTTGGATTCGAGCCTTTAGCTTGCAGTCCAGGTGGGTGTTTCTCGCCTCCTAAGTCTTAGTAGTTTTGAAATCGTTTTAAGCTTTAAGTTACGATGCATGTTAAGTTTAGTTAGTTTATACCTGAAAATGACTTCAGATCGTTAAATGTTAGATTAGTTGATTAATACTCAAAAGTGGCTTTGAATCGATACATGTTAGTTTAGTTAGTTCATGCCTGAAAGTTTAGTTCAAAATGAGTTATGTATGTTTAGAATCGATTGAAGTGAATTCAGTTAATACATGCCTGAAAATTTAGTTCGAAATGAGGTATGCATGTTTAGAATCAATTTAAGTGAATTTAGTTAATACATGCCTGAAAGTTTAGTTCAAAATGAGTTATGCATGTCTAGAATCGATTCAAGTATGCTCCATTAATACATGCCTGAAAATTTGACTTGAATGGTAACATCGATGTAATAAACGAACGCCTTGAATCGTATTATGTTTAAGTGGCTTAATTAGATTCGATTAATAACTTCGAAGTAATAAACGAATGCACTGAATCGTATTATGTTTAAGTGGCTTAATTAGATTCGATTAATGACTTCGAAGTAATAAACGAACGTCTAGAATTGTATTATGCTTAAATGGCTTAATTAGGCTTGAAATGTAACTTCGAAACAATGAATGAATGCCTTGAATCGCATTATGCTTCTGTGGCTTAATTATGCTTGAAAGTGGCATGTACAGTTGGTTAGTTATGCTTTCAAAATGACATGGGTATGACATGCTTAATTCCTAAATGTAAGTCATGAACGTAATCGAGCTTCAAGCCTTGTTAGTTTAATACGATTCACTAAGTGCCTATTTCAAGTTGATGCGATATGGATATATATGTATATGTGTTTATATATGCTATAACGCACCACTGAAAGGTGTTGCTTGCCCAGGTGAGTACATAACCCTATTACACGTCTATTTATAAGCTAACATGATAATATGTTATGATTATTGAATTGAAAACCGAGATGATAGTTGGATGGTTTGAGATAGAACTATGAGTGGTTCAAGGTTCTTTGTGGTACGGTGCTTGTAAGGAGGGAGCTTGGGTTGTGAATTAACCGCAATCATGTGGATTGCGAGGCCATGTGTGGCTCATGTTGCTAAGCTGAATTATGAAGTGTTTGAATGTGCACATGTGCACCCCTACCCTTTCTATGTCATTAAGTTGGATTATTTGCATAAGGGTGAGTTTTGAAAAAGAAGGACTTCATATTTTCAAATGATAGTAGCCATAATTATTAGTGCATGATGGCCTATTTTAACTAAATGAATACAGTTTCAGGAGTGAACTCACTTGAACGGGAGAATCCCTAAAGAGTTTTCCAAAGGTGTGACTTGCATGATAAAGGATTTCGCTGTGAGAGGCAGCAAACTTATTAGTCGTTATGACCAGTTTAAATGTCTAAGATAAGTGATTAGGGACAATAGATGGGAGTGAGCCTGCTTGAACGGGGGAATCCCTTGCCTAGGGAGTAATCCCTAGAGACCCTAACGAGGGTTAAGCTCTAAAAGTTAGTTGTTATCCCAGGAGTAAGAGTTTAGTGTGAGTTAATTTCACTGGGATTGAGTGTATATCTCTCCCAACCAGCACTTTATGATGATCTTATGCCCAGAGTAGTTTCCTAATAAGTAAGAAAAGTAGTCGGCATTTCGCCTTTTTAAGTATTTCAGAAAGAAAGTTTTTAAGGGTCATTATGAGACCAATATGAAAAAGATTCTATGAAGACTATGAGCCTAAGAGGCTAAGTAAAGTGTTTTCAGAAAAGAAAAAAAAAGAAAGAAAGATTTTCGTGCACATCATGTGAATAAGAATCTAAGTGCAGTATAAATGAAATTCCATGTACAACTTGGTCATACCCTTGTAACGCATCGAGCATATGAGTTTGAATGTGCATGTTTAGTTAATGAAAGTTTGTGGCATGATCTCTGCTTCATATGTTTAGCATCTCATATGAGTAAATTAAATAGATAAAGCATAAATCACGAATTATATCACATAATCTATGAAAGAAAGTTCTATGCTTATCCTCGTTGCTTGCTTAAGTGTTTGACTGCCTGTTAGTAAAGAAGTTTGATCATTTAGAGACCCACAAATGAGTTTGAACGGCTAAAATGAAGTTTATGGATAGTGATCCTTCCTTGAGGATTTAAGATGCCTAATATGATAGTAAAATATTAATACATGATATGTGACTACTAAAGACATTATTGCCTGCAACGGTTTTAGTTTTGAGGGGGTCGGGGGACACTCATTGAGCGTGTGGTTGCTCATCCCACTACTCTTTCCCTTTTTCCCCAGGTTTTCTTTATGACAGGAAGAAGTTAAGTCAACCATGCCGAAACGAAAGTTTTCCTTGCTTAAAGGGAGTCAAGTGTGCCCATAGTGAAGTAGTCTCGCTGCTTGATGACGTCATGGAATGTATTCTTAGTTTGTAAACGTTTGTAAACAAGTATTCTAGTTCATGTAATGCATATGGTATAAAGGTCGCTCTGGATGGTCGTATGAGCCAACCATCTAATTAGTTAGATGTCTTTTGGCCAAAGTTAGTTATGTTTTGGGATGTAAACCCCAATACTCCGGTTGTGTGAACCGTCGGGTTGTATGTTTCACTTTTCTTGTATTAAGGAACTATTTTGTTTGATGTACTCCGAGCGTGTTGCTCGTTGAGTTATTAACTCCGGCGTGTAGCCGTGGAGCTTCTTTTAAAATGTTTTACGCTTCTGTTGATCTGCAGGGGTTTATTGTAAGGCTTTTAGCCTAGAAACGGTAAGTTTTTGGGGGAAACTCTGTCCATTTTGCCCCGGAATTTAATTAGAAAGTTAAGAAAATGTAACGCTTCCGCCACGAGGGGCTGGGGGCGTTACATCAAAATGCTTCCAAAAATCACCAAACTCAAAATATTAAACCAAAATTTATGAAATCTTATAGGAAATTCGAAAATAATATGAAAAATCTAAAGTAAAAGTTTTTGAATTTTCCTCCAAGCATGCTGTACAGAAATTGCAATAACAGCCTAATTTGCACCAAAGCAGGTCAGTTCACTTCAAAACTTCATAACTTTCACCCTTGACCTCAAATGGAGACGTAGAACCCTAATATGGAAAGATTATGAAGTCTTGAAAAACGTTTATTTGGAACACCAAGCATGATTCCCACCATAGGATTCCCAAAATGGGGTTAGAACATAAGTATGCCAGTTTTGGTCTAACCTGCGCAATCCTCGTAAAATGACCATAACTTTGTCCACAAAAATTGGATTAAGGCGATTCAAAATGCATTTGAAAGCTGACACACGGAACTATCTACCCACCAAAAATAATAATTTTTCACCAGGTCGATCATTACCAGTTTAATCTCAAAGTCATCCCTATTGTCTGCCATTTCCAGCCCTCACTATTTTTGCTTTCTCCTCTTTTTTTCACATAAATCCTCCCTTGAAATCATTCCAAATCACCAAAACATCATCATATTGAAGCTTAAAATGATAACTTAAGGTCTTTCAGGGACACTCCATAGCAAGAATCACAACAATCAACTAAATACACTTGAATTAGGAAGCATGATCATCCAACCAAGAAACCTCTTTCCCCATAACTTTAAACACTTCCATACTCAATAAAAATTGCTAAATAACATTCATTTTGATCATCTAAACATAGCTCGTAAATAAAACAACCATAAAACGCAAGATACAACAAGTTGGAGTTAGGGTATACCTTCTTGGATGCTTGATTTAAGATGGGTTTAGAGTTGTTTTTGTGCAAGGGGGCTGCTGGGTGGCGACTAGGAGTTAGGGGGTGCAGCTGGTGTTGATCCGGTGGCTGTTTAGGTGGCGGAGGTGGCTGGAGCAGATGTGGCAGCTGCTGCCCCTGTTCTGCCAGCATTAGTGTAGGGGAGAGAGAGAGTAATGGAGAGCTTATCTCTTCATTTTGTTTGTGTAAATTTTTGATGAGTCACTTGGTTGGTTGTTAGCTTAAGTGTGGCTAAAAATTTGGAGTCATAAAGTACTTTTTTGCTAATTAAAATTAATCACAAAGCATAGCTGTTAGTGGAAGTAAATTGGCAAGTAACTTGGGTCTCGTTGTTTTGGGCTTAAATGGTTGGTTTTGGGCTTGATTTTGGGCTCAAATTAATTCAAAGTTGCATTAAAAAATTTATAGGCCTCGGGATTAAATTTTCCCAACGTTAAGAAAATAAATAATCTCTAAATCATGCTTACTGATGCCTAATATCGATTTACCCTATATTTAATCAATCAACGAAACTTGAATTGACAATCAATGAAACTTGAATTGCAAAGTGGGACCCAAAATAAAATATCTCCCAACCGAGATGATTAAATATGATAATTGAAGGTGAAAAATTTAAATAACACAATGGAATTCGTTAGATAAATAAATTGGGTGTAACTGAATTAATAAACATTATTTGGTTAAATAAATAACCATGACCAATTAAATAAATAACCATGATTAATCAAACGAATGAACATGATTTAAACAAATAAATATGGTTTAGGGTCAGGCTATTACATAATAGTAGAAATAGAGGTATAATTCAAACAATTAAGCATACTAGTCCCTAAATGACTGCCAAATATTCAAATAATCCATATATGGCATATATGACCCGCCGATCATATTGGATTGGGTAGCCGCACTGATCTGGAGCATTTAGAGAACAAGGAATAATATGGTGTTTACAATGAAAGTCCTACTCTAGGGAATGCATTGATAAGAGCATAAAAAGCTAGTGTCGAATGGTGCATAAGTTATAAATTCACACAAACAATACAACCACTGAACTAAAATCATTTAGTTGTCAGCTACAACAAGACTTATTGGATAGCATGGACCAAACCGATAGGATGGTTCATCAAAATCAACTTTGATAAATCCAAGACATCATGGAGAGCAATAGGAGGTTATACAATTTGTAACTGAGGAGGAATCTTTATTCAAGTGACAGTATTAAATTGGAAACAACTTCAACTGCGGTGGTTGAAGCTACAACAATGAGAAATGGTTTAAAAGTAGTAGTACAAGTAGGCTTAACTAATATTCACTTAAATGAAGACAGCAAAATACTCACTTGAGTAGTTCAAGGTCACAACCAAGCGTTGTAGAAAAACCAGGTCATATTACAGGATATCACTATTTATCTTTAATTATATAACTATGTTTTTTGTTATTCAAATTTTTTGGGAAGGTAAAAATTTAAGTTGATATTACATTACACAATTGTGTAATATGAGATTCATGTTAAGGGTCTGTTTGGTGAGAGAAACATGAATGAAACTTGAAACCTAAGTGTTCAAGTTCCTTTCCTTATTATTTGGTGAGAGTTTTAGAAGAAAGGGACTTGATACTCTAAGGTTTCAGGTTCCCTCCAACCTCAAGCGATGAGACTAATATTTTGAAAAATAAAAGAAAATAAATTATTTTCTTTTCGTGCCAATTTATCATTCAATCCTATAACCTCTTTCACTTCTCACCCACCCAGAACCCTAGAGAGAGAAAACCACTTGTTGCCCACCCCATCAAGGCGCCGCTGGAGGCTTGCATTCGCCGACTCACCGCTAACTACGTCATATGCCACTTTGTTGTCGTCGTTTGGCTGCCTCCATACCGTTTTCTACCTCATGGTTCATCTTTTTCGATTTTTCTTTGTGATTTTTGACTCAGATCTATCCAACTATAATGACTGTTGCTTCAAAGCTTTATCATTTTCATGGGTTTCAATCTTTTTTTTCAGAATCCTTTTTTTTTGTCTTCCTTAGTATGCTTCGATTTTTTGATGAGTTTGTTGGGATTTTTTTATTTGAATCCTTTTCAATCTCATGAGCTTTGATGAATTTTCTTTCTTTGGTTTCAATTTGATTTTTTTGCTACATTTCAAAATTTTTTTCGAGTTTTTGGATTTTTTTGATGAGTTGTTTTGATTATTCGATGAAATTATTTGGAATTCTTTTCAATCATATGAGTTTTGATGAGTTTTTTTTTGTTTTGTTTCAATTTGATTTTTTTCTATTTTTTATTTTTCTTATTTTTGATTTTTTTAATTTTTAGAAGATTTTTTTTTAAAAAAAAATTATGAGTTTGTTTGGAATCCTTTTCAATTTCGTGAGTTTCAGTGGCCACATTTCAGACCCTTGATGAATTTGTTTGGATTTTTTGATTTTTTTGAATTGATATGTTCAGATTAGTATTGATATATTCAAATTAATAATGAAATTTTATGAGTGATATGTTGAAATTAGTTGGTTTGGTTTAAAACTTCATGAATAATGAGTAAATTTCAATCAAATAAAAAAGAAAAAAAATAAGGTATTGAAACTTTATTTTTGACAAAACAATTAATTATAAATAAGTACAATGAAATACAAATCTCAAATGGTTAGGAAACAAAGCGCTGAAACTTCATTTTTAACAAAGTCAAAATAAAAAAATAAAACAATAAGTTATAATTGTGTATAACATTTTAAAAAATAAAAACATGTTTGATTCTATTATTTAACTCCTCACCAAACACGAAGGATTGTAACCTGATTTCATTTTATGTTTTACTAAGCAAGTAATGTTATGATTCTGATTCCATTTTACTTTGTACCAAGCATGTAATTTTATGATTCAAGTTCCAAGAGTTCAAGTCCTGTTTTTTTTTCCTGTTTTTTTTTTTATCAAACAGGGCCTAAGAAGTTTATGATAAATTGGCATCCTGTATAGGGATAGTTTAATACGAATCCCTCTTATATTGTACGCTTTTCTTTAGAACCCCAAAAAACGTTCTAAAACTGTCACTTTTAGGGTTTTATTTTGCAGATTATGTAGACTTGAGTTAGAGCCCATTACACATACGCCGAATCTCAGCCGGAAGAAGCTATAGAGGGTGGGGTAGAGCAAAGGAGGAAGATGGGAGGAAAGTGCCCACATAGAAGCGTCAAGAAGAGGAGGTACTCCCACAAGACCCATCGTCGTTCCAAGATCCTTGTGAAGGGAGATGATGCCGTCTATGATGATATCCATAAGCCAGAAGGAGAGAGAAAATCTTTATCCATCGATGAGGACTTGCCAGGCATGGGTCAGCACTACTGCCTCTACTGCGATCGTTACTTCTCCTCCGTTGCTGTTCGAGCCGAGCACTTCAAGTCCAAACGCCATAAGAAACGGTAACCTTTACTACTACTGCTACTTGTTCGTCTGAGTGTTTGTTGATTACATGCTTTTCTTCGGTCTGGGTATTGATCGACTGTGTCTGTTTTCGGGTACTTATATTTGTTCCGTTTCGCTGAAATTGTGTGTCATTGACCCATGAATTGTCTATTGCAAATGTTGAGCTCTTAAGTATGCCAATGGGGTGGGAGAATTTGAGGAGAATTGTAGGAATGACAAAAAAAAAGATTGAGTATTGGTGGGGTTAAAGGTCGGAGAGAGGGTGTGAGGCATGGGCAGACATGAGATTAACTGTGCAAAGATGAAATAAATTATGTGCAAGGCTTTTCGGGTAAAGCTGTATGATAAATACGCCGCTGTGAACGAGCTAATGGATTCTTGAGAAGTGTGAAGAGTAATTTGTGGGCTGAAATATCAGGTTTAAATGGATTTGTCATTTCATAAAGAAATAACTGATCTTGACAAAGGAAATTTTGAATACGTACGCCTTTTGAAGGACAGGCAAGGAATTAACTGTAAACACTTATTTCGCGAAGGCTAAAAGGTAGGGGTTAAAAGAGGAGGACCAGAACTAGATTCTGAGTAGCCCAAGTGCACATGGGATTGTGGGTCAACTGGGTGTGAATACCCTGATTGTAATGAAAGTTCATATGAATGTCGTCAAAGGTTTGAAGCAATGCTTTCTTGGCAATAATATTGGAGTCATTTTCAAAATCAGTCAGTGCTATGTTAGATATAAATTAATGGGGTACAAGATGCTTAACATCACTATTAATCGCTTAACCCTTTAGTCTTTGTTCATTTTGTTATGGGGAAATGTGAATTGAAACTATTTCCAATTCTGTCTTATTTCTGAATGGAGCAAAGGAGTAAATCGTCTCTACAAAATACACCTAATAGTTGCTTATTTAGTTGTTTTCCTGCTCTCTATTAATTTCCTGATTGAGGGGAGAGTAACTGACATGGGCCAATGAGAAACCATTTAAAAACAAGATGAGCAATTACATGAGCTTCCTCCTTAACCAAGTCATAGCGAAAACAATCCCTTAATAGGTTCATTTGAGCTTGTTGGTTGCTCTATAAACTAGAAATTAATCCAAAGTACCATCTGCATCCATTGTTGAGCGCATGGATGCATGTTTCCATTTACTGACTCCGAGGAAGCTGACAAATCCAGGAGTAAACTATGTGTTGAAAAGAGTTGAGTGCTTCAGCCTCTCCAACTAGAAAGAGCTTGCCATAAATAGTTCTTCTGGTGTCACTGTGTTCACCTGAGCTTGATTAGATTATAGGCTGAGCTATGGAGATACATCATAGGATTTCTTAATTAGGATTTAGAAATGTAGAATGCAGTATGGCGTTCATGTGCTTTCATGCAATAATTAAAATATATGTTTGCTGTGTCCTAGTTAGCATAGAACCTTAATTGATGGTGGCATTTTGTAGATGAACATGAGGCAAAATCTAACCAAAAATTGTTGTGGAAAAACAAAGGCTATAGACAGAAACGTGCTTGACAGACAATTGATGAAGTATGACAATTTCATGTGAAATATTGTTAGTTTGACAGATTTAGGTGGCATCAAAGTTATGGTTTAGCATATCTCAGCCAAATTTGGAGTCCTATTCTTAACATGGAAAATCAAACAACATCCGAGTTGACACTCAGCTTACAATGATGGCTTTGCATGCACATCCTAATATTAGATTACTTTTTATGTTCAGAACTTGAAGCCCAGTTCTATTGTTATATCTTTTTCACGAATACATTTGTTAGAAATTGCAGGATTTAGTTAGCTATGTTATTTTTGCTTGTACAGGTTGAAGCAGATGGCAGGACCTGCACCACACACCCAACTTGATGCGGAGTTAGCAGCAGGCATGGGAATGCCAGACAACGGACCCAAGTTGATGTCCGTGTGAAGTCTCTCTGGTTCCCTTTTCTTGTTGTCGTACTGAATTTTTTGTGTGCTTTAGCAATGCTTGCTTCAAGGAAAATGTTCCCTAAATGGCACAATCAAAGTCATGCGAAAAAAGACAAATGCAGTTTGTCGCTCTTATCAAAATTAGCTTGTAGGCCTTTGCCCTTGGCTGCGGTATATCTGAAGCGTTTTGGGTTGGAACCTGTGCTTCTAACACAGGTGTCTTAATTTTTTCTTTTCTTTTTTTTGAAAACAAACAATTTATTGATGCTTTTGTGCCCTGGCCATTGCAATAGCCACATATTGATGCTGGGATGAACTTAGAGTGGGGAAGTAGGATGGGGTGGCGCCCGACAGTGATTCTAATGATTTGCGATGGTTGGCCAGGTTAGATGGCGGCCGGCCAATTCATATATTGTACTCTTGGAACTGCAATCCAAAACGCATCCTAAAAAGAATGCATTTGTGCACCGACGTCATATGTGCGATACCGTGGATATGATATTGTCCACGAATTATACTATTTATGTACAATAAACATATTACAGATACCCAAAAATAAAAAAAACCTTATGCACATCGTATATTTTGCCCGTGTACTATACAACTGTCCCAAAAAACTATCATTTACATTTGACGGTTTCCAACGTATTGCTTTGACCAACGATTTCTTGGAGTATCTATTAAAGAATATTATAAGACTATATTCTTATGAAAGTATTTTTAAAATGTGTTATGCCATTACTTTCATACTGTAGTTAATGTATGTGTTGCTCAATTAATAATCAAAGTTTACAAATGTTAACATCAAAACATATGCAACATTTTAGAAAACACACACACACACACACACACACACACACACACACACACACA
>JACYFF010031952.1:65855283-65875194 GCA_017589665.1 Selenicereus undatus
ATATATATATATATATATATATATATATATATATCTATGTATGTATATATATATGTATGTATATATATATATATATCCATGGCGTTCTAAGAAGCATGGTGTCGGATAGGGACACCAAGTTCTTAAGTCACTTTTGGCTCACCTTGTGGAGAAAGTTTGGCACTCACCTCAAGTTTAGCACTACATGCCACTCCCAAAGTGACGGTCAAACCGAAGTGACTAATAGGACTTTGGGCACTTTGCTTAGAGTTCTAGTCAAGAAGAGCATCAAAGGGTGGGATGAGTTGCTTCCTCATGCAGAATTCGCCTTCAACCGAACTCCAAGCAAGGCAACCACTCTTTCACCTTTCCAAGTGGTGTATGGTTACAATCCAAGGACTCCCCTAGACTTGGTTTCAATCCCAAATCCAACCAAGTTTAGTTGGGAAGCCGAGAAGAGGGCCAAGGAAATTCAAGAGCTACACACCAAGGTGAGGGAAAGAATTGAGAAATCCAATGAGTAAGCCAAGCAACGAGCCAACAAGCATAGGAAAGATGCTCAATTTTAACCGGGAGACTTGGTTTCGATTCATTTGAGGAAAGGGAGGTTCCCTAGCAAGCGCAAATCCAAGCTCATGCCAAGGTCGGATGGCCCATTTGAAGTCATTGAGAAGATTGGTCCTAATGCTTACAAGATTGACCTCCCGGGAGAGTATGGAGTCTGGGAAACCTTCAATGTGGCTGATCTTAGTCCATATTATGATGAAGATTATCAGTTTCCGAGTTTGAGGTCAAACACCAACCAATCCAGGGAGTATGATGGGGACCATCCTTTGGAACCAAGTGAAGACCAACCCACCGGCCTAAGGGACCCTACAAACACCAAGGAGGTCAAAGAGGTTCATGCCATGGTCCAAGAAGTCATCAACCATGTATTGCACATGCTGCCTGGTTCGAACAAAAATTGGCCCGGTTTTGCAAGCCTAATTACCCAACCTAAGGTGGACTTAAAGGGCTGCAAAATTACTTTTTGGAACCCTTAATATGTCAGCTTCAAGGTCATATAAAGAGTTCTAGGTTAGGTGTCTAGGAAATAAGTCAATGGGAGCCTTTTTCTAAAAGCAGCCGAAACTATCCTAGTTTGCATATGCTTCACCTTTTGCCCCATATCTCCCAAAAGGCTACTCCAAATGGCATGAAAATTGAGGCCAGTGAAAGCTGACTTCTAGAGCTTTCCAACAAGACCTATGAAAGCCAATGTGAGTCACAAACCTAGGAGTTATAACCGTTTGAAGTTGACCCTTGTGCACTGAAAAGTTGTTGACATAAAGTAAAAGCGCTTTTCAGCTTTTGTCTTTTACTTTTTGGTCCCCCATGCTTTTTGACATGTAAGTACTTTTTGTTTCCCTCTTTTGCAGCTTGTTAAAGGTTCCCCACTATATAAGGGAGGCCTTGGGCTGCCAAGAAAGGGTTGATGAAGTTGCATTAAGCTTTGAGTTTTGTAAACTCTCTCCATTTCTCTTCAAATTCCTAGTGTTATATGTTGGGTGTTTGGCAACCTCAAGTAGGTCTTTAGGTCTTCTTAATTCAACTAAGAAGGTGATTAATTTCTGTAACTTAGTTGAAGGAAGAAGATTGCCCAAGTGTGCAAACCAAGGTGCGTTTACATCACCCTTGCTAGTCCACTTGTTATATCTTGGTTCTTGATTTCATTTTGCATTCTTCTAACTGTATGCATTCTTGATTCACTTTAGAAAATCTTTGCCTTAGTGAAGCTTGAATACATCACCACCACCCAAGCTAAATCAGGAATCCACCCTCTGCGCTATAAAGGCTAGGCCACCGTATTCAGATTAAAGGAAACCACTCAAGTTTAGCAATCAATTCATATTGAAAACGTGAGATTTTAGAGAGTTTTGTGTATAAACACAAAGCTAAGATTTCATGCATGGATTCTGCCCTTGAAAAAGCAACCAAGGAAGCTTAGATACACGTTCCTAAGCTCACGAGCAAGTAGGCCAACTCCTTAGTAACCTTAATCTAGCTTAGCTAAACTGAAAAACGCAAAAGAAGCTTAGCCTAAACTAATTACAAGCGTGAGTTAAAGCTAATACATTATATTTGGAGTAAACTCGTGCTTGAACATGATTAATTACTCTAATTAGGCCACTTGCACATGGGAGAGAGAGAAAAGGTAGGTTGCAGGCTGTCACTTTGTGTCTATCGAATTCGGGAGCAAGTGGATGTCATGTTTGAAGCCAATTGGGCAAGTGGACTTCCAAAGCTGCAAGAGTGGTCAACATCATGGTTCTAGTCATCCAAGCAACCAAGCAACCAACCAGGTAGCTCACCAAACTCTCCCCATTAAGGAATAACTTAGCAAAGTAAAAACAGCTTGTTTAAGCCTAATAAATCCGAATTAGCCCTGGAAATGATCAAGTTGGTTCCCGAACCTAAACTTGACATAGAACTGATTTTAATACATGTCTTGGTTCCTTAGGATGTCAATAAGAATCCCAAATAGAAAAATCAACTCTAAATTAGGTTTAGGTAAGAGAACCAACCAGAAACTCAAACTAGATCTAAATTAAGCTCAAACTACAATGGTTGGCAAAAAGCAGCTGAATCACCATGAACACCTTGCCATGATTTGGATTTATCTCAATGGATTGATACTTAGGATAATGGTTATGATCCTAGGAAAACATTTTGGCACTAACTAAGGTTCTACGTGGTAATCCCACCTAATCTTTCAATAAGGGTAGATTGGAATCTTCTCAGTATACCTTCACTATTTTGGACTAATGTAACAAAATGCCTTAGACTTTGGCCAAAATTGAGTTTCCTTAATGGAACTAAACATCTTAGGGAGTCCAGCAAAGTAGGACGTGCACATAGGAGGTCTTGGAAAGTCCAAGCATCGTGGCATCCAAAACCATGCTCACTTGTGGATTGTAACAGGAGAACAAGGATTATATTAGTTGTGTTGCTGCTTGCTTTCCATGATCTTCTTTGGCTTGATCAGAATCATCATGTTGTTTTGGATATAAGGAACTCTCTTAGTTTCCTTGCTCTGTATCAAAACACACTACCCATAGTCAACAACTTTTGCCCTAGATCTTTAAAGCTTCTTGTCATGGACTATGTCCTCTGTTAACCCTAAAGTCTTCAAAATTTTTCTAATCACCTCACTCTAACTCCTCATTGGTCTATCTCACCTCCTTCTACATGCCGACAGATCAATCTTTTCTCATCTCTTCACTGGAGCATCCTTGCTCCTTCCCCTTTGTTAAACCATAAATTACGATATAATATGCCCTTTTATTACGTAATATTTGTTGAAAATAATTGGTCAATTAGAATTTTGATAATATTTTTGTTCATTTTGTAAGATTTGAAATTTTTGGAAAAATAAGCAATAAGTGCAAGGCTTGGATCGGATTGAAGAGAGCAAGAAACAAGAAAAAAAAAAACCAGGCCAAACGGAGCCCAACAACCCAGCTATCAAGCCCAGACCGACCCATTCCTCCCTCTCTTCTTTTCCTTTCTTTTTCCCTCTTTAGGCCGGGCCCAATCCTTTGCCCCTTGTTACTGGTCCAACCCGACAACCCACTCCTCACTTAACAGCACTTGTCTCTCACGTGATCCTCAACCTGCCCATCTCCTCTCCTTCTTCCTCCTCTTTCGTCCTTGTAGCCAAGAACCCGAAGAATAGGGCACCATTTGCCCGTTATTCTTCTTCCCCATCGAAATGGCCATGGCAAGCTCTTCATCTTCATCACCATAATTGTTGCTCATCGTCTCTCTCCCCTCTTTTTTCCTCTTCCTCAGCACACGAAACCCAGAAGCCGAAAAAAACAGAGGACCACCTTTCGCCTTCTTGTTCCTCCACCATAACTGTATTCCTGCTCCTATTCTCTTTCCTCTGTCATTCCTCACATTAATTCTTTCATCCGCTACCTTGCATCAATCATTAGACGGCGGTTACAAGGGCTTTTAATATAGACCTAATGGAGGAAATTATTGGGGGACCACAAACTGTCAGGGGTGTTCTTCGAGGCCTTTAAGGGATGGGCTGAAGACAGAGCAGGCATAGAGAGTAGCAAGCGAGCAAAGTTTTAATCTTCCAATTTCACTTGCGATTCAATTGGTTTTGTTTTTCTAGAACTGGGGTTGGAGTTTTAATTCGATTCCCAGTTTCCATTTCTTGGTGATTTGATTTCTAGTCAGAGGAGTCGAAATTATAATTGTTCAATCTAAAAGAGATTTTTGGGTTTTGCTCTTCATTCCATTGTCGAATTTCAGATCTTGTTCTAGGATGGAGTTGACAAACAAAGATATTATTGGCGTTGCTATCATTTGATGTAAGTGTCAAGGGAAATCACTTCCCAAGCTAACTCACACCAAAAGGAAGAGGAAAATTGAAGTTTGGGTCATGGCCTTAGTGGCACGGTCGTGCCTATGAGCATGTCCACCCTGTGCCAAAGTGCTGTCTCAAAAACCGTCGGGAAGGAAAAAAGGCACGGTTGAATGCCTTTGTAGGTTACTTCGGTTTTTGCTTCTTTTGGTGAATAGGAAATGGTGAAAATGGATGTAAAGAGAGTATTTGAAGTGGGGATGTGAATGGACGTGGAAGATTAGCTTAGTAAAAGCAATTAACTCTTAATCCAAGTTAATTACTTCACTAAGCAAATCATGGAGATGAATCTAGAATAGGATAGAACTAAACCTGAGATTGGATACAGAATCACCACCAACCTTCAAGCTTAGGGCCCTTAATCTTGATTAAGATACAGAATCACCACTTGATCAAGGTTAAGACTCACTTGGACACCACCTTAATTGGCCTAATTAAGGATAAGCAAGCAAGGATTTTTGAGAGCGAAAAGCAAAGCTTCTCATGGTTTCTTCAAGCTGAAAATCTGAGTTATGTTTCCTTCATAGCCGAAATGGCCTTAGATACTATAGGGAATAAAATGCTAGGCTAGTATTCATCCACATCACTTTCGTTCCTAGTGAGGAAAAGTGTTAGGACTAAGCTAAGTACAAGATTAACTACTAATTACAACCGGTTTGGCTAAACAAAATTACAACATGCTTAACTAATACTAATACATCAAACCATGCATCTAATCCTTGTCTAGCTTGATTATACAATACTTAGGCTTATGTTTAGCACTAATACAAGCTGAAAATTAAGGTAGAAGCACATGGGGCAGCCGAAATTCCTAGTGCACTTTTTGGCTGGCCAATGAAATGCAAGCACACAAGTGACACTAACTCTTCTCCCATGGGTTGTTCTTTTCCATGCATTCACCACTCCTAGGTGACCTTAAGGGGTGTGCCAAGATTGGAGAGAGTGCCAATCAGCTTGTCTAAGTAGAGTGGCCGACTGGTTCAAGTGATAGAGAACCGGTTCAAGTGAACCGGGTTCTAGTGGAGCCGGTTTCAAGCCGGTTTTTGGTGCATTTTGTTCAGCTAGTAAAAACGATCATGGCTTGGATTTTAAAGGTGGGGGGGTAACTTTAGGATGTTTAGAATCCCCCCCTCAAGAAAATCAAGGTTACCGAATGGTTTTGATGGTGAATCAAGCTAATGTTTCCAACCGTGCAAATCCGGGGCAAAAATGGAATGACTTGAAAAATGGCCTTGATCTTCAATCCTCTTGAATGCATAACTTGGGGCGATCACTTGGACCTGCAAAACAACATCAAAAGGAATCCAAAAATGCAAAAATGTTAGGCCTAAGCCACAATGTAGCTTAGGAAATCATGTGCACAAAACCGGGCACTTTGAAGCTAGTGAACCCGTTTGTGCTAGCTTCTTCTCCTTGCAAAATAAGAGCCATTATCTTGACTTGTGACCTTGTTCTTGGACGTGAAGGACTCGTATCTTCATGAACATGGCCTTGGCTAGGTAGGATCCCATCATTCTCCCGTTGTTGAAAAGATTTGCTCCTCAAATCTTGAGGGAAAATCTGGATAGAATGGACTCAAATCAGCCACGTTGAAAGTGGCAGAAACTTCATACTCACCTGGGAGGTCCACCTTATAAGCATTGTCATTGATTTTTTCAATCACTTCAAAGGGACCATCAGCTCTTGGCATAAGCTTGTTCTTTCTCTTAGAAGGAAACCGTTCCTTCCTAAGGTGAATCCATACCAAGTCTCCAGGTTCAAATACAATCTTTCTCCTATGCTTGTTGGCGTGTGCTTCATAAGCTGCATTTGTCTTTTCAATTCGCGCCTTTACCAACTCATGAAGCTTTTGAATCTCTTTTACTCTTGTTGCTGCATCAACATGGGGCTTTTGGTCTTGGGGTCGTGGAGTAAGATCAGTAGGACTCAAAGGATCAATCCCATACACCACCTTGAATGGTGAAAGACCTGTAGCCTTGCTAGGTGCCCTGTTATATGCAAACTCAGCATGTCGTAAGAGTAAATCCGAGGCTTTAGCATGAGGTTTAATCAATGCCCTTAGAAAAGTACCTAAGGTTCGATTAGTAACCTCAGTTTGGCCATCAGTTTGAGGGTGACAAGTAGTACTAAATAACAACGTAGTACCAAGTTTCTTCCATTGTGTAATCCAGAAATGACTTAGGAACTTTGTATCCCTATCAGAAACAATAGACTTAGGAATACCATGCAATCTTGTTACCTCCCTGAAATAGAGCTCGGCAATGTGGGTAGCATCCTTGGTTTTATTGCATGGAATGAAGTGTGCTATCTTCGAAAACCTGTCTACCACCACAAATATTGAGTCTTTACCTCTTTGGGTCTTTGGTAGTCCCAAAATGAAGTCCATACTCACGTCCACCCATGGTTGTGTTGGTATGGGCAATGGGGTGTACAAGCCTTGTGGTAGAGTGTGACTTTTAGCAGCTTGGCACGTTCCACATCTTCTAAGGATGTCTTGAACATCCTTCTCCATTCCGGGCCAATAATAATGTTCCCTTAGCATGGTAAGGGTCTTGGACTCTCCAAAATGACCTGCTAAAGAACCTCCATGAACCTCCCTGATTAGAAGTTCACGAGTGCTACACTTAGGAATACACAACCACACTCCTTTGAATATATAGCCATCTTGGACTAGAAAATCTCCCTTGGAGTGATTTGAACATGCAGCATATAAACTCCCAAGGTCTTCATCTTCAGCATAAAGACTCTTAAGATGTTCAAAACCAAGAATCAAAGCATCCAACTGAAATAATAGGAGATGTCTCCTTGATAATGCATCTGCACCTTGATTTAGCTTTCCTGACTTGTGCTTGATGGTGAAATGGAATGACTGAAGGAACTCAACCCATTTGGCATGGCGTGAATTGAGCTTGTGTTGGCCTTGACTGTACTTTAAGGCCTCATGGTCAGAATGAAGTATGAATTCACTTGCCACCAAATAATGACTCCAATGTTCAAGACACCGAATAATAGCATAGAATTCCTTGTCATATGTGGAGTATTTTCTTCTTGAGTCACATAGTTTTTCACTAAAGAAGGCTAATGGTTTACCTTCTTGAGTTAAAACTCCTCCAATTCCAACTCCAGATGCATCACATTCAACCTCGAACACCTTTTCAAAGCATGGCAAAGCTAACACTGGTGCTTGAGTGAGTTTCTTCTTTACCTCCTCAAAAGCAGATTGTGCCTTAGGATTCCATTGAAATGAGGAACCTTTAAGCACTTCGGTCATGGGGGACATAATGGTGCTGAAACTTCGAATAAACCTTCTGTAAAAAGATGCCAATCCATGGAAGCTTCGAACATCATGTGTGCTTTGTGGTTGAGGCCAACTTCGAATAGCCTCTATCTTCCCTTCATCGACCTTGATTCCTTCACTTGACACAATGTAACCTAAGAAGGTAACTTCATGAGTGAAAAAGGTACACTTCTTAAGATTACCATATAATTGCTCACGTTCAAGGACATGCATAATTTGAGTAAGATGATGTTGATGTGCTTGCTCATCCTTGGAGTAGATAAGAATATCATCAAAATAGACCACCATGAACTTGCCAATGAATGGTCGGAAGACTTGATTCATTAATCTCATGAATGTGCTGGGAGCATTTGAAAGACCGAATGGCATGACAAGCCACTCATATAAACCACCCTTGGTTTTAAATGCAGTCTTCCAGTCATCTCCATCTCTGATGCGAATCTGGTAATAGCCACTTCTCAAATCAATTTTGGAACTTGGAACCGTGTAGCTCATCTAACATATCCTCAAGTCTAGGTATGGGATACCTATACTTGATGGTGATCTTGTTGATAGCTCGACTGTCTACACACATCCATTGACTACCATCTTTCTTGGGAACTAATAAAGCAGGCATGGCACATGGGCTAAGTGACTCACGCACAAGGCCCTTGGACATCAATTCTTCCACTTGCCTTTGTATTTCCATGGTTTCCTTTGGGTTCATTCTGTAGGTTGGTTTATTTGGGAGAATGGAACCGGGGATGAGGTCAATGTGGTGTTGGATATCCCTTTTAGGGGGTAATCTGTTTGGTATCTCTTTAGGGAATAAATGACAGAATGTTTGGATGAGTGTTTTGACAAAGAGGTGAGTTGGTAAGGGGGATTCTGGTTCATTTTGTGAGGTTAAGATCCACTCTTTAAAAGCCTTGAATTCATGATTTGAAGCTTTTAATAGAGTTTCACTAAAGGTGAGTAGACAACCAGAATGGTCATGGCCTTTTGTGGGTTTGTTTTTGTGGAGTTCGGATGGGGACAATGGTTTTAAGGTGATCTTCTTGCCTTCCTTGAACAAGGAGTAGGTATTTAGGAAATCATCATGCATCACCTTTCTGTCATATAACCATGGCCTGCCTAGTAAAATGTGACAAGCATCAATGGGTATAACATCACACCAAAGCTGATCCTGGTAACTCTTGCCAATGGATAATGAAATAAGACACCGGGGGTTGACTTGAAGTCCCTTGCTTTGATTCAGCCATTGTATGTTGTATGGATAGGGATGGGCTGAAGCTTGCAAACCTAACTTTTCAATCATGGTAAGAGAAACCACGTTAGCACAACTACCACCATCAGCAATTAGAGAACAAACCTTGCCTTGGACCGTACACCTGGTGTAGAAGATATTGTCTCGTTGTTCATCCTTGGTGTTCTTTTGGCCATTCAAGATTCTCCTTAATACCAACATCTCGCCTTCATCTGCTTCTTCCTCAACTTCTTCCTGAGCCTCTTCAGATTCTGTCTCATCTTCCTCTTCGTGTTCCTCCTCTTCAAAGACTTCCTTCACATTTGTCCATTCAGCTAGAGTAATAATCTTTTTGTTTGGACATTCAGAAGCAACGTGACCAAGCCCTTGACATTTAAAACACCTTCGGTTGGCCATTGGGTTAGGATTTGGACAGAATGGGATTGCTGGGGCCTTTTGAGGTGCTACGGTTCTTTGTGGGTTAAGAGGAAAGGACGTTTGTGATTTTGGTGGTGGGTTAGAACTCCCCTTATTAAAGGGTTGGTTCTTTACAAAGGGTCGTGGGTTTGGAGGTTTAAAGGTGGGTCTAGCTTTCTTTTGTTGTTCAATTTTGTGAGCTAGTACACAAACGTCATCAAAAGTAGTATAAGCTTGTAATTCAACAACATTAGCATACCTAGGTTCAAGTCCACCTAAGTATCTAACAATTGTTTGCTCCCCTGGTTCTTGAAGGTCACATTTAATAACAAGCTTCTCAAATTCTCTAGTATACTCTTCAACACTTAGATTGCCTTGAGTCAATGAAGTTGTGAATAGCAATCTTGCACATATGTAGGTGGTAAAAACCTAGCTTTCAACTTGGATTTCATTTTATCCCAAGTTCGAATCTTAGCTTTTCTTTCTCTAACTCGTTTTGCACATAAGTTAGTCCACCATAAGGAAGCTTACTTACGTAATCTAAGTGCCACAAGCTTGACTCTCTTGTCATCTGGAACATCTTTGTAATCAAACACTCTTTCCATGGTGTGAAGCCAATCTAAGAACTCCTCTGGGTCTAACTTGCCTTCAAACTCAGGAATCTCCACTCTGAAATCATTGGTTGAGTGTTGATTTCATGGCTCCCTTCGAAGTCTCCTTGGTGCCTCTTCTTCACTTGATGATTCAACATCATGGCTTTGGACATGTTCACGTGCCCTTGGTTCAGATTGTAGGGTCTCTTCATTCATCTTTTGCTTCTACTTCATGAAAGAACCCAACTGCTTTCGAAGATACTCATTTTGTGCTCTAGTCTCTTGTTCTCTTTGTGAATCCTCACGCACCTTGCTGACCAGAAACTCATTTTGTTTCATCAATGCTTCAAACCTTTCTTCCAATGACATACTAGATGAAGTCATGGTAGAATAGGTTGTAAAAACAAAGGGTAAACCGAGAAAGGGGAAGTGGAATGATTTGTTGAAGTGGGAAGGGTACACAAGGCCTAGGAGAAACCTTGCTCTGATACCAAATATGATGTAAGTGTCAAGGGAAATCACTTCCCAAGCTAACTTACACCAAAAGGAAGAGGAAAATTGAAGTTTGGGTCACGGCCTTAGTGGCACGGTCGTGCCTATGAGCACGTCCACCCCGTGCCAAATTGCTGTCTCAAAAACCGTGGGGAAGGAAAAAAGGCATGGTTGAATGCCTTTGTAGGTTACTTCGGTTTTTGCTTCTTTTGGTGAATGGGAAATGGTGAAAATGGATGTAAAGAGAGTATTTGAAGTGGGGATGTGAGTGGAAGTGGAAGATTAGCTAAGTAAAAGCAATTAACTCTTAATCCAAGTTAATTACTTCACTAAGCAAATCATGGAGATGAATCTAGAATAGGATAGAACTAAACCTGAGATTGGATACAGAATCACCACCAACCTTCAAGCTTAGGGCCCTTAATCTTGATTAAGATACAGAATCACCACTTAATCAAGGTTAAGACTCACTTGGACACCACCTTAATTGGCCTAATTAAGGATAAGCAAGCAAGGATTTTTGAGAGAGAAAAGCAAAGCTTCTCACGGTTTCTTCAAGCTGAAAATCTGTGTTATGTTTCCTTCATGGCCGAAATGGCCTTACATACTAGAGGGAATGAAATGCTAGGCTAGTATTCATCCATATCACTTTCCTTCCTAGTGAGGAAAAGTGTTGGGACTAAGCTAAGTACAAGATTAACTACTAATTACAACCGGTTTGGCTAAACAAAATTACAACATGCTTAACTAATACTAATACATCAAACCATGCATCTAATCCTTATCTAGCTTGATTATACAATACTTAGGCTTATGTTTAGCACTAATACAAGCTGAAATGAAGGTAGAAGCACATGGGGCAGTCGAAATTCCTAGTGCACTTTTCGGCTGGCCAATGAAATGCAAGCACACAAGTGACACTAACTCTTCTCCCATGGGTTGTTCTTTCCTATGCATTCACCACTCCTAGGCAACCTTAAGGGGTGTGCCAAGCTTGGAGAGAGTGCCAATCAGCTTGTCTAAGTAGAGTGGCCGGCTGGTTCAAGTGATAGAGAACCGGTTCAAGTGAACCGGGTTCTAGGGGAGCCTGTTTCAAGTCGGTTTTTGGTGCATTTTGTTCAGCTAGTAAAAACGATCATGGCTTGGATTTTAAAGGTGGGGGGTAACTTTAGGATGTGTAGAATTCCCCCCCTCAAGAAAATCAAGGTTACCGAATGGTTGTGATGGTGAATCAAGCTAATCTTTCCAACCGTGCAAAACTGGGGCAAAAATGGAATGACTTGAAAAATGGCCTTGATCTTCAATCCTCTTGAATGCATAACTTGGGGCGATCACTTGGACCTGCAAAACAACATCAAAAGGAATCCAAAAATGCAAAAATGTTATGCCTAGGCCACAATGTAGCTTAGGAAATCATGTGCACAAAACCGGGCACTTTGAAGCTAGTGAACCCATTTGTGCTAGCTTCTTCTCCTTGCAAAATAAGAGCCATTCTCTTGAATTGTGACCTTGTTCTTGGACGTGAAGGACTTGTATCTTCATGAACATGGCCTTGGCTAGGTAGGATCCCATCATCATTGACATTGGAGTTGAATCTTGGCCCTGTTCTCCTCTATCTTGTTTCGTTTCTCACAGCTGATTCTCAATAATGGCAATGTTTTGGTTTGCGAAGAGTGTTGAGACGAAAGTGTTATGACTTGCTGGTACCTCATAATCGCGTTGGTGTTGATGTTTGAGAATTTTCCTTAATCATTATTTGTAATTAATTACAAATTTTGTTCGATAAATTTGCAACAAGTTATTTGCTTTGGTTTAGTTTAGCATAGGCAAATTATCCTTATGAAGCGGCCTAATCTCATACGCCATCCTTGAGGACGACACCCGTAAATTTTACATTGATAACCTTATACTTGCGGGAAATCACAAGAAGTTTTTGGCGCCGTTGCTAGGGATGACATTGTGAAATTTGGTTACCTTGAGTTGTAGTTTAGTATTAGAGTCATTCGAGTCATTTTCGTTTTAATTGTAGAGTTGTGATTTTTAGTTTTAGTTGAGTCATTACTCCGGTTTAGTAATTTAGTTTAGTTGTAATTTTGAATTTAGTTAGTATTTCGATTTTTTATTTTTGTCGATGTTATTTTCATTTTGATGTTATTCGCTCCTGAACAAAATAGTACTAACGAATTTGGTTTATGTGTAGTAAAAGAAACAAAGTAGAACTGATCCGGAGAAAAACAATTAGTGCAGATTTTTTATTAATGTTAGCATCTGTTTGAATTTTCTGGAGTAATTCTGGTGTGATTTTTGCTATGGTGATATTTTTCCTAGATTTCGCATTATTTTCAGAGGCTGTGTGAATTTTTCTATAAGTTTTTCCATTGTCTGGATTTTTCCATGAATTTTTGACTTAACAATCTGTTTGCATTTTTTTGCACTGTTCCGAGACAAAAAACAAATTGGAACAAAATATATTTATGTCCCTGGTGATTGTATGGAATTTTTTGTATATTTATTTCTAATTTTAGGAGTTTTATTTCTATTTTAATTTTATTTTTAGAATTAGGTTTTTTAGGTGTAGTTTTATTTCTTATTTTCTTTTAGTTTCTTTATCTTTGTGCCTTTTGTTTTTAGTTTTGCTTATTTCCTGTTTGTATATTGTTTTTAGTTTTGATTCACCTTTGTTGTTTTGTTTTGTGGTTTAAATGATAGAAAAGTGAAAAATTAGAAAAATCCAAAATCCAAAGAAAAATAGAAGAAAAAGACCAAAAATAGAACCTCTTTGGTGCGGGTGTGAGATTTATATGACTGGTTGGGTTTGAAATCCTGAAAATCATCGACTTCTTAGAAGTGAACCCGACCTTGACTTAGAACCCTAACCAGAACCCAAGCTTG
Organism: Selenicereus undatus; assembly: GCA_017589665.1. Taxonomy (NCBI): domain Eukaryota; kingdom Viridiplantae; phylum Streptophyta; class Magnoliopsida; order Caryophyllales; family Cactaceae; genus Selenicereus; species Selenicereus undatus. The sequence continues at coordinate 65,868,597 of JACYFF010031952.1, forward strand.
AACTAGAAAAAATGGCACAAGAAAGATCTTTTAGTGAAATTTTCTATCCTCCTAGGACTGCTTTGCCATTTTGTTTCATTATACCTGACCTTGGACCCAATGTGACCTCTGAATTAAGACCTCACTATACTCAGATGCTCCCTAAATTTACCAGTTTAGAGGATGCTTATTTATTTTTGAGGGAATTCGAAGAAGTTTTTTCTATGATGCATTTCCCTAATATTCCCATTGATATTGTGCGAATGAAATTGATTCCTTTTGCTTTGAAAGACTCCGGTAAACGTTGGATGTATGGCTTGGCTGCTAATTCTGTAACTTCTTGGAATGATTTTGTAAGATTATTCTTAAGAAAATATTTCCCCAATGCCAAGACTGTTAAGCTAAGAAATGAAATCAATCAATTTGTGCAACTAGATAGGGAATCATTATGGAAATATTTTGATAGGTTCAAGAATTTGTTGGCCCAGTGTCCCCATCATGATTTGGACCAAGCACGTTTGTGCTAGATTGTATATGAAGGACTTGACCAACAGACTAGACCCATGGTAGAGTCTATGTGTCAGGGTGGCTTTCTTTCTAAGAGCGCCACAGATGCTTGGGAATTTTTAGAGGACTTAGGTGAGAAAACCATGCAGTTGGAAACAACTCATGATGACAACCTGAGTTCTAGGACTGCAAGGGGTGGGTTACATTTTGTCTTTGATGTGAGTCACTTAGAGTCTAAGGTTGCTGCTTTGGAAAACATGTTGAACAGATTATCTCCCCAAATGACCCAGCTATCCCAGACTACTTCAGTGTCTTGTTCTCATTGCCAAGCCTTAGATGATTTTTTGAGTTCTTGTCCTTATTTTGCTCACCAATTAGCAATTGGGCAAGAGCAAGAGAGTATGGCCTTCCAGAGACCTAAGAACGACTCGTTTTTCCCTTATTACAACCTAGGGTGGAGAAATCACCCTAACTTTTCTTAGAGTAACAGACCAAATGCTGCAGTTCCTAAGTCCTAGCTTGGATTGTTTCCTGGAAACAACTCCCTGCCCATCTCTCACCCTTCTACCTCCTTTCAGAGACCGACTTTTCCAGGTGTGCCTAATACACCTAGACCTCCACGTTCGGTACCTCAAGTTCAACCTCATCCTGATTACACCGATATTGATAAAATGGAGAGGAGAATTAATAACAATGTGGAGAGAATGATTAATGCTAACATGGAAAGAATGATGAGAATGATGACTCAATAGTTTTTCTAGTTAGCATTGTCTTCTAGTATAATAGCCCGAACCTAACCCATGTTTATTTATTTAAATCATGTTTATTTAGTTAATTAGTCATGTTTATTCTTTTTTTCATTTAAGGTTATTTAATTAACCAAATCATGTCTAATGATTCAATTGCACCCTAATTTATCTAATCAACGAATTTCATTATGTTTTCTAAATTTTCCGCATTCAATTATCGTATTTAATCCTCCCAGTTGGGACATATTTCATTTTGGGACCCACTTTGCAGATCAAGTTTTATTTATGGTTTAAATCAGGTGACTCGATAGTAGGGCGGTAAGCATAATTTAGCAATTAATTATTTTCCCAACGTCAGGAAAATTTAATCTCGAGCCTTATAAAATCTTTAACGCAATCTTCACTTATTTTCGAGCCCAAAATCAAGCCCAAAACCCATTATTTAGGCCCAATTAAACAAGGCCCAAGTTACATGTGTTTGTTTATCACTAATTATCATGATTTGCACCTAAATATACTTGGCAAAAGATTATTTTTGGAGGCTTAAAAATCAGCCAAGTATTTATCTACAATCTCAATCAAGTAAACACACTCAGACACACATTCCTCTTCTCTCTCTCTCTCCTACCTCATGCGAAGTAGCAGGGTAGCACCACCCCAACCCCTTTTCGGCCACCACACAGCCACCATCTGGCCACCAAATGCCACCAGGCGCTACCCCTAGTCCCCCACCAGCCTTGGCAACCTTCCCCACTCACTCAAACACTCAAACATCCTCCCTTCCAAGCTTGACAAGAGGTAAACCCTAACCTCCATCTTGTGTGATTTTAAGTTTTTGTTATTGTTTTAATGATAATATGTGTTTATATGATCAAAATAAATGTTATTATGCAATTTTTATTGAGTTTGGAGATGTTTGGAGTTATGGGTATTTGATCAAGAGCATGATCAAGTGACTTGAAATTAGGCAAGTATGAGTTTGAACTTATTTTGTTTCCTTGTTGTGATCTTTGATACAAAAAGTGGATTTAATGTCGTGAATGATGATTTTGGAGTCATTTATGGAGGTTTGAATGAAGATTGGAATTGGGCTTAACCTAGGATTTCATGATAATGCATTTGTTGAATTGCCCACTGTCGAAAATTCTGGGAAATATGGGGCAGTCCAAAAATTCGAAAATTTTTACTGTAGATTCTATATATTATTTGGGATTTCCTAGCAAACTTTCATGAATTTTGGAGATATAATCAGTGAGTTATGGAATTTTGAAGAAAACAGCCCTGTTTTGGATCCGAATTATGTAATTATGTATTAATGAAGTTGTTTGGAGTTTGGATATGTTAATGGCTTCAAAAATGGATATTATGAAATTTTTTGGCGAAATTGGCGAACCATAAAAAGTCCCATTCATGACCAAGAGAGGTTGGTTGGACTAATTATGTAAGTAAATGAATTTATTGAGAGATTGTGGATATTGATGTAAAGAAATATATTGAGTATTCAGTAAAATTCATCATGGAGTAATTTGGTGTAATATGGGCCAAAATAAGATCACATAAGGGGGAACTAGATATTCATGGATTTTATGGGGGCTTTCAGCTCAATTCATGAGAGAAAAGAAAGGAGAAAGCAATTACCGTGGCTGGAAAATGGCAGAAAACAGGACAACATTTGCCAATACACTAGCAATGATCGACCCAAAAATTATGATTGTTGGTGAGTAGATAGATCAATGTGTTAGCTTTCAAATTCCTTTTGAATTACCTTAATCTAGGTTCGTGGAAAAATTTATGGTCGTTTTGCTAGGACTACACAGTTTCGACTAAAATTGGCACACTTGTGTTCTAGCCCTATTTTGGGAACCCTAATGTGAGAATCATATTTTGTGTTGTGAAAGAAATTTTTTCGGAACTTATTAATCTTTCCATATTGGGGTTCGAAGTCTCCATTTGAGGTCAAATGTGAAGGTTATAAATTTTCTAAGTGGACCTTGAATCAGTAACAACTTTGATTGTCCTTAGAAGCTTATTTGGTTGGGAAAACTAAGTGGTATGACATGAGCAAAGACATTGGAGCAATGGAAAGAGTTTGGACTCGAAAATCATATTTATCAGACCAAGTTATTGCAATTTATGCAATTTTGAAACAAGATATATCTCTCTTAGCCTCAAACCTTTATTACTTACTCAATTCAAAATATATCAAATGTGTTTATCGAGCCAATCTAGTGTACTCGCTATTATCTTGAACCAAACTATACCTCATCGAGCCTTAAACTCGTATCAGCAATCTATCCCAGAAAAGGCCAAAACCACTCTTCCATTTGTCACTATCAAGGCCTTTTCCTGCGTAATCTCATTTATCTCATTATGGTCTATTTTACTTTCATTTACTTCATATTGGATTTAATTACTTTCATTAATTCAGTTTTGAAGTTATATTGTAATACCCAAGTTTTGTATACCATTTAATTTCTCAATTTCTATTACACATACTTTTACTCACTCAACTATGTGAATAAGGATCATTTACTGACTACACATACCTACAATGACATTTATGAAATAGAGTAGAGGCCTAGTTATTGTTCCCTGTTATGCATAAGTGTTATCAAGTTAGAACATAGTTATCAAGTCAGATGACATTATGAATCAACTAACTTTTGTCAAGTCAGATAACATTTTTAAAGACTCAAGGTTTGTCCATTGCCTGTATCTTCAGAAAGCAAAACATGTTTATCAAGTTACAACTCTTAATGAGTTTATCAATGAATCAGTTTATACAGTGATTTGCCATTTAACTTGTGACTCCATCAGTTATCATCTACAGGGCATCAGCCCATCATTTACCTGCGCGGCTTCAGGCCAACTCTTGATTAGTCGGCAGGTGTACACCTATGTATAAATCATATCATTGCAAGGGGTTCACATCTAGATAATAATGAGTAATTCAGTTTCATATTACTTTCATTTTCATTGTTATTGCGAATTAAATGAATTCCAAAAGCGGATACCCATCAAGAGTGCTTCTACGCTCTTTTATAATACAGGAAGGCATGTACTAAGTTTTAGCTCACATTTTTGAATTGTTTTCATGTTTTCCATTTAGGTGATGAAGTATCACATGTTTCTCCATTTAGCAAGCCCTTTTAGAAGTCATTAGATGCTCACAGTGGATTTAGTATAACATGAATGTTGGGATCGACCTCAGCATCATGTTGGGTCTTTATTCAATATACTTGTGTAGTGTGGAGTGCGAGTTAGCACATGGTATGATGAAGTCGATTGTGTTGAAGTTAAACTATTATGGACTTTGGCCTTAGAGTGTTTCAGTTTAGTAGATATTGTGAACATGAGTTGCAAGATTGAATGGTTTCAGTGAGCCTTGTCCTTACCAGGATGGCGGTAGCGCCTTCCATCCTAAGTCTTTTGCTGCAGTTTTCCATAAATCATGTTATTAGCATTTTGAGGGTGTTACATCTAGGGAGCTAGGTACTTTTCTAAGTCAACCTGAGGTGAACCCTAAGGGTCACGTCTCCAGTCCTTCTAGTAACCCTAGTGAGCCGGTGAGGAAAGTAAATGCACTCTTCGTTCTAGTTGAGAGATTGATAACTGAGTGAGAAGCGCTAATGAGCCCTGTAGGTATCACTACTAGAAATTTATTTATTTAAACTTGTGACGGTACAAAAATACTGTTGTAATTAGTTTATCTTCTACAACAACAATTTTTTCCGTTGTTAAAATTTATTTAGCATTGACGGATATAAAATACCGATGTAGATGATTGGAAACATCTGTTGTAAATAATTTAATGGGTTTGGGTTCGGCTGAGCGGGAGTACTGGGCGCCTTTTCGTGGGAAAATTTCCCCCAAAAATTGAAAAAGCCCCCAAAAATTGTAATTAGTTTATCTTCTCAACCTGCTTCTTTGTCTGTCTCTCTCTCTCCTCAATCTCAGAATTGCAACCCTAGCTCAGTGACTCTCTCTCTATCTCCCCTCAGCAAAATCGCGACCTAGAATGTTGTCCTGAGTGCCCAGAAATGCGATCGATATGCTCCTTCAATTCTCTGTGTCTACTCGATCTGCTCCTTCAATTCTCAGTCACTCATCTCACAATCGCGATCTGTTCCTTCCTCTCTCTGTTACCCAATCTGGTCTTCCATTCTCTGCCCTAGAAACGGGACCCTTAGTCACTCTCTCTGTCTTTCTTTCACAAAAAAATGCCTTGAAATTAAAAGCCTCAGTTCACGATTCAATTGGAAGAAGCTATGGTTTGTCTGGGGTTCAAGGCAGCGTGAAATTTGGGGTTTACGAAAACGGACAAGGACTGAAGCTTTTAGTGTGTTGGCGATTTCAAGTAATGATTTGTGTAGGTTTAAGGCATCTATCTTGTCTTTCTCAAGCAATTTGCTCTCTTTCTAGCTCCCCTCTCCTATCTCTGACATTGGTCTACAATCTTTCATCTGTTTGATTCTGTTTTTCTTCTTCTTTAAGTGAATTTGTTGTGAAGTTTGTTCAATTTTATGGTCCGCGATCCTTCATCTGCTTATGTTTTGAAAAACCTAGTTGATAGATGCAATCTGTTTGCTCTTACATTGTTGATTGCAATTAAGTGAAGTTGATTATTCTGATTTTTATGTATTTACATTTTTCTGGTGTGATTTTGGTGCTGTTACTAAGCTACTATTTGGGTTTTCCAATGGAAATGGAAGATAATACCTAGAACCCCAAGTTTTGTTGTTTATCAAAAGAAAAAAGGGGACGATAACTTTTTATAGCTTCAAGCTGTGTGTACATATGAACAAGCTACTAGAAGTTCAGGTGGCAGGGAATATAAAAATAGTGACATATGAACAATCTCTTAAGAGGTGATTATGACATATTTGAATTTAATTATAAACATGAATCACGGTATTAATCTTTGTACAGTTTCAGTGCAGTTTGATTGTGAATTGTAATAACTAGGAACTGGAAACTCAACAGAATCATTCTTTGTTGGTTGCTTGATTCAGAAGAAGATTTCTAATTTTCTTGCTCTGCATTGTAAAAATAGTGATTGTGAACTATAATCACTAGGAAGTGCTGTTTGTACAGTTTTAATGTGATTTGATGGCTTATAAGTTAATGTTCAATTTTTGGTCTTTTGGAGTCAGGCTTCAAAATTGTTTACAAAGATATGTTATTTGGCCTGAAAAATGACTAGTCCTGAAATCAACCCGACCCACACCATAATTGAATGACTCATGTTACAGGTCTAGTTACAGAGAGACCAAAACTGGTGGTAATGAAGGAACTTTGCTCCGATAGCCTTCCCTGAGGACCATTTCATAGTCCCTGGATACGGTCATATGTGCTACTCTAGA
>JACYFF010031952.1:65875594-65902275 GCA_017589665.1 Selenicereus undatus
TATATATATATATATATATATATATATATATATACATATATATAAAGCTAAACAAATTTGCAAAATGTTTCTCAACCTCTGAATGAGTGGACTGCAAAATTACTATCCTCCCTTAATTAACTCAAGAGGATCTCAATCCGAGTAGTACAATGACACTATCTCATGCAGTTCAGCATATATTCAATCATAATCAAATTCATGTTTTTTCAAATTACGATTATGCAAATGATATATAAAATATAGTCTATATTTCAGCTTCAGTTTGATTTGAATATCTAATCAGTCAGATGAATTGTGTAAATACATTAAAATAGAGCCAGATTTTTATACATAAGTTTGGTATATATAAAATGAAAAACAAAATTAATTATATCGAGGAATAGGAAATGAAACTCATAAGGATGAACATGAGGCAAAACATCACATGGTTTGCTTGCATCTCCATGACTACGATCATCAAATGTTATGAAAGACTATCAGTGCTCAGAGGGTTTGATTTGTACGTTTTGCTTTGAGAATTGATGAATAACTGCACCCAAGGCAAGTGTTATTTATAGATACTAAAAGGTCCATATGTTCGTATTTTTTTTTATATCTTAGTACTTTGTTTGTTGTGTATTTGACTCTAAAAATCTTTAAAAATATATAATTTAGTTCATATTGATTGCACTGGCAAAGAATGCAATGTCTCACTAATCAATATATATAATAGTTCATCAGTTATTAATGATTAGATTAGGGCAGGATGTAATATCAAACTAATCACGTATATTTTTTGTTTCTAAATGTAGATGGCTTTAGATTTAAAAATTATAATCCGCTTCCACTATGGGGGAAAATTTGAAGAAAGTGATAACAAAATTTATTATATAAGGGAGATTGGTTGCACCTCGGTTGAATGTGAATGTGAATGTGATAGATTGTCCTTGCCTGAGATTTATGCTATATTGAAGGATGATTGCGGTTATAAGAGTAATGTCATCGAACTATGGTGGAATAACTCTAAAAGGAGTGGAGAGTTGAGAAAGATTATTGGTGACAAAGGTGATAGATATGGTAGCCAAACTGGTTAAGTGTAAAAGTGTTCATGTGTACGCAATTGATGAACATGTGAAAAGTCTTACCTTACCTCTTTTTACCCATAGATTTGTTGATACATCTCAAGTTCAAAATCAAAAATGAGAAGGCATAATTATTAACTATTAATGGTGGAAGTGGTAAGATGAAATTAAATTCAAAAATTGGATCTTTACTTTTGTAAGATTTTTTATGTTTGCATGCTTTGATTTTTGTATGTTGCTTATGATTGTTTGGGTTCAATTTCTCAATTTTTTTGCCAACTTATATGCCTAGGACCATGTTATTTTACTGTGTCCTAGATAAAGGCTGTATGGTGGAATTTATGCTTTTCTTCATTAATCTTCATGTTTATTATATTTTCTATTTGAACTTGCTAGGGTTCTGTTGATCATTTCATTTTCAGGAAATGGCTCCTAGTAAAAGATGGATGACTCTCTCTGTCCATGATCATCTTAGTGATGAATATAGCAAAGGGGTTAAAAGCTTCCTTTCATTTGCGTTTGGCCGGTTGGGAGAGGGGACGACATTTGTAAAGTGTCCTTGTGTGAAGTGCTGTAACTCAAGTGAGCATGCTAGACACATAGTTGAGATGCATCTTGTTGTGTATGGTATACTTAAGGGATATACTTTTTGGTACCACCATGGTGAAAGGGCCAATGAAGCTCAATCTGAAAATGATGAGATGGAGGGTGAGTTTGTTAGTGAGGAGGGATCAGAAAGTGGGAATCAAAGCGATGATGAGATAGATGAGATGATAAGAGACCTATTTCCTATTAACCATGGTGTAAGTGAACAACGCTCCTCTAGCAATGCAGATTTTGTAGAGGAACCGAATAAAGATGCGAGAAGATTTTATAGGCTATTGAAAGACTTTGAGCAACCTGCATACCCTGGTTGTAGCTCTTCTAAGTTATCTGCAATGGTTAAATTACTTCATATAAAGTCTCTAGGTCGGTGGAGTAATGAATCTTTCACTATGTTGTTGGAGTTTTTGAAAAACGATTTTGTTACCATCGGGGTCTACACTTGATGAGTCGTACTATGAGGCTAAGAAGATTATTAAAGATCTTGGACTTTCTTATAATAGGATTGATGCATGTAGGAATAATTGCATGCTATTCTGGAAAGAAGATGCAAATCTTGATGCTTTTAAGTTATGTCATGCATTGAGGTGGAGGGATGATAAACATAGTGGGGAAGAGAAAAGGAGAGCAAATGGGAAGAAAATACCAGTAAAAATATTGCGGCACTTCCCACTCAAGTCGAGAGTCCAACGCCTCTTTATGTCCTCTAAGAGCGCATCTGAGATGCTGTGGCATCATAAAGAGCGCATTAAAGATGGAATCATGTGACACCCAGCTGATTCCAAAGCCTAGAAGCATTTTGATGAGCTTCATACACATTTTGCCAGTGAGCCACATAATGTTAGACTTGGATTGATGAGTGATGGATTTCAACCATTTTCTAATGCATCAACTCCTTACAGTATTTGGCCTGTTATACTTATTCCATATAATGTGGCTTCTTGGAATTGTATGAAACAATTTAATTTCATCTTGTCTTTAATCATTCCTGGCCCTGATGGTCCTAGTGATGCAATAGATGTGTACTTGCAACCTTTGATATAGGAATTGAAGGAGTTATGGTTCATAGGGGTAGAGACATATGATGCTTTACAAAGACAAAACTTCAGGTTACATGCAGCCTTGTTGTGGACAATAAATGATTTTTCGGCGTATGGAATCTTATCTGGATGGAATACAAAAGAAAAACTTGCATGTCCTATTTGTCATAACCACACCCACTCTCTTAGATTACATCATTGTGTAAAGCAAGTTTACATGCGCCATAGACGCTTCTTACCTAAGAGCCACAATTGGCATAAGAAGGCAGATTGGTTTGGCAATGTTGAGATAGATGACCCTCCTATCCCATTAACCAGAAGTGAAGTTCTAGATCCAGTGCAAGATCTAGAGGAAATTCCTTTAAGTAAAGCTCCCAAAGTGAAGGTGAAAATTGACCATGAAAAAAGAGGGGATAATTGGAATAAGAAAAGCATTTTTTTTTAGCTACCATATTGGAGCACCAATTTATTACGGCATATTTTGGATGTTATGCACATTGAAAGGAATGTGTCTGACATCATTCTTGGAACTGCTATGAACATGAAAGGGAAAACCAAAGACACTATGATGGCTCGTTTAGATTTACAAGCATTTAATATTAGGCCAGATTTACATCCTCATAAAAAGGGCAGTAAGCTTTAAGTTGCCTCCAGCTCCTTATGCATTATCTCAAAAGCAAAATCAAGTGCTTTGCAAATTTCTTAAGGATGTTAAGGTGCCCGATGGCTTCTCCTCAAATATCTCCAGTTGTGTAAATGTGAAAGAGTGTAAGACCTCTAGCTTGAAGAGCCATGATCACCACATTCTTTTCCAAAGATTGCTTCCTCTTGTTATACGAGCAGGCATGCCTACCAAGGAAGTAAGCGAGGCTATTATTGAGAAGTCCATGTTTTTTAATGTTTTGTGTGCCAAAGAATTGAAAATAGAAGATTTGGAAGCCATAAGGGCTCAAATGCCTTTAACTTGGTCCAAGTTGGAAATGTGGTTCCCTCTTTCATGCTTTGATATTATGTTACATTTGCCCATCCACTTAGCAAAAGAGGCTATAATAGGTGGGCCAGTGCAGTTTTATTAGATGTATTTTGGGGAATAAGGTCTTTATACACACAAGAGTCGTGTTCGTAATAGGGCTTGTCCTATGGGTTCAATGGCTGAAGGCTATATTACAGATGAGTATATAACACTTTGTTCAAGATATTTACATGGGGTTCAAATAAGATTTAATCGCCCTGGACGTAATTATGATGGTGGGGTGAAACATAACAAGCTTCTGAGTATCCTTGCACATCCTGGTCGCCCATTAGGAGCAACCAAATTATGTGATTTAGATGTGCGCGAAAAAGACCAAGCCCATTTATATGCCCTGATGAATTGCCCTGAAGTTTCACCTTTTCAACAGTGAGTCATTTATTTCCAATAATTGTAGTTATTCTCTATTGGTTATTAAAAATAAAAACTAATTACTTATATGCTGTAGAGAGCATTCTCAAATGCTTGGGCCTTTGAAGGAAATGACTGATGATGAAAAGAATAATCATTTCGTCAGATGGTTTAAGACCAATGTAAGCTATATTTTCTAAATTATCTTTTGTGAGTTTCCTTAAATTTATGTCAATCTTATTATTTCTTTTTGGGGTTTTACAGGCAGAAGAGGTGTATCAAGAAGGGACTTGTCCATTTAGAGAAGAGCTTTTATCATTAGCTCGAGGTCCTACACCTTATGTAAAGTGCTATAGTGGTTAAATCACTAATGGATTTAAATTTCATACATTAGATAGAGAGTATGGTGCAAAGACCCAAAACAGTGGAGTTCTTGTGGTGAGCAACAGTGGAGATGGAGAAGCTGATACAAACTATTATAGGGTTTTAACACAGGTCTTTACTTTGGAGTACACTGGAGGTAATGAGGTTGTATTCTTCGGATGTAAGTGGTGGGACATAGGCCCAAAGAAAGGAGTGAAAGTTGATAAATTTGGTTTTGTTAGCGTAAATTGTCAGTGTCTTTTGAAAATCGGTGAGCCATTTGTCTTGGCAGCTTAAGCATCACAAGTTTTCTATGTGACTAATGTTAGTCAAAAGGGCTGGCAAGTAGTGGTAAAAGTACAGCCTCGTGATTCATAACAGATGTCTATCAAAGAAGATGAGCAACAAGCAGATGCAGAAGATCCAAATGAAGCTTATCAACAGGCTTCTTCATTTCATGCCTAGTTTGCTACTTCCACATCAATGGAGGATTTAAAATATTCTAATGTTGGCAGTAGAAATGATCAAGAGGTAGATATTGTTGATAACCCTCCATTGGTTAGAGAAACCAAAAGACCTAGGAATAAATGATTTCGCACTAGCTGAATATGTTATGGAACTTTAGCGTTTGTAATGTGTTTATAACTTATCAAGTGTAAGACTTTATGACATACGGTTCCTCCCTAAGTCCCTTGGCTACATAAAGTGTATGACTAATTGGTGGTAAAAATGAAATATCTATTACTAATCTTATATTGCATCTGATTTACTTAGGGAGCATGGCAAATGCAGGAAAGAGGTTAGTGAAGCCAAGGTTTCTGCCACCTGGTTCCTTATGTCGGGGTCGTGTGCAAAGCTTGAAGACGTCCTGCTTTCCTATTTCAATGGAAGCTCAAACCCAAGGTGAACAAGCTCCTATTAAGGAAACCCAAGTTGATCAGACTCCCATTAAGGCTTTTGAGGCTGGACCACATGCTGAAGTAGCAACGACGGAGAATCTGGTAAAGCATTTTGCCTGCTAAAATTTTTGTATGTAGTTTTTCTAGAGTTCATGTTTTTTTTCCCCCTTTAAATATGTTATCATTTGCCCTCTCATCCTTTAATTCCACTTGCGTAACAAGGTGTCTGAAGAACATGGTGCTCATGATGATCACCACCAGCACCTTCCACTCCAGTACTGAACCTATCCTTGTCTTCATAAAACATGGATCTTTAAATATCTTCATTTTTTCTGATTTGATACATTATCTAGTAAAGATTGAGTATTAATTGTTACCGTGTTTGATACATGTACTAAGGAACAAGCACGATATTATGCACATTGAAAATGATATCATTGAAGAACATGGAAACTCTTCGAGGAATGAAGGTTTAGGAGATGGTGAACAGTTGGAAACAATAATAAACAGTACAGACCCCTCCCAAATTCATCCGTCTGGTGATGACAGTTGTAGAGAAATTGATTTGGCAGGTAACATATTTCAAATTCTGATGTGTTTTAGCAATTGTATTAAGAGAAAATTGTAAAAGAATTGGGTTAATCTAGAATATGCCATTGAACTTGTGATTAGGATAGAGATATGAATTGCATGAGGCTGCCTTGATGCGCAATATGAGATATGAATTGTCTTATTTTGCTTTCCAATTTGAAAGTGCATGAATGGATGTTTGAGATGAGGTGTTGCTTCTATTTTGCTTGTATTCTAGTTTCCATTGTTTAATGGTGCTTGCGATGTCTTCCATTAAGTGAACTGAAGAGGCTGCGTTGATGCGCAATTTCAGTCCAACTGCAAACGTCACTTAAGTGAACTGATGAGTTGTTGCTTGTATTGTCCATTCCATTTTTTAATGGTGTTTGAGATGTGTTGATTAAGTGAACTTTACTAATCATTATGCATGAGATGATAGTTCCCAGGTCTTGTATTCTGAGGCCAACAACTACTATAAGTGGCTTCGAACAAGCTAGGAAACATATGTAAGTACATATTTGAAAGTGTATGAATGGATGTGTATTTCTTAGTATTAATAATGCACTGGACATTACTGACATTACTAACGGTTTGATGACAATTGAAATATAATTTCCTTATTATTTTTGTAATTATTTTTTTTTGCTCTCAGCTTCTACTGGTGGCGAAAGCGAGAAAAGAAAGCGGAGTGCAAATTCAAGGCCTCGGGGTAGGAACAAGGTCAGACAAGTAGCTACTGTTAAAGATGGGGAGAAATTCGATGTGACTTTTTATAACAATGGGCCAGTGAGTAAAAATGGAGCAGCCCTAATGAGACATATCGGCAAGCTTGTTCGTGATCGTTACATGTTACCGGTCAGAGTGCATAATTTGAGTGAAATTGATGCCAAAGACTTGGAGAAGTTGTGGGCTGCTATTGTGGTATGAAAGCATAAGTTTTCGGTTTTTTCCCCTCAAATTTTGAAAATTTCAGGTTTTAAAATCAATGCAAAAGAATGACAAGTTTTACATATGATAGGATAAGTTCAAAGGCAGGGGTATTGAGCATCGTTGAAAGGAGCTCATGAGCCGTGCATGGAGATTATGGACTGGTTGACGAGGTGAAATGATGCAACATAACCTCAAAGGGGTTTCCAATGTTCAAGAAGCACTAAAACCACAGAACATCCCTAAGTTTTTGACAAAAGAGGACTAGGAATGGCTGGTAGTGGAGCACTATATGCATCCAGATTTCCAGGTGTTGTCCAATTTCTCCAATTTCAGCTGAAATTTGATGGCTTCTTCTTTATACGTAAATCTTTTCAACACCTCTAGTCTTATAATTATTAACTGGTGTGATTTATAGATTAAGAGTGCAACAAATTCTGAGAATAGAGCACAGTTGACTATGCTTCCTCGTACTGGCAGTAGGTCGATTCGGGATGTCATCTATGAAGATTTGGTATGTACAAGTGTCTCTAGTTGTGTTCACCAAAACAGTGTTGTTCATACTATTATGGGTCAAGTTTAATTTTTTCTTTTCATTGTACACAATAGGGCGTCAAGGATGGAAAGTTCCCGGACATTTCGGAGATTTTTAAAGCCACCCGAATGCAAAAGGATGGGACTTTGGAAAAGGAAGATGCAATTATATATGTACAGCTAATTAACTTGCTAATTTTGTTGTCAGTTAGCATTGTGTTTAAATTTTCAAAATTGTCATATTGCTTGGAACATTGTATTTTTCAATGTAGGACAATATTCTGGGAGAATAAGAGAAGAACCCTTCTATGTCTTAGTTTGAGCTTGTAGAGAAATGCTTCGGGCGTCAAGATCGAGATCATGTAATATGCTTTAGAATAGGTATGAAACCAAAGCATGTTGGAGGACCTGAACCCAGCAAGGCTGACCTGAAAGCTCAGCTTGAATAGAAAAATCAGCACATTAGCGAGTTGGAAACCCAACTCCATAACATTGAGCATCTTGGAATTGACCACAGAAAAAGATTGACGATATGCAAGTTGCTCATAAGAAAGATATAAAGGAGCTTCAAGGTGAAATTAAGGTGCTTAAGGACATTGTTTTACAAAAAATATCCAGCATTTTGCCACCTTCTTCAGCTCATTGATGGAAATTCATGCTCACAGACATGTTTTTGTGTTTTTGATGAACTAGGTAACTATATTCTAATACTTTTCATTACGTTTTTAATTTATAATCATCTCACATCTCTTCTACCTTTTTCTTTCTTTACTTCTCGCCTCCAACCTTTTCTACCTGGGAAAGTTGTGAAAACTTGATGCCCACCATCTATTCGATGAAAGTCTCTAGCATCAAACTTAAGGATTTTTGGCCTGTTGCCCGTGTTACTAATTGTGTATGAGATCTTTGATTTGAGTGCTCTTTAAAAGGTTTTGTATGTTGCCAAGCACTATCTGCCTAGGTTAAAATGCTTTTGTGGAGAGTAAGCAGACCTGTCTGCAATTTAAGTTGCTCATAATGGGATGGATGATGCTTAGAAGCACATCTGTTGGATTGGCATTGCTTCTTGCAGCTTGTGGGAGAGTTTTTGATTTTTGATTTTTTGATTTTTTTTGGATTGGGTAGATGGAGAGATGCTAAGGTGGCCTTTGTTTAGCTTGCTTTTTAGTTATAACTTTTAATTGATGTGCAACATAAGAGCATAATTTTGAGGCATTCGATCATTGGAGTTGCAAATAGAGGTACCATTGTGGATTCTCTGACTGAGGAGGAGTTGGTGGTTGTATACTTTTTCTGGGTTGCAGATGTTTTTCATTGCTGACAATTTACTGAACTTTCAGAGTGCTGCTACTTTTCTTTATTTGGTTCAACTTCTGTGAGGCTAATATTAATTTAGATGCATCTATAGTCATGGGATCATTGCAGAACCTTATGTTATTCAGAATGTCTGTTTCATGGCTGGTTGCACAATTCATCATTATTAGGATCTCCTATAGGTGGCAATCCTCAAAGGTGTTCATCTTGAGCCCCTGTTAACGCATGTCCAACTTTTATTGGTTAGAGAATGGCTTATCTCAGGGATGAAAGTTTAGCTTTGCTGGCAAAGTAGCAAAGTCAAGTGGGCAATATCAATGAGTTGGAAATATGACTGAGTTGGCTTTTGCCTTTTGTTGTGATGCGATGTGTTACTTTGTTGCTGCTCATTGGAACATTTTGGATAACAGTTTCTTGCCCCTATTTGATGAAAGTCTCTAGCATCTGTTTGCTTTGATTCTGTATTAATGTGGACAATATGACTTGTCACACTATTGGTTTGTTACTTTGTTGCAATGTGTTACACTGACATCTTTGAATCTAAATTTATTACAACATATTTTAGCTTGCTTATTGTCTTGGAACCTACTTATGGTTCTCTATTTGCTTTAATTAGGGAAAGGTGTTCATCTTGAGCCCATGTTAATGCATGTCCAGATTTTATTGGTTAGAGAATGACTTATCTGAGGGATGAAAGTTTAGCTTTGATGGCAAAGTAGCAAAGTCATGTGGGCAATATCAGTGAGTTGGAAATATGACTGGGTTAGCTATTTCCTTTTGTTGTGATGTGATGTGTTACTTTGTTGCTGCTCATTGCAACATTTTGGATAACAGTTTCTTGCCCCTGTTTGATGAAAGTCTCCAGCATTTGTTTGCTTTGATTCTGTATTGATGTGGACAATATGACTTGTCGCACTGCTGGTGCGTTACTTTGTTTCAATGTCACGCACTGACATCTTTGAATCTAAATTTAATACAAAATATTTTAGCTTGCTTATTGTCTTGGAACCTGCTTATGGTTCTCTATTTGCTTTAATTAGGGAAATATGCACACTTTAAAAGGTTTGAAATGTTTCTACCTTTGCAGGTTTCAAGTGTAGATGACGTGTGGATATTATCAGGCACATGAAGATTAGTTGTTTTTGTTGTGGCCGTTGATTTGTATGGAACGACTAGGCCTTTTTTGGTTAAATAGGCCTATCATATTTGTAAATAGGCTGATCTTTGGTAATTTTAATTGGCAATTAATTAGCTAGGCCTATTGTTTTTGGTGAATGGGCTAGTCTTTTATTCTGTCTCTTCTATATGTATTGAGTTGAGGCTATTTTGTTGGAGGTGTACATTCCTAAACTTCTTGGAGGCCTTCATTTTATATGAATATTACTATAGTAGTATATGTTTCATTTCTTCTGCAAGCATTTTGTTGTTATATGAATTTCATTAAGTTACGAGTCTTGTAAATATATTTCCAAAATTAGGGTATACGACCATTTATTAAAAAAAGGAATTACAATAGAATTGATAATCAAGTCAACTACAACAGAAAAAGTTGTCGTAAATAATTAGATTTTTGTGCGTCACGTCAAAATTATTATTGTTAGAAATTTGCAATTACGACGGTTCTATGCTAAATACGACGGTGTAAACAGTCGTGGATAATTTAGGATTCCTACAATGGAAAAAAAAACTTGTTGTAAGAAGTACGTCCTATAACAACGGTTATAAAAAACCGTTGTAAACATTTGCAAATGTTCTATAACGGATTGGTCGTAAAAAGGGCTTTTACGACCAGGCCTTTTGATGGAGTCCCCACCACCAATGATAAAGAAGAAGGTCCCACAACTCGTTCAAGGTCCAATTGAAACTCCAAATTGCAAGCATTGATTCAAAATGTGCAATGAGATCAAGGAAGTGTTCACGGGCTAGCACCCCACAAATTACCCGGTTTTGTCCATGTCATTACTTAGGCCTAATCATGGCTTAAGTCATGAATTTTTGCATTTTTGGAATCCTCAAAAAGTCTACAATCAACTCCAAGCATTGATTTCAAATCATGCACACAAGAGGATGAAGAATCAAGGAGTTTTCCCAAACCGCCCCAAATTGCCCTTCAATTTGCACGGTTTAATGTGTGAGATTGATTACCCCACTTAAACACATCCTAACCTTGATTTCTTGGTGGGGGGAGGGGGTTTATACACATCCTAAAATTACCCCCCCCCCATGCTTAAAACCCAAGTCATGATCACTTTTGCTAGGCTTAAAGTTTGCTTGAAAACCGGCTGCCCACGGCTTGAACCCGGTTTGGCTGAACCGGTTTTATTCACCCCAAACAAGCCGGCTCTCTAGCTTGCAAGTTGATTGGCACACTTCCCAAAGCTTGGCACACGTTCCAAGGCTGCCTAGGATTGGTTGCTGCATGGGGAAGTTCAACCAATGGGAGTGAAAAGCAAGATAACTTGTCTCTCTTCTCTCATTGGCTAGCCTTAAAGGGGAAGAAGATTTTAGCTGTGCACATGGGTTTCTAGCTTCATTTTAGCTTGTATTATGCCTAAGTATGAGCTTAATTGATGTATAATAAGCTTAGACATAGTTTTATTTCATGATTTGACGTATTAGATTAGCTAAGTATTGCTAGTCTTTGTATTAGTACAAACCAGTTGTAATGAAGCACTTAACACCTTTCCTCCCTAGTAAGGAAAGGGGGAAACGTGTGCTTGCTTGCTAGCTTGGTCATTTTGCTGCCTTCTTTAAAGCTTCCCAGGGCGATAGCTAGCAACATAACTCCTTTGAATAAAAATTTCAGTTTGAGAGCATTTGCTTTCTTCCTTTCACATTCTTGCTTGCTTATCCTTAATTAGGCCAGTTAAGGTGGTGTCCAAGTGAGTCTTAACCTTGGTTAAGTGGTGTTTCTGTATCTTAATCAAGATTAAGGGCCCTAAACTCAAAGGTTGGTGGTGATTCTGTATCCAATCCTAGAGTTTAGCCTATCCTATTCTAGATTAATGCACATTGTTTCTAAGTGAGTTATTAGCTTGAATACTTAAGTTAATTTCTTTCACTTAATGTCTTCTTGATATTTCCTCATTCTTCCACTCCATACACTTCCATTTCAATCCATTTCTATGGCTTATACTTCACCAAAAGGCTTCGTTGCAAAGCAAACACTCAAACACTTCAAGCCGTGCTTAGTTTGGGTTTTAAGCCTACGGTGGACAGCATTTTGGCACGACCCCCCCGTGCCCTTAGACACGTCCGTCCCTCCCTTTGGTAGTGTTATGAGTTTTGGTTTCCGTTTGATGTGTGTTGGCTTGGGTAGCTTCTTCCCTTGAGACATACATCATATTTGGTATCAGAGCTGCGTTTCTCCTAGGCCTTGCATACCCTTCCACTTCCATAAATCATTCATCTATTCCCTTCCACACAAATTCAGTTTTACCCTTTGTTCTAGTAACCTTATTCAAGCATGACTTCTTCAAGCATGTCTTTGGAAGAAAGGTTTGAAGCATTGATGAAGCAAAATGAGTTCTTGGCTAGCAGAATTCGAGAAGACTCTCAAAGAAACCAAGAAGCTCAAGCACAAAATAACTACTTGCGAAAGCAATTGGGTCCATTTTCGAAGCAAAAGCAAAAGTTGAATGAAGACACTCTTCAATCTATACCAAGAGCACGTGAGCAAGTCTATAGCCATGATGTTGATTCATCAAGTGAAGAAGAAGTGCCTAGAATGGTCAGAGGAGAACCACGAAATCAAGCTAACAACAATGATTTCAGAGTTGAAGTTCTTGAATTTGAAGGTAAGCTTGATCCTGAAGAGTTTATTGAGTTGTTACATACTGTTGAAAGAGTCTTTGAGTATAAGGATATACCTGATGATAAGAAGGTTAAATTCGTGGCATTAAGACTCAGAAAGTATGCATCTTTATGGTGGACAAACTTGAATGCTAAGAGGCTTAGAGAGAGGAAGTCTAGAATTCGAACATGGGAAAAAATGAAAACTAAGCTTAAGGCACGGTTTCTCTCACCTACTTATGTCGAAGATTGTTATTCTCAATTTCATAATCTCACTCAAGGTAGTATGAATGTTAAAGAATACACACATGAGTTTGAGAAATTAATGATGAAATGTGACATTCAAGAACCTGAAGAGCAAACCATAGTTAGATACTTGGGTGGTCTTGATCCTAGGTATTCTAATGTGGTAGAATTGCAAGCCTATGCTTCTTTTGATGATGTTTGTGTATTAGCTCACAAAGTGGAACAACAAAAGAAGGCTAAATAGCCCCACAAACCTCAAATTGCAAAGCCTTTCATTCGGAACCAACCTTTTAACAAGGGGAGTTCCAATCCACCTCCTAAATCACAAAATCCCTTTCCCTTTAATCCACAAAGAACCACAGCACCTCAAAAAGCTCCAACACCCCCATTTCGTCCTAACCCTAACCCAATGAGCAGTAGAAGGTGTTTTAAATGTCAAGGGCTTGGTCATATTGGTTCGGAATGTCCAAACAGAAAGGTTATCACCCTAGCATAATGGACAGCCGTGAAGGAAGACTTTGAAGAGGAGGACAATGAAAGTGAAAGTGAGCTAGAACATGAAGAGACTCAAGAAGATGTTGTTGAAGAAGCTGATGAAGGAGAGTTCTAAGCAATCAGAAAGGAGGTAAAGATGAGCAAAGAGAGAACATATTCCATATTAGATGTACCTCTCAAGGTAAAATATGCTCTTTGATCATCGATGGTGGTAGTTGTTCTAATGTTGTTTCTTTAAGTATGATTGAGAAACTAGGGCTGCAAACAATGACTCATCCACATCCTTACAACATCTAGTAAATCAAAGCAAGGGAATTCAGGTGAGCTCTTGTTGTTTGGTTTCATTTTCCATTGGAAAGAATTATAAAGATGAGTTATGGTGTGATGTTATTCCTATGGATGCATGTCATATTCTTTTGGGAAGACCTTGGTTGTATGATCGTAGAGTTATGCATAATGGTTACCTAAACACTTACTCATTTACCAAGGAAGGCAAGAAATTCACATTAGCCCCTTTATCCCCATCCAAGCTCCATGAGTTACCCCCACAAAATAAGCCCAAACATGGTGAGTGTCTACTAGCCGTGAGTGAGTCAGTTTTAAAGGCTTCTCAACATGAGTTTAAGGCCTTCAAAGAGTGGATTCTAAGCATCCAAGAAGAGCGTGAGAAGTTGATGCCCACTCATCCCATTGCCAAAGCACTCATTGAAAACTTCTGTCATTTATTCCCTGAGGAGATCCCCACGGGTTTACCTCCAAAAAGAGACATACAACATCACATTGATCTTATCCCTGGTTCCATCCTACCCAACAAGCCTGCATATAGGATGAACCCAAAGGATACTAATGAGATTCAAAGACAAGTTGCAGAATTGCAGGAAAAGGGCTAGATTCGTGAGTCTTTGAGTCTATGTGTCGTCCCAGCTCTTTTGGTACCAAAGAAAGATGGTGGAATGCGAATGTGTGTTGATAGCAGGGCCATTAACAAGATTACTATCAAGTACAGGTATCCCATACCAAGACTTGAAGATATGCAAGATGAGTTACACGACTCTAAAGTGTTTCCAAAGATTGATCTTCGAAGTGGTTACTACCAAATCAGAATCAGAGAAGGTGATGAATGGAAGACACCTTTCAAGACAAAAGGTGGACTCTATGAATGGTTGGTAATGCCTTTTGGTCTTTCTAATGCACCTAGTACTTTTATGAGGTTAAAGAAGTGTTTAGACCTTATATTGGCAAGTTTGTGGTAGTCTACTTTGATGATATTTTGGTGTATTCTAAGAATGAGCATGAACATCAAGATAATCTCAGTCAAGTTATGCTTGTCTTAGAACGAGAGAAATTGTTTGGTAACCTTAAGAAGTGTGCTTTCTTCACTCCTGAAGTTACATTTCTTTGTTATATTGTGACTGAAGATGGTATAAAGGTAGATGAAGGTAAGGTAGAAGCCATTCGTTCTTGGCTTATACGTAAGAGCATTCATGATGTTAGAGCTTTCTATGGTTTAGCTTCTTTCTACAGGTGATTCATTCGAAATTTCAGCACTATTATGGCTCCTATAACTAAAGTTATCAAAGGTACATCCTTTATATAAAATCCAAAAGCTCAATCTGCCTTTGAAGAGATCAAGACTAGACTTACTCAAGCACCAGTATTATCCTTGCCATGCTTTAGTAAAGTTTTTGAAGTTGAATGTGATGCCTCTGGTGTAGGCATTGGTGGAGTTCTTACCCAAGAAGGTAAACCTCTAGCCTTCTTTAGTGAGAAATTGTGTGATTCTAGAAGAAAATACTCCACTTATGATAAATAGTTCTATGCGATTGTGAGATGTTTAGAGCATTGGAGTCATTATCTTATTGCAACTGAGTTTACCTTACATTCTGACCATGAAGCATTGAACTATATCCAAGGCCAGCATGAGTTAAACTCTAGACATGCCAAGTGGATTGAGTTTATGCAATCATATCATTTCACTATTACGCACAAGTTAGGTAAACTCAATCAAGGTGCAGATGCTCTATCCAGGAGGTATCTCTTATTATTTCAGTTAGATGCTTGTGTGCTTGGTTTCAAGCATCTAAATGTTTTATATGCTAATGATGAAGACTTTGGGGCATCATATGCTGCTTGTTCTAAACACCCCAATGGAGATTTTCACATCCAAGAAGGTTTTTTATTCAAGGGCACTCGACTATGTGTTCCAAAGTGTAGTACAAGAGAGTTGTTGATTCGAGAAGTTCATGGAGGTTCCTTAGCTGGACATTATGGTGAGAACAAAACTGTTAGTATGCTAAGGGAACAATATTATTGGCCAGGAATGGAACGTAATGTGCAAGGCATTCTAAAGAGGTGTGGAACGTGTCAAGTTGCAAAAAGTCATTCACTACCTCAAGGCATACACACTCCATTACCTATTCCCATCTCTCCATGGGTTGATGTAAGCATGGACTTCATTCTTGGACTTCCTAAACCCAAAGAAACAAGGATTCTATCTTTGTTGTGGTTGATAGGTTTTCTAAGATGTCTCACTTCATACCATGCAACAAGACTAATGATGCTACACATATTGCTGAGTTGTATTTCAAGGAGGTAACAAGGTTACATGGTATTCCTATGTCTATTGTTTCTAATAGGGATACCAAGTTTTTGAGTCATCTTTGGATTACTTTATAGAAGAAGTTAGGTACTAAGCTGAAATATAGTACTACTTGTAATCCACAAACTGATGGGCAAACTGAGGTTACTAATCAAACCTTAGGAACTCTCCTAAGAGCTTTGATTAAGCCTCATGCCAAAGCCTGGGATTTTCTTTTACCACATGCAGAGTTTGCTTACAACAGGACACCAAGCAAGGCAATTGGTCTTTCCCCATTCAAGGTGGTCTATGGAGTTGATCCCCTTAGCCCACTTGATCTTATTCCACGGTCTTTTGATCAGAAGCCACATCCATATAAAGCTGCAATGGTAGAACAAATCAAGAAGGTTCATGAGTTGGTAAGGAGCAAGATTGAGAAGACTCATGAAGCCTATCAAGCTCACACCAACAAGCACAAGAAGCAAGTGGTATTCCAACCAGGAGATCTTATATGGATTCATCTTAGAAAGGAGAGGTTTCCATCCAAAAGGAAGAATAAGCTAATGCCACGAGCTGATGGTCCATTTGAGGCACTTGAACATATTAATGACAATGCTTACAAAGTTGATTTGCCAAGTGACTATGGAGTTTCAGCCACATTCAATGTAGCTGATTTGCAAGCTTACCATGACGATGATTACATTGCTAATTTGAGGATCAAATCTTCTCAACAAGGGGAGGATGATGGAGTCCCCACCACCAATGATAAATAAGAAGGTCCCCCAACTCGTTCAAGGTCCAATTCAAACTCCAAATTGCAAGCATTGTTTTAAAATGTTCAAGGAGATCAAGGAAGTGTTCACGGGCTAGCACCCCACAAATTGCCCGGTTTTGTCCATGTCATTACTTAGGCCTAATCATGGCTTAAGTCATGAATTTTTGCATTTTTGGAATCCTCAAGAAGTCTACAATCAAGTCCAAGCATTGATTTCAAATCATGCACACAAGAGGATGAAGAATCAAGGAGTTTTCCCAAACCGCCCCGAATTGCCCTTCAATTTGCATGGTTTAATGTGTGAGATTGATTACCCCACTTAAACACATCCTAACCTTGATTTCTTGGTGGGGGGGGTTTACACATCCTAAAATTACCCCCCGGCTTAAAACCCAAATCATGATCACTTTTGCTAGGCTTAAAGTTTGCTTGAAAACCGGCTGCCCACAGCTTGAACCCGGTTTGGCTGAACCGGTTTTATTCACCCTAAACCAGCCGACTCTCTAGCTTGCAAGTTGATTAGCACACTTCCCAAAGCTTGGCGCACGTTCCAAGGCTGCCTAGGATCGGTTGCCACATGGGGAAGTTGAACCAATGGGAGTGAAAAGCAAGATATCTTGTCTCTCTTCTCTCATTGGCTAGTCGTAAAGGGGAAGAAGATTTCGGTTGTGCACATGGGTTTCTAGCTTCATTTCAGCTTGTATTATGCCTAAGCATGAGCTTAACTAATGTATAATAAGCTTAGACATAGTTTTATTTCATGATTTGATGTATTAGATTAGCTAAGTATTGCTAGTGTTTGTATTAGTGCAAATCGGTTGTAATTAAGCACTTAACACCTTTCCTCCCTACTAAGGAAAGGGGCAAACGTGTGCTTGCTTGCTATCTTGGTCATTTTGCTACCTTCTTTAAAGCTTCCCACGACCATAGCTAGCAACATAACTCCTTTGAATGAAAATTTCAGTTTGAGAGCATTTGCTTTCTTCCTTTCACACTCTTGCTTGCTTATCCTTAATTAGGCCAATTAAGGTGGTGTCCAAGTGAGTCTTAACCTTATTTAAGTGGTGTTTCTGTATCTTAATCAAGATTAAGGGCCCTAAACTCAACGATTGGTGGTGATTCTGTATCCAATCCTAGAGTTTAGCCTATCCTATTCTAGATTAATGCACACGGTTTCTAAGTGAGTTATTAGCTTGAATACTTAAGTTAATTTCTTTCACTTAATGTCTTCTTCATATTTCCTCATTCTTCCACTCCATACACTTCCATTTCAATCCATTTTCACGGCTTATACTTCACCAAAAGGCTTGGTTGCAAAGCAAACACTCAAACACTTCAAGCCGTGGTTAGTTTGGGTTTTGAGCCTACAGTGGACAGCATTTTGGCATGGCCCCCCCCCCCGTGCCCTTAGACACGACCATGCCTCCCTTTAGCCGTGTTATATCTTTGAGTTTTGGTTTCCATTTGATTTGTGTTGGCTTGGGTAGCTTCTTCCCTTGAGACATACATCACCTTTTACGACGGTTGACGACAGTTTTAAAAACCGTCATCAAAGACATATAACAACGGTTTTCCCAACTTTTTACAATAGTTTTTTCCTTCGTAAATAGCACTTTTTCTAGTAGTGTATCCTCACCAATTCTTCGAAAATTCTTCTTCTTCTTCTTCTTCTTCTTCTTCTTCTTCACCTCTAAAGACTGGTTCATCCAGTGAGCCAGGGGATGCTCCTGATGGTGCCCCAATGATTTTGATACTCACCTTCCTCTTAAGTCACCATCTAAGAAAGAGGAGCTCAAAGAGAAAGATTCCTCTTATTCAATTGGCCCTTCTTATTCTTCTTTTGAGAAAGTCCATATGCCTTTACCTCATTTTCCCCACGGGCTTAACAAGAAAGACCAAGCTCATTATGAGAAGAGGAGAGAGACCTTTTCTTGAGTCAAAATCAACATCCCTTTACTCAGCAGATGCCTCCATATGCTAGGTTCTTGAAGGATCTGTGCACAACCAAGAGAGCTATTAATGTCCCTAGAAAGGCTTTCTTAGTCTCTAGTGCTAGTTCTATTCTTTCTCATTAGATCCCAGTGAAGTATAAGGACCCTGGTTGCTGAAACGGATGTCATGCCTACACAAGTCCAAGAGGACTCACAACTCCTCCTTCATGCTCAGGAGCTACATCAAAGGGGACTTGGCCCTTGTGCGGTTTTGGAACTCCAATTCCAAACTCATCCCGAACCATTGGGATGCGTGACGCACCTATTTTGGGAAGGTCAAGAGGCCTTCTAAAGGGTTTGGGTCATCAAAATGAAGTCAAACCGTCGGAAATAATAAAAGAAGTCAAAACAGCAAGTGGCACTCTAACGGCAAGGTTACCCGGTTTTTAACCCGGTTTTGTGGGCTTAATTAACCAAGCTTAGAATGGGTTTAATTTGCTGCAAACCCACTTTTTGGGAACCTTCTTATGTCAGCTCAAAGGGCATAAAAAGAGTTCTAGGACAAAGCAATAGGTCATGGGTCAAGTGAAGACTTTTTCCACATGTTGCAGATTCTGCCCAGACTGTACCACCTTGCACGTTTTGCATGATATCTCCCAAACGCGTGATCCAAATTGCCTGCAAGAGGAGGCTCTGGAAAGCTTACTTCTATACCTTTCCAACAAGTACTTTTGTAGCTCATTTGGCCAACAAACATGGGAGATATAGCCTTTTAAAGTTGACCCATGTAAACTGAAAGGTGCTGACATAAAGTAAAAAGCACTTTTCAGCTTTTGTTTCTTGCTTTTTGGTTCCCTTCATTGCTTTATGGTCGACAAAGGCCTTGTTTTTGCTGATTTGAAGCCTTGTGAAGCTCTCCTATATAAGGAGGAGCCTTAGAATGTGGAAGGGTTGTTGAATATTTATGTAAAGAAGCTTATGCTTTCATTCTCTCTCAAAAATCTTAAGTTCTCTTTATCCTTTTGCAAAGGTGGTGAGTCTTGAGTGGAATCCTTTATAGAGTTGTTGGTGGCATTGCCTTTATGCAATTCTTGGTGGATCCTTAGGCTTGGTTGGTGGCTTAGCCTTTATATCAAGTCATATCCTTCATCAAAGTGGAAATTTGCAACTAAACTCAAGCAATTCACTTCCGGCCCATTAGCACACGCTCCAGTTGCCCTACTATCTCTATAGTCAAGGGGAACCAGCTTATTCATAGAGCTTCGCTTGATTTAGGGGCCAGTGTCAACTTGATACCTTTCACTGAGTACAAGAGGCTTGGGTTAGGTCAGCTGAAACCTACAAAGATGGTTATTCAATTGGCTGATAGATTGACTAAGTTGCCTAGGGGTATAGTTGAGGATGTGTTGATTAGAGTGGGTGAATTTATTTACCTTGTGGACTTTGTTGTGATTGAGAATGAGATGGTGTCTAACTTAGCTGGTCAAGTCCATATGACTCTAAGGTGTCCTTTCTTGGCCATTGCCAATGCCCTCATTAATTGTAGGAATGGCATGATGAGACTGTCTTTTAGCAACATGACTTTAGAGTTGAACATCTTTAACATACAAAGACAGCCTTTTGGTTTTGATGATATGGTGTTCTCTACTCTTCACTGGATAGAGGATTCTATACTTGATAATGTTTTTGATGATGTGTTTGCTGCTGAGTATGAGTCATTTCTTTTGAATGATGAGCCTAAATATGACGTGTTTGAGTTTGATGACTTGTGCTCTACTGTTGGCTGTTTGCTCACTACTGCTTCTGAATCTACTTATGAGGTTGTTTCCTTTCCTGCTCTTGAATTGAAACCTCTTCCTGATTCTCTCAAGTATGCATTTCTAGGACCCGATGAATCTTTACATGTTATCATTACTTCTAACCTTGACCGGGACCAAGAGGACAAATTGATTGGCTTACTTAGAGAGAACAAGGAAGCTCTAAGTTGGACTTTAGGGGATATTAAGGGTATTAGTCCTTCCATTGTGCAACTTAGAATTCACTTAGAGGACAATGCTAAGTCCTACCGTGACCGTCAAAGACGTTTGAACCCGACTCTCTAGGAAGTAGTTAGGAAGGAAGTACTGAAGCGGTTAGACCATGGGATTATCTACCCCATTTATGATAGTGAGTGGGTTAGCCCAGCTCAAGTTGTTCCTAAGAAGATCGGGATTACCGTAATTGGGAAAAACAAGAACGAGTTAGTCCCTAAACGAGCTCAATCTGGGTAGCGTGTTTGTATAGGTTATAGAAAATTGAATGTTGCTACTAGGAAATACTACTTTGCCCTTCCTTTCTTGGACTAGATGTTAGAGAGGTTGGCTGGAAATTCCTTCTATTGCTTTTTAGATGGATACTCTAGCTATATCCAGATCTCTATTGCTCATGAGGATTAGGAGAAGACTACTTTCACCTATTCATTTGGGACTTTTGCCTTTAAACATATGTCGTTTGGATTGTGCAATGCCCCTACGACCATTCAGCGATGCATGAGTTGCATTTTCTCATATCTAGTTGACCAGTGCATGGATATTTTCATGGATAACTTTTCTGTGTTTGGGTCTTCCTTTGATGGTTGTTTGTCTAATATTGGAAAAGTGTTGGAAAGGTGTAGGGAGAAAAACTTGACTTTGAATTAGGAGAAGTGTCATTTCATGGTTAGAAAGGGGATAGTCTTAGGCTACATAATTTATAAAGATGGAATTGAGGTAAACAAGGCTAAGGTTGATCTAATTGTTATTCTTCCCCCTCCCACATGTGTGAAAGAGGTGAGGTCTTTCCTAGGATATGCTGGCTTCTGTTGTCGATTCATTAAGGATTTTAGTAAGATTGTGAAGCCCTTGTCTAACTTGCTAGCTAAGGATGTGCGATTTTACTTTTCTGATGAGTGTCTTGAGGAATTTTCTAAGCTTAAGGAGGCCTTGACCTCTACTCCTGTTCTTCATCCTCCCATCTGGGGAGAAGCTTTTGAATTGATGTGTGATGCTTCTCATTATGCTATCGGGGTTGTTTTAGGGCAGCGTGTTCATAAGAAACCCCATGTGATTTACTATGCTAGTCACACTTTGAATGATGTCCGGCTGAACTATACTGTGACTGAGAAAGAATTTTTGGCTGTGATCTTTGGTTTTGAGAAGTTTAGACCTTATCTGACTGGGTCTTATGTGATTGTTTATACCAACCACTATGCTCTTAAGCACCTTTTTTCTGAGAAGGATACTAAACCTAGACTTGTTAGATGGATATTGCTTTTGCAAGAATTTGACTGTGAGATCAGGGATAAGAAAGGTTTTGAGAACCTTGTAGCTAATCAACTGTCTAGGATTCTTTATGATAGAGAGAGTGAGTCAACTATTTTTGACTGCTTCCCTAATGAGCAATTATATGCTGTCCACCTGATCCTTGGTATGCTGACATTGTGAATTACTTAGTTGCTGGTAGGATCCCTAAGGGTTGGACTAAGAACGATAGAGATAGGTTCTTCCACCTTGTCAAGTTCTTTGTTTGGGATGATCGTTATCTGTTTGAGTACTGCTCTGATCAAGTATTTAGGAGTTGTATTCCCAACAATGAGGTGAGGAGTGTCCTTTCTTTTTGTCATGACCAGGTATGTGGGAGCATTTTAATGGTAGGAAGACTGCAGCCAAAGTTCTTCAATGTGGTTTCTACTGGCCTACTTTGTTTAGGGATGCTTTTGAGTACTGTAAGAGTTGCCCTAGGTGCCAGCAATTGGGTAGAATAAGCAGGAGAGATACGATGTCGCTGAACCCCATCATTGTGGTGGAGATTTTTGATGTGTGGGGTATTGACTTTATGAGACCATTTCCATCTTCCTTTGGGAATGAGTACATTTTGCTAGCTATGGACTATGTTTCGAAATGGGTTGAGGCCATCCCTTCTAGGACTAATGATGCTAAGGTTGTTGTGAAGTTCCTTTAGGAGAACATCTCTGCGAGATTTGGCATGCCCTGTGCTATCATTAGTGATCAGGGCACCCATCTTACTAATAGATCTTTTGATGCCTTACAGAAGAGGTACTCGATAGTCCATAAGCTTGCTACCCCCTATCATCTCCAAACCAGTGGCCAGGTTGAGATGTCCAATCGGCAGATCAAGTAGATTCTAGAAAAGACAGTGAGCAAGAATAGGAAGGATTAGGCTGACAAGCTCGTAGATGCTCTTTGGGCCTATAGGATGGCTTTCAAAACTGCCTTAGGTATGTCACCTTATAGGGTTGTTTATGGTAAGCCTTGTCATCTCCCTATAGAGATAGAGCACAGAGCTTGGTGGGCCATTAAGAAGCTTAACTATAACTTGATTGAGGCTGGTGAGGAGAGACGACTGCAGTTGGATGAGCTTAATGAGATTGGAGTTGAGGCTTATAAGAGAGCTCGATCTTACAAAGAGAGAGCGAAGTTATTTCATGATAAGCATATCCTTAGGAAATAGTTTGCCCCAGGAATGACAGTGTTCTTGTATGACTCTAAGCTCCATTTGTTATAGGGAAACTAAGGTCCTGATGGACTAGCCCTTACATTGTCTCACGTGTTTTTCCCTATCATCTAGTCAAAATCCAAGACCCTGATAGCGGTGCTACCTTTAAGGTGAATGGCCAAAGATTGAAGCCATTTCTGGAGGTGCCGAGCAAAGAAGATGTGGAGTGTCTGATACTCTGTAAGCCAAGTTTTGATCAGTGATAGTGTTGAGATAGCTCAGGTGTACTTAGCATGCGACCTGGTTTGCTAAGAATTTCTTCCCTTCTTATCTCTTTCTCTCCTTTTTGTTTTCTTTTCTTTTCGTAAAGTTAGCTATTTTTCTTTTTCTCTCTTATATATATATATATATATATATATATATATATATATATATATATATATATATGTATGTATATATATGTATATATATATGTATATATATATATATATGTATATATATATATATGTATAGTTGTTTTTGAGCCATGTCCTTTTTGTTTTTGAGTCTTGTTTTTAGTTGTTTTCTTTTTATGTTTTATTTTGTGGTTTTATGTTTCTTTTCACTCCCAATGAGGACATTGTGACATTTAGGTGTGGGGGTGGGTAAACCTTGAAAAACAAATTTGAAAATCCTTTTTAAAAAAAACTAAGAACTTTGAAAATCCAAAAAGATTTTTGTTTTCTTTTGGGGGAAGCTGCGTACTTTTCTGATCAACTTAAATCCTCTGTGCTTTGATTATTAGTTTGAATGTAAGTGTGATGTGCACGAATAGGTTTCCATCCTCAGTCTGTCATTCTAAGCCCTAATTCTAACCCCAATTGTCCATTATTGATGTGTAATCCAATTCTTATTTATAAGGTCTTATTCTCCCATGATTGGCTCTCCCACTTGTCTTGGACACGATTACTTTGTTGTTTTTGTTTGCATTCAAAAAAAAGAGAAAAAATGAGATTAAAAAAATGAAGTAAAAAATGGAAAAAAATGAAAATGAAAAAGAAAGGGGAAAAAAAAGAGAAATGAAATAAGATTTGGAGTGACAAGCATCCCTTTGAGGCATGCATTACCTGGTGTTACCCTTTGAGGCAATACTGCTACTGGAAAAGCTTGCTTTCTATGTTAATAAATTAATAATGTAGTTTGTGTCAGTCAAGTGGGATTGAGTTTGATTCTGGTAAACCTAAGCCCTAAGATGTCGATGCACACGCACACGAGCACTGGGATGGATTCAAAGTCTTGATGTACAATGGGGTGAAACGTTAGTGCTTTGATGTCATTCATGGGGTAGAGGGCCTTGATGAGTACATTTTGTTTATATGCAGGCCAATGTCTTTACTGCATAGGTGATTTAGTTGATTAGAATGTGTATATATCTTTCCCTAGTTTTGTACATATTAACTTAAAAATAAAAACCAAAAAAAGTTTTTCAAGTTTCTGTTTAATTTTTCTTTTATAGATTTTGTGGGTATATCTTCTGCAAACTCTCACGAGACCTTACTCGTCCGCTAGGGGTAACCTAGGGGTTTAAAGGGCTTGTTGCACATGCTAAGTGCAATCGTGATTCTTTCAAAAGTGAGTTAGGAATTTACTTTCTTTTTCTAGGATTTTTAGTTTTGTTTTACTCGAGGGCGAGCAAACTTCGATGTGGGGTTATTTGTTAAACCATAGATTATGATATAATATGCCCTTTTATTACCTAATATTTGCTCGAAATAATTGGTTAATTAGAATTTTGATAATATTTTTGTTCATTTTGTAGTATTTGAAAATTTTGGAAAAATAAGCAACAAGTGCAAGGCTTGGATCGGATTGAAGAGAGCAAGAAACAAGCAAAAAAAAAAACCAGGTCAAACAAAGCCCAACGGCCCAGCTATCAAGCCCAGACCGGCCCTTTCCTCCCACTCTTCTTTTCCTTTCTTTTTCCCTCTTTGGGTCGGGCCCAATCCTTTGCCCTCGTGTTCCCAGTCTAGCCCGACAACCCACTCCTCACTTGACAACACCTATCTTACGTGTGATCCCCATCCTGCCCATCTCCTCTCCTTCTTCCTCCTCTTTCGTCCTTGCAGCCAAGAACCTGAAGAACAGGGCACCGTTTGCCTGTTCGTCTTCTTCCCCATCGAAACGGCCATGGCAGGCTCTTCATCTTCCTCACCATAACCGTTACTCATCTTCTCTCTCCCCTCCTTCTTCCTCTTCCTCAGCCCACGAAACCCAGAAGTCGAAAAAACAGAGGACCACCTTTTGTCTTTTTCTTCCTCCACCATAACCGCACTCTTGCTCTTTTTCTCTTCCCTCCATCATTCGTCAAATTAATTCTTTCATCCGTTACCTTGCATTAATCATCAGATGGCGGTTACAGGGGCTTTTAATCGAGAACTAACGGAGGAAATTATTAGGGGGCCACAAACCGTCAGGGGCGTTCTTTGGGGCCTTTAAGGGAGGGGTCGAAGACAGAGCAGGCATAGAGAGTAGCAAGTGAGCAAAGTTTTAATCTTCCAGTTTCACTTGCGATTCAGTTGGTTTTGTTTTTCTAGAACTAGGGTTGGGTTTTTAATTCAATTCCTAATTTTCAATTCTTGGTGATTTGATTTCTAGTCAGAGGATTCGACATTTGTAATTGTTCAATCTGAAAGAGATTTTTGGGTCTTGCACTTCATTCCATTGTTGAATTTCAGATCATGTTCTAGATTGGAGTTGACAAACAAAGTTATCATTGACATTGGAGTTGAATCTTAGCCCTGTTCTCCTCTGTTTTGTTTCCTTTCTCGTAGTTTATTCTCAATAATTGCATTGTTTTGGTTCCAAAGAGTGTTGAGACGAAAGTGTTATGACTTGCTGGTACCTGATAATCTAGTTGGTGTTGATGTTTGAGAATTTTCCTTAATCATTATTTATAATTAATTGTAAATTTAGTTCGATAAATTTGCAACAAGTTATTTGCTTTGGTTTAGTTTAGCATAGGCAAATTATCCTTCTGAAGCGGCCTAATCTCATATGCCATACCTGAGGACGGCAGCCGTAAGTTTTACAACAATAGCCTTGTACTTACGGGAAAACGCAACACCCTTATATAACCGAACCACCTAAATCTAGCTTCCCTTATCTTACTCTCTATAGGTGTCACTCCGACTTTGTCTTCAATCATAGCATTTTTAATCCTATCTAATCTAGTGTGACCACACATTCAATGTAATATCCTCATCTTCACGACCTGAAATTAGCACATCGCGATCGGCTAACACTCCACACAATGCAATAACGTTAGTCCAACGACATACCGTAGACCCTCGCCTTCAACCTTAGAGAGATTCTTTTATCGAACAAAACCCCTAAAGCATTCGTACATTTTCACCATTACATCTTTATATATCAAATGATTGATATATATCGAAAATGCCTTGATACAAAACCCCTAAAGCAGTCGTTAATGCCTTGATTTGTACCCCCTTCTTCTCGAATGATTGATCCTATATATCGAAAATTACAAACACCAAGCATAGCCACACCTCTGATGGTCGCTCCGTCTTCGACAACACCTGCCCCAAAAATAAAATCACGAAAAATGTTATTAACTAAAATTTTAAAACAACCTAAGCGTAGCACGGGCCTAACTGCTAATGCGCGTGTGTGTATATATATAAATATACATATATACCTACA
>JACYFF010031952.1:65914900-65926502 GCA_017589665.1 Selenicereus undatus
TATATATATATATATATATATATATTTGTATATGTGTATATAGATATATGTATATACATGTATACATATATATATATATATATATATATACATGTATGTATATTTATATGTACTATATATATATGTAAGACCCGTATCTTTGTTTTCCGTTAAGGTGGCTGTATTATCTTTTTACGTTATAAAATCGTATTTTTAGTAACTGTACGAGTTAAATTATTATCAATGTGCTTATGTGAACGATAATCTTATTAAAAAGAATGACTATTGTTATTATTGATTTTATTGATGTTACCTTTTTTTATTGACGTTACTTATTTATAAAATTTTTGAATCGATGCTAACTCGAGTTTTTAAATCGTTTTTCGATTTATTTAGTCGATTCCCGAAGTTCGATGGAAGATGTTAATTGTAGGACGTTTCAACTCGAGTTTAGCCTAACCATTAACGAGTATGGGACCAGAACTTGGCTGAATCGTGTTAATTGTGTCCAAAAAAAAAGAGAAAAAGCAAAATTAGAAAAGGGGGGGTCGAAGCAAAACTATATGTGTTTAGCATCGATTCAAGTTAAGTAGTTGATGCATGAAAAAGAATTAAAAACAAAGTTAGTTTAACGTGTTTAGCATCAATTCAAGTTAATGAGTTAACGCATGAAAAAGAATTAAAATCGAAGATATATTAACGTGCTTAGCTTCGATTCAAGTTAATTAGCTAATATATGAAAAAGAATTAAAATCGAAGCCCTTTTAACGTGCTTAGCTCCCATTCCAGTTAATTAACCAATGCATGCAAATGAACTAATTTCAAAGTTAATGAAATGTGCTTAGCATCGAATCGAGTACATTAGCTAATGCATGATTAAAGAATTAACTCGCAGTGAAATATATACGTTTAACTTCGATTCAAATCCACTTAGGTAAATTATGCCTGAAATGTTAATTCGAAGTGAATTATGTATGTTTAACGTCGATTCAAAACAGTTAATTAATTCAAGCTAGAGGTTTTAATTCGAAATAAAGCATACGTGTAAAGTATGTATGTTTAGCATTGATTCGAAACATTCTCATTAATTCATGTATGAGTACAAACTTCGAAGGGCACCGTATGTTAACGTTTGTATATGTTTGGGCGTTCCATGATTATATATGAGCTTGAAGTGTCATGGTACGTATGCGTACGTATGCTTGTATGCTTAACTACTCCGTAATGGCCTACTAATTGCTAAATAAAGTGTTATGGTTTATACGTGAATGTAATGGTACGTATGCGTTCGTATGCTTACTATAACGCCCCGCTGAATGAGGCTGCTTGCCCAAGTAAGTGCATAAACCCCATTACACGTCTTTTTTTTATAAGCTAGCATGATAATGTGTTATGATTTATGAAATTGAAACCGAGATGGTAGTTGCATGGTTTGAGGAAGACCTATGAGTGGTTCGAGGTCTTTGTGGTACGGTGCCTATAAGGAGGGAGTTCGAGTTGTGAATTGACCGCAATCTTGTGGATTGCGAGGCCATGTGTGGCTTATTGTGTTGAATTGATTATGAAGTGCTTGAATGTGATATATGTGAACCCCCCTTCCCTTCAATGTCTTCAGATTGCATTATGTGCATAAGGGTGAGTTTTTCAAGAAGGATTTCACGTTTTGAAATGATAATAGCCATAACTATTAGTGCACGATGGCCTATTTTAATTAAATGCAAACAGTTTTGGGAGTGAATTCGCTTGAACAGGAGAATCCCTAAAGAGTTTTAAAAAGGTGTGAGTTATACGTTGAATGATTTTATTGTTTGAAACGCAAAGTTATTGTCGTTATGGGCGATACACTTTAAGTGACTAAGATCATGTGCTTCAGACAATGTGAAAAGAACGAAAGAACAACGTTATCCTAGGGGAAGGTCCGAAAACCCTAGAGGCCCTGACGAGGGTTAATGTAATGGTCTGATATGTTATGTAGCCATCCCGGGAGTAAGAGCTTAAGTGTGAGCATTAGGTCTCACTATGGGGTTGAGAATAGATCTCACCCAATCAACACCTGTAATGATCTTATGCCAGATGTATTTTCCTTTAAAGTACAGAAAAACAATGGGCACTTTGCCATTTTAAATGTTTCAAAATGAAAGAAAGTCTTTATGGGCCCGAAGAGGCCATATGGAATGAATATGAAATGCTTATAAGGGTCGTCATACGACCAATACGAATGAAATCTCTTTAAAAAGGACAAGAGCCTCAAGAGGTTAAGAAAATGTTTTCAATGAAAGAAAGAAAGTACTCAATGAATGCTTTATGAAATGATTCCTAAGCATGTTTGAAAGTGGATTCCAATATCATGTGGCCTCATCCTTTTCCATATCAAACCTGTCTAATTTAAAAGTGCATATTGAGTATGTAAGTGATACTGTATCCAATGTTTATGTTTTAGAAACACATGATGAGTAAGCAAGTTCCTAGCATGCCAACATTATTCGAAACTTAGAATCTATCAAGCTTGAATGTCTAGCCAAGAGCTTACGATCTGTGATGTGTAGCTTAATACCATGTTAGTAACACTTAACTGCTTATTAGTCAAGGAACTTAATCATTCAGGAGCCTAGAGATATGTTCGAAGAGTTAAAACGAAGTTTATGTTTAGTGATCCTTCTATAAGGGTTTTATGAATCCCTAATATGATAGTAAAATATGAATACGTGGTATGTGACTATTAAAGATATTGCTGCCTACAACGGTTTTGTTTTAAGGGGGGTTGGGGGACACTCACTGAGCGTGTGGTTGCTCATCCCACTACTCTTTCCCCCTTTTCCTCCAGGTTTTCTTTATGACAGGAAGAAGTTGAATCAGCTGTAATCGATTATTGCTTGCAAGGTGTCAGTTGCGCCTAGTTATGTGTTTAATGAAGTCATGTAAAGTATTTTTAGTTTGTAAACGCTGTAAACAGTATTCGAGGTTCATGTAACGCATATTGTTGATGAGTTGCTCTATATGGCTATATGAGCCAACCATCCAGTCAGTAGTTAGATGTCTTTTGATTGAAGTTGGTTATGTTTGGGATGTAAACCCCATACTCCGGTTGTGTGAACTGTTGAGTTGTATCTTTTACTGTTTTCTTATTAATGAACTATTCTGTTTGGTGTACTCCGAGCGGGTGGCTCGTCGAGTTATGAACTCTGGCGTGTGGCCGTTGAGTTATGTTTTAAATGTTTACGCTTCCATTGATTTACAGGGACTTATTGTAAGGCGTTTATCCTGGAAACATTCAGTGTTCAGGGGAAATTCTGTCCGTTTTGTCCCAGAATTTAAGTAAGAAGTTAGGAAAACGTAACGCTTTCGGCCCTAGGGGCTGGGGGTGTTACATTTCATAGGAAATGGCCTTTGATCACCTTTCTAATGGTTTATTATTAGCGAGTCTAGAGTAGTACACATCTCAGCATACACGCATTTACAAACAACGTCTAATCACATATAAGGACACACACTAATGCACAAGGACACACACTCGTGCATTTAAACCCGTGCATTATTGTAGAATAGATGCTAGTCTTCGAATACGAGACCAAAGCCTAACTTAATATTTAAAAAGGTTATAGCATTCCAAAATCTATAGGTTTTAAAAATGAAGAATAGTTTACCCATTTCTCGGTGCTTCTCTACCAACTTTTGAGTACATCTGCTCTCTCGGTTATAGGGCCCGAGGAGCAAATTGTACTTAAGGGTAAAGAATAAGCCTGGAGTTATCTATTTCCAATCTTTTGAGTTTGAAACCAACTGAACATTCAACTGAATTGTGAATGGTGCATGCATAAAGACAGTCATTAATAGAGCCAACACTTAGCTTACTCAACAGAACACAAGTCGTTTAGCTCATATTCTAGCATAAAACTCACTTTTTTAGTCCATCAGTCTATGCAAATCACATAAAAATCATGCACCATATCGATTAGCTATTAGGAACACATTGCACCCTAAGGTACTCCTTATAACATATCACTACCCGAGACGTAGCTAAGCTACTCTATGAAAATACACGACTCAAGTCATGACCTATGGTTACAGGACCTTGCTCTGATACCATCTGTGACAATCTTATTGCCTAGGGTTAGGGACATCGTTGATTTCTATAATTCGGCAGCAAAACAGACAGAGTTCCACCTAAAAGCTGACAATAACATAGGCATAAAGCATTACATTAGGTCTCATAATACATAAAAGACATATCCAACAAGCTCGACGACTACACGATGGAGACGACAACTCTATGGGCCACACGCTTGAAGTACACCAAGCATAAAGTTCAATAAGAGAAAGGAATAAGAGGTACAACTCAACGAATGACACAACCGTAGCATTGGGATTTACATCCCAAAAATAATTAAGAACAACTAAACCAGACGACCGATTATTCGGCTGGTTGGCTTACTTGGCCATACTGAGCAACAACTAGTCAATGCACACGAACTATAGTAACTAACTACAGATAACCAAAAACTTATGAATACATTGCATAACATCATTCAACTCATGATCTACGTGTATAACTCCTTATCTAAAGTAAGAGAGTGGGCTCGAGTCGACTAAGATGAGCCGACTTCGCCCTGTCATGTCAAGAACCTAGGCAAAAAGGGAAATAAAGAGGGGATGAGCCACCACGTGCTCAATGAGTGATTCTCAACCCTGAGAAAAAAAAAAACAGTTGCACACAATACTTTTAAGTACCAATCACACACAATTAATATTTAGTATCACAAAAAAAAACCTATAAGGTCTTCCATATTCATCAATAGTTCTATAATCCTCAAAATTCAAATAATGTCTCTTGCTTTTTTTTATTCCACATAGAAGAATACTCAACTTGCCTAAGATCTGACTCTTACAACATAGTAGTGATAATCACATATGTTATACTTGTTTTATATAATATAACATGAAGAAAGGACTCAATAGCAAGTAGTCTAAATCTATAATCCAGGCATTGAGAATGCGTTCAGTTCACACATAAGTACTTAACATCAAGAGTTCAGTTGGAGCCACCAATGGGAGTTCTTTTGATAAGAAAATAGACTTTAACACATTAAAAGACAAGAACCTTCACTTAAGTCGAAGTAAGCACTGATAGAAATTGTCGTTATTCACAAGTAAGTCATTTGGAGTCCAACGAGGCTCTTTGAAAGCATACATACAATTTTCCAAATGTTTTCACTAGCATAATCATCAAATGAGGAGTTTTCAACACATAATGGTTAAGAAATCATTTTTGGCGGCATTAGATTCGCACATTTGTGCTTGTTCTGGGGAGATCGTCACTCACATTTCATGGTGACCCCTGAGGCCTCTCATAATGAGTGGACATTTACCCTTGTTAGGGTCTTCTAAGGGTTCCCACTTCTGGGTCTATTCCTTAGGAATTAGCATTCCTACATATCGGGTATACTCCCTAAACTTACGTCTTACCCTCATCAAGGTCCTCTAGGGTTCCCACTTTTGAGTCTGGTCTGTAGGAATTGGCGTTCCCGCTTACCAAGTTTGCTTGCTAAACTTACGTCTCGCGCCGTCAGGGTCCTTTACGGCTCCCACTTCTGGGTATGCTCCCTAGGAATTCACTAGTAGTGTGCTCTTACCCTAAAACATTTCAGATGCATCTCACGCTCAACACGTCTTGCATTGAAATTATGATCTTATCACAAAAATGCGATTTCCATTGTCAAGAAGGCTTAAATGCCTAAATAAAATCGAGTCAACTTATGATAAGCATATAACCACTCATTTAGTAAAGTATGCTTGTAAGTGAGTTAATGACCAAGTAACATTCAATTTTTAAGGAAAGGAGTATTAAAACTCGTTTTAGAAGCCACTAATTGCAATTTGTGCATAATTAAATTCGCTTAATAACACTCAACAGTTTGGTTATACAAATCAATCAAATGCTTCTAGTTTGCCTAATTCATTTCAAATTACCCAAAAATGTAATGTTGAAAGAAGCTCGCAACCTTTGCTTGACACTTAATTTACTTAAGGGTAACGTGTCAACGTTTGGGTCTACTGCTCATTTAACTGAACGATTTAGCTGAATTGTTCAACGAGTCCAATTATTGGTCCTGGTTCATGTACGGCTATAAACGAAGCCTTGAAACGCAATCAATTAGGCAAGTGTAGTTTAGTTAGAGTAAGTTGGGACTCGAGCATATCGCTGCTCGAGTCGTGAACCCGATTCACCATTAAATCTATTTGCGGAACCGTTCAGCTGACTACCCTGTTTCCCACTTCACTTTGTTGCTAAACCACGCAGCCATGAGCCACACAATATAAAAAAAAATTCATTTAGTAGAATGTTACAAACATGACCATTAAT
Source organism: Selenicereus undatus (assembly GCA_017589665.1). NCBI lineage: Eukaryota > Viridiplantae > Streptophyta > Magnoliopsida > Caryophyllales > Cactaceae > Selenicereus > Selenicereus undatus. Next base: position 65,921,241 of record JACYFF010031952.1, read on the forward strand.
AAGTAATAACACAACATCAAACACGACAATACACTTTTAGAAACATTTGAAATTATGAAAACAAGCTTTTAGTTACCCTTTTAAAGATTTCTAAAGTTCACAAACCATTCACATAGCATCATTTAACAATTTCAAAAGGGAAGGGGTTCACAAGTACCACGTGCATAACACTTTGCAAGAATAGTTTCGGTAGAATCCAGCTAATGTCCCCAAATACTTCGTAATCCATACGATTACGATTAATATCAAACCCGACTCCCTCCTTACACAACACCGACCACAAAAACCTCGAATCGCTCATTAATTTTACCTCAGGCCATCCAACTACCAAGGTCGGTTCAATATTTCCATAATTCAATCATTAGTTCATGAAACCAACATATATAAGCGTAGCATTCATACCAATCACTAAAAATAGAATTTAAGCATAACCAATTTGATTTAGCTATGACATTTAAACAGAATTCAACTTACTCTATGAATACCTCAAATCACCCGGTTAGCAACCTAGCGCATAACGTTCACATGCAACCTCCAAAACAGAATTTAGGCCTAATTAAACCCATGTGATAGCAACATTAATGTATAATTCTATTTGTCCTACAATTCTCCAAACCGACCGGTTAGTAAAGTCACACATCAACTCAATATACAAGACTCCCAAATTAGTATCATCATCGTATTTACCCGAGTTCAATTCTAATTTCTCTAATTACTGATTACTAACTCAAATTCAAGCATAAACTAACTATAGTTAGTAAAATTCGTTGAAATTACTACTAATTAGGAGAAGAGAAACCCCACCTCGATTCCAAGCTATAGACTCTTTCAAAGGTTGTTAGGCTCGACTTTGAGTGCTGAAAAACCCAAAATCTTCAACCCTTGCCCACTGACTGCACGAACAGGCCTAGCCACGCCCAAATCACGCAATTCGAACCCCAATTTCACTCAAACTATAACACCCCCAGCCCGTAAGGTCAGGAGCGTTACGTTTTCTTACTTCTTACTTAATTTTTAGGACGAAACGGGCAGAGTTTCCCCTAAAAACTCACCGTTTCCCAGGCTTAAAGCCTTACATTATATCCCTGCAATACATAAAGGTACTAAATAACACTAACAACTCAACGGCTACACGCCGGAGTCCACAACTCTACGAGCCGCACGCCCGGAGTATACAGAGCTTTCTATTTGTCCATAAACCTTACAAGAAGATAAATGATTAGCTAACCTTACAAACATAATCAGTCTCATATCTATCGATCCGGGGAAAAGGGGGAAAAGTAATGGGGTGAGCAACCACACGCTCAGTGAGAATTCCCCTACTCCTTAAAACCCAAAATAGTTGCAGGCAATAATACTAATAATAGCCACATATCACGCATAAAGTTTTATGAACTTAAAAACATGAAAACATAAATTTTCTTACAACTTTAGCTTTAGGCAAACAACAAGAAAGGCCTCTTAAAAACATGGTGAGTATACTAGCTCACGATTCAAAACTTGGGTAGTTACTAACGTGCACTTCAAAGCTAGGATTCGCAAAACAACTTCATTTCTAACTTAAAAGCTTCTTAAGAACGTAAAACAATCGCTAGTTTGTAAAACGATTCCATTTTAGCTTAAAGGCTTCTTAATAACATAATACGTTTACTAATTCAAGGAACAACTTCGATTTTAGCTAAAAGCTTATTATAAACATAATGAGCTTGTTAAATCATAAAATGATTTCGTTTCGAACTTAAAAGTTTTGTATAAAGGCAATAAGTTGGTTAATACTTAAAACGATTTCACTTTAAACTTAAAAGTTTCTCATAAACGTAACACGTTTACTAAATCGCAAAACGACTTAGTTTCTAACTTGAATGCTTCGTATAAATGTAATAAGTTTACAAAATCGTAAAACGACTTCGTTTTTAACTAAAAAGCTTCTTATAAATGTAAAACGATTGCTAACTCGTAAAAACGACTTCGCTTTTTAGCTTAAAAGCTTCTTTTAAACGTAATACATTTGCTAAATCGTCGGTCGAAACTCAATAGAGACTTAAGTAAGCAAAACGCATGCAAATACGCTAAGCTTCACAATTAGCACCTTAAGGTGCTCTTCTTCGGGTCATTTGAATCCTTTTAAACTTAAGGAGAAGTCGTATACAAACCAAAGTCTTAAGCATATTCAAATACACTTTTAGTTCACTTTTAAACTTCCTAAACCTATCGACCATTCAATCGAGTCACTACCTGAGTAGTTCGACGATTTAGGATTTCTTATAGGCTACAAACATTTTCATAAACTGCCAAACAATTGGTAAGTACTTAGAAGCATTTGAAATCATGAAAGCATGCATTTAACAATCTTTCTTAAACATGTCTCCATTTCGAAAACTATTCACTTAATGTCACTTAGCACATTGAGGGGAAAAAGGGTTCACACATAGCACATTCATAGACTTCATATCACTATTCATAAAGCCACACATGGCCTCACAATTGACACGATTGCGACAATTCACAACCCTAACTCCCTCCTCACATAGCACCGACCACAAGAGCCTCAAACCACTCAATTGTTCCACCTCAACACATCCAACTACCAAGCTTGGTTCAATATTGACATATACAAACCAACAGTACATAAAACGATCATATTTTGGCATTACATTCATGCTTAATAACAACATAGTGTTCAAGTGTACTAACCAATGCAATAGAGACTCTAAAGCGACATTTTGCTTTCTTGTTTGTCAACCAATGTCCACAAGCATAGTATTCCATTGTAATCACAACGAACAGACTATTAATCATGCCCAAACTGATTTAGCTATAACCTTTAGACATACTTCAGTTCATTTCACAATTACTTCAACTAGCATCCTAAAGCTTCAAACATAATTCAACTATTAAACGGATGGAATATTAGCACTATGTCAGCATTCTATTTATTAAGCATTTCTCCCAACTGCCTGGTTATCAAAATTCAGCATTAGTTCGGCATGCAGTTGACCCAAAAACAGTACCACATTTGTAATTCCTCAATCTCGATTTCATCTACCCAAACAGATTTCTAACCTCAAATCAACATGTGCTAACTAATTTAGTTAAATTCATTGAAAATTAATAGTAATTTAGGAGTAAAGAAATCCCCACCTCGATTCCAAGCTGAAAAATCGTTCGAAGCTGCTGGGCTCGGCTGTAGGTGTTCGAACAACACCAACCCCTCAGTCCTTCCTCACCATGCACGAATAGAGCCCAAAACCATGCCCAATTTGCCGGAATTCGAACCCTAAAACCGACCCAAAAGTCACTTTCCGATTTGAGGTTGAATCGGGTGTTATAGGAGGTGATTTCTATCCTAATTTATAAGAAATCCAAGCAACTAAGTGTTGAACTTCAAGGCCATACCGAGGCATGCGTTCGAGCTTCAATTCAACGTCAAGAAAAGTGGTTGGCTTGTTCGAATTTCAGGCCAATGCGCACGAATTGATACTGGCTTGGAGGGTGGTCGAATGTGTGGGGCTTTGCAGCTGTGGTAGCAAAAATCGACTCCCAATTAGAGTTTGGGAGATGCGTTAATGGAGGAGGAAAGGAGGAAGAAGAAGGGCAGCAGAGTGAGAGGAGAGAGAGTGTGATGGGGGGTGTCATGGGCAGGGAGAGGAGAAATAAGGGGAGTGCGCAAATTACCAAAATACCCCTCCCTCACTTTTTTGTGTCCCAAGCTGATTCGTATTCGATATGGCTAGTCTAATTCATAACCCGAATTCGAAACCCAAATTGATCTTATAATCCTTCATCAACTATTCATTCCCACATCTATCTAGGTTTGATTTAATAACATCGAACTACTTCTAAGGTCGACGACCAAATCGCATTCGGGTTCCTAATCGATTTAGTATTCGTTGATAATCTATATTACCGCTTACTAAAAATCATCAAAGGATTTTCAAAACAAATAATAACATTAATAAGTATAATAATGGTGACAAAAACATCCTTTTAATAAAATTATCGCTCACATAGGCACATCACTAATAATTTAACTCATATCGTTAAATAAAATAGGTTTTTATAATGCAAAAAATGCATCACGATCAACTTAACAGAAAAAAAAAAGGTATGCGGGCCTTACACAAACGTTCACTCACTGAGTTTAACTAGTGGTGGATGTTCGGTGTCGACAATCACTCCCAATTTATAGAAGATTTGAAATAACTAAAAGCTAGATTGCATGGCCACACTTGGGCACGCATTCAATGCTTCGATTCGCCGCCCAAGCCCACCAAAAACGTGGTGGTTCTTCTGTGTTTTCACCCAAATTTTGTGCTAGGGGTTTGTTAGCTTCTTGGGAAGGCTGAATAATGGTCAAAGGGAGCTGTTTTGAGGAGAATTCGAGGAATTTCAGAGCTTAGTGGCCACGTGTATGGAGGAGGAGAGCTGAGGAAAAAGATGAAGAGCAGAGAGAGAGAGGTGATGCTGGGGGGGTCGCGTGAAGGAGATACAAAACCTAGCAAAAGTTCTAGCGTCATTTTACTAAAATGCTCCTCATTTTCCCCTTTTTTATACCAAGCTTGTCCAATACTTAACACCGCCAGTCTAATCTCTCATCCCGTATCTTAAGGCCGAATCGATAATACGAGCTTTCGTCGATTGAACGTTCCCAAATTCATCAAGGTTCGGTTTAATAAACCTCAAAACTAATTCGAAGGTTGACAATCTAAAAGTATTCGGGATCCTACTCAATTTAGTAACTGTTAATGATCCATATTAACACTTATAAAAATCAATGAAAAATTTTCAAACTCATACCAATAATAATATTAATAGTGACAACAATATTCTTTTTAATAAAATTACCATTCCCGCAGGCACGTCACAAATAATTTGACTCATATCGTTACTAAAATACGATTTTATAAAATAAAAAAGAAAAGACAGCCAGCTTAACGTAAAAATAAGAACGCGTGTACTGCATATAAATATATATATATATATATATATATATATATATATATATATGTATATATATATATATATATATCCATATATGCATATATATATACCTAAAAATTCATATATGTATGTGTGTATGTGTTTATATATGTTTATATATATATATGTCTATGTATAAATATATCTATATATATATATATATGTATGTACATATATATATATGTACGCGTATGTGTGTGTGTGTGTTTGTACAAATACGTATATATTAATATACATATATATATATATATATATATATTTATATATATATATATATATATA
>JACYFF010031952.1:65964766-65986626 GCA_017589665.1 Selenicereus undatus
GACACATGAGTGTTAAAGAATGCATATGGGAGTTTGACCAACTCCAAATCAGAAATGGTTTAGAGGAAGAAACTGAGCTTATAATGCTAGGTTTCTAAGAGGGCTTGATCCAAACATTGCTGAGAAGGTTGAACTAGAACCTTACTGGACCTTTGAGGATGTGCGTAATATGACCATAAAGTTGAAAAACAATCCAAGAAAGAGACCACTCTCTAGTTCTCACTCACAACCAAACACGCAAACTAAGCCATATATTCATTATAAGCCCGAAGCTGCTCCAAGAGAAGATTAGAGCAAAGACTATGGTAAGAGCATTGCAAAAGAGTTTCCTAAGAAACATGACGGAAAAAAGTGCTTCAAATGCCGAGGGTGTGGTCATTTTCAAACTGACTACCTTCAACAGCAGAGCACTTACCATTACAGAGAACCATTAGAGAGATTGAGGCAATCAACTATACTCACTTGGAAACAAGTGAGGAAGAGGAAGAATTGGAGGAACAAGCTACGATCCTACCTCCTAATGTGGGAAAGATGCTTATAGTGAGAAGGATTTTTCATACGATGGAGGGTCCCCAGGAGAAAAACTAAAGAGAACATAGCTTTCATGCATTGTGTACCATCCAAGGCAAGGTATGTAGCTTGCGCATTGATGGGGGTAGTTGTGCCAATGTGGTTTCTGTCCGTTTGATTGATAAACTTAGACTACCAACTGTCCAACACCCATGGCCCTATCCACTTTAATGGCTATAGAAATTGAACTACATGTGATTAAACAAGCCCTGGTTGCTTACTCCATTAGTAACTTTAAGGATGAAGTGATTTGTGATGTTTTACCTATTGGCGCATGTCATATGTTACTTGGTGGGCCTTACCACTTTGATAAAAATTCCATTTGTCATGGAAAGACCAATACCTACTCCTTTAAAGTCAAAGTTCGAAGTTATACTTTGGCCCCTTTGGCCCTAAGTCAAGTCCATTCTAATATTAAGGTAAATGGAAAGGGAAACACAAGTGAGAAAGCCTTATTTCTAACTGAAACACAGGTTGAGAGCTCCATAGGTAATGGTAAAACTATTATGCCTTGCTAGTGTTAAAAAAAGGAAAGGAAGAGACACCCTTCAATCCTTTAGCTCAACCTCTTATTTAAGAGTTTAAGGATGTCTTTCCTGCCAAGTTTCCCTTGGGTTTGCCTCTATTTAAAGGTATTAAGCACCAAATTGACTTACTACCCAAAACTGCCCTACCAAATAATCCAGCCTATAGATGTAAACCCATTTAAACTAAGGAACCCCAAAGGCAAGTTCAAGAACTCATTGACAAGGATACATTAGGGAAAACATGAGTCCATGTTCTGTCCCAGCTTTGCTTGTTCCAAAAGTGGATGGAACCATCAGGATTTGTGTGGGTAGATATGCTATTAACAACATTATAATCAACTATAGGTACCCATTCCTAGACTTGATGATATGCTAGATGAGTTACATGGTTCTAAGTTGTTTTTCAGGATTGATTTGATGAGTGGATACCATCTGATTAGAATAAGAGGTGGAGATGAGTGGAAAACATCCTTTAAGACAAACCAAGGGTAGTATGAATCACTTGTCATGCCATTTGGTTTGTCTAATGCCCTTAGTACTTTGATGAGATTGATAAATGAGGTCCTTAAACCCTTCAGTGGTCACTTTGTTGTTGTATACTTTGATGATATTTTGATTTATAGCCAAAATGAGAAAGACCATAGGGAGCATTTAAGACAAGTATTTGAGGTTATGAACGAGCATAAACTCTATGCCAAGATAGAGAAGTGTGAGTGTTTCACTCCATAACTCACTTTCCTTGGCTTTGTGGTTTTAGCCAAGGGTATTCAAGTAGATCAAAGCAAGATTGAGCCAATCCAAACTTGGCGTCAACCCAAGACAGTCACGGAGGTAAGGAGTTTTCATGGTTTAGCTTCTTTTTACATGAGGTTCCTCAGAGATTTCAGCTCAGTCATGGCCCCCATTACTAAGTGTATGAAGAAAGGAGTTTTTGAGTTGTCCAAGGCTGGCCAAAAGGTCTTCAAAGATATTAAGCAAAAGCTTTGCCAAGCACTTGTCTTAGCCCTTTCAAAATTTTGAAGTCTTGTTTGAGCTTGAATGTTATGCAAGTAGAGTAGGGACATGAGATTTCCTAATCCAATCCAAGAGGCCCATTGCCTACTTTGGTGAGAAACTCAATGGTTTCAGATGCAACTACAACAGTTATCATGGGGAATTCTATGCTATTGTGAGGGCTTTGGCTCATTGGGATTATTACGTCAAGCCTAGGGCTTCTGCGTTGCATTCAGACCAACAAGCACTCAAATATATCAATAGTCAACACTATTTGAATCTAAGACATGCAAAATGGGTGGAGTTTCTACATTCATTCAACTTTACTTGCAAACGCAAGAGTGGAAAAGAGAATGTGGTTGCGAATTCCCTTTTCCAAAAGGTGTACCTTACTTTCTATTTTGAAAGCTAATGTACTTAGATTTCATTGAATCTAAGAAATTTACAAAGAGGATCTAGATTCCCAACTCTTAATCAAGGGGGTTCCTAAGGACAGCCCCTACACCATCCCCGAGGGCTATCTATTTTGAAATAACAAGCTTTGCATTCCTAAATGCTCTTTGAGAGAGCTATTGGTCTGAGAGGCTCATAGTGTTGCTCTAGCTAGCCATTTTAGCCTAAATAGGATTGTGATATTCTAAAAGATCATTTCTATTTGTATAAGATAGGAGGAGATGTTCATAAGATCATTTCAACTTGCTTCATTTATCACAAAGCCAACCAAGACTTATACACCCCACTGCTCATACCCCTAAGGCCTTAGGATGATATAAGTACGGATTTCATTATGGCTCTCCCTAGGACTTAGATAGGGAAGGATGCAATTATAGTGGTTGTGGATAGATTTTCAGACATGACCCAATTTGTTCCATACTAGAAAATTGATGATGCAAGCTAACTTGCCGAGATCTACTTCAAAGAGATCATTATGCTCCATGGTATGCCTAAAACAATTATGTCTAACAGTGACTCCAAGTTTCTATCTTACTTCTAGAGGATTTTATGGAAGTTATTAGGCACTAAACACTAGTTTAGTAGAGCCTATCGTCCCCAAACTGATGGCAAAACAAAGGTAACCAACCGGACTCTTAGAACTTCGCTTAGGGGTTTGCTGAGAAAATGTTTGAAAGATTGGGGTTTGAAGCTGTCCCTTTGACTGTGTGTAAGGGGTGAGCCCCATTATCCCTATTGAATTGCTACCCCTAGAAAGTGAGTTAAGGTTTAGCTATGATGTTGAGCTAAGAGCCTAAGAGATGAAGAAGTTGCATTAGCAGGTAAGCAATCATATTGAAAAGGCCAATGTATCTTATATGGAAAGAGCAAACAAGCAAATAAAACAAATGGAATTACGCCCGAGAGATCTAGTATGGCTACACCTCACAAAGGAGAGGTTTTCCATCTGGAAGAAAGAACCAGCTTATAGCAAGAGGTGATGGGTCATTCAAGGTCATTGAGAGAGTGGGAGATAATGCATAGAAGCTATAACTCCCTAGTGCTATGGCTATTTCAGCGACATTTAACATTGGACACTTGAGTCCTTATGTGGTGGACTGTTTTGAAGCCCCTTCAGATTTGAGGTCAAATCCGCCTGAAGAAGGGGAGGTTGATGCAGAGTAAGGCATCCAATAGATTTCCCTAAATCCAAATCAAGGTTATAATAGTGATCAAGCCAAGGAAGGCCAAGGCAAGCAAGCAATGACACAACAAATTCACTCCTTATTCTCCTATTCCATTTAGGAACTAAGTATGGTTTTGGATGGCATGCTCCTTGGATGACCTATGGGCAAGTCCCACTTTGTTAGACTCTATAAGATGTCTAGTTTCATTCAGGAAGCTCAATGTTAGCCTAAGTATTAGGAATTTGCTACATTGGTCCAAAATAGTGAAGGTAAGTTGTGTAGTTTCAGTTTGTCTGTATTGAAAGATTTGGCAGAATCACCACCTAAAACCTAATTTAAGACCAAAAGTTTTGGTCAAATGTTAGCCAACATCCTAAGGTATCAAGCCATGAAGCAAAATTCAAATCATGGCAAGTTCTTTATGGTAACTCAGATACATGTTGCCAATCGTTGCACGTTGGGCTCATGTCTGACCCGTTTGAGTTTCTGGTTGGTTCTCTCACCTAAACCTAATTTAGAGTTGATTTTTCTATTTGGGATGCTTATTAACATCCGCAGGAACCATGTCATGCATTAAAATTAGTTCTAAGTCAAGTGTAGGTTGGGGAACCAACTTGATTATTTTCAGCGCTCATTTGGGATGATTAGGCCTAAGCAAGTTGTTTTAACTTTGTTGTGATATTCCTTAATGGGGAGGGTTTGCTAACCTAACTTCTTGCTCCCTTGGCTCCTTGGACATTTAGAAACATCATCATAGCCTCTTTTGCAACTTTGGAATGCAACTAGCCTAAAGTGTGACAACCTGCAGCCTTCCTTTTCTCTCTCTGCCATATGCAGGTGGCTTAATTAGAGTTAATTGATCATGTTCAAGCTTCAGTTGATCCTAAAACAGAATGTATTACCTGGACTCGCAGTTGTTATTAGCTTAGGCTAAGCTTGTTTTGCAATTTCAATTTAGCTAAACTAGATTAAGGCTCTTAAGTGGCCTGCCTACTTGTTTTGGTAGCTTAGGGGCATGTATATAATCTTGCTTGGCTGCTTGTTAAAACTAGAATCCATGAATGAAAGCTCAGCTTCTAGTTTTTACACAAAACTCTCTCAAATCTAATTTTAAACAATCAGACTGGTTGTTAAATTTGATTGGTTTCCTCCAATCTAAACTTGGTGGCTTAGCCTTTATAGTTTGGAGGGTGGAATCCTTAATTAGCTTGCATGGTGGCATTGTCTTTATCCCTTTCATATCCTCTGTTTTGATTCAAACTCCATTACTGCACTAGAATCAAGCTTGCTCAAGATTGCAAATTGATCCTATTGCTTGATTTACTTAAGCTCATGCACCAGACAACAAAATGTAAATATATAAGCTCAATTAGTTGGAAAAAAAAACAAACAAATTGCAACAGGAAAAAAGGATCATTAGTGTCTAATAGCAATAACTTAAGGGTCACCAAAGCAAGCGTAATGCCAAGAGAAAGATACGAAATCTTGTGACTCAAACAATTAGAATTTCAATGAAAGTATAGTGTCCCACAAATCCATCCAAAGGGATATTCTAATAAAACAAACAAATGAAAGAAAGTAACAAGGTGTGGATAAGGTTCCTGGAGAGTAAAGAAACCATCTTGAGTGACGATGGAGTACTAGTGCAAGTGTATGCATGCATTAGGTACAAGAACAAATTCAAAATATGAGATTTTAAGGTTAAACATGGCAAGCATAGAAGTAAAACTTGAATATATGACATCACAAAGCTGATAATAGTACAAGATAAGATTCAGGTTCATAAAAGAAATCCAAATTTTCTATTTAAACAAGAAAGATATGAACAAAACATAATGACAACTATCATTCCCCAGAAGCAATTGGTTATAACTCAAGAGCCACCAAGTGAACGTATCTCCAAAGGAAAAACATAAGGAATGTCAAACAAATTCAAAGTTCAATATAAGCTCAACAAATTGATTCCAAAAGGATACTCATCCCAATTTAAGAGAAAGCAAATAAAGAGATGAGATAATCATTAACAAAAGCAAGTGGAAGGAATCTAAGAGGTAAGAGGAGAACGTAGGTATGTGGGTTAACGTAGTAAACATGAGAGTCAAGTGAATATATAAGATAACAAAGTTATAGTGACAAGCACATGAATAAAGGTAGGGCATCACAAAGTTCCAAAATGATATATGGCACAATTTACTGGAATGATAAAGATAACAAAAATAAAATAGTGACAGTTATTCCTAAGGGGTGATTACAATAAGATTAGAAAGAAGTCATTCAAATGAGGCAGAACAAAAGTAGAAAGATTTTAGAGAATTGTAGGTACATAGATTAGTGGGTTAAGGGAAATAAAGAGGCGGTTATAGGCTTTACTAAGTAACATGCCACAAGGGTCACTCATCCCGTTAGTACCAACATTAGGTCATTTCTTGCCAAGGACTATCTACTTTGGCTCCCTATCTCTTACATCAATTCTATTCCCAAAATCAACTGAAATAATATGTTTCAAGTAGTCTAGGTTAACTATTAATTCCTGATAACACTTGAGGTAGACAAATCTTTAAAGAACTTTCGAACATATGTGAATGGACCATTTATCTTTTGATGCCTTTGGCTCATTTGTCTCGTGCAATTCTTAGTTTTTGTTTCCACAATGAGTCTCAAGACATTTTTCACGTTGATCATCAGTTTCAAGCCACACATGAAACATTTCTGATCACATACACAACATATAAAACAAAGGAACGTAATAAATGCATAATACAGGTAAAGAGACAACATGCAATCTAGTTACCATTTCCAGCACTCCTACTCCGTTTAGCACCTATGTCTGTAAGTTTTAAGCATTACCTTAGGATTTGGTATCCTAAGGGAGCCACTAGGTTAAACCTTTAACTTCGACACCACTCAGTGATGCCCCAGAAAATCTTATTTATTTTTGTTCTAATTAATCTTTAGCCTAATTAATGCAATGAAAAATAACTACCATATTTCATCATGAAATACAAGGCAAAAGGGATTTTATTGAAATAAGAAAAATATAATCCAAAGTTAACAGTCAAACGTCAATGGTCACAAGTCAACTCCAAGTCCAACACTACTTTATGCTACTAAAAATTTAACTTAAGCGCCCACGTCCCATCGCCATACAGCACGCTAGTACCTCAAAACAAAACATTTTGAACGGTGACACTAAGCTCAATAGTGCCTACCCCTATCCATGAAACAGTTATTTAGATTCATCTCAACTATTGGGGGGGGGGGGGGGTGTAAGCGAGAAACATTTAAAATAATTCGAAATAAGATTGGTTCCCAATCATTTCAAGATCTTTAAATTGTAATTTCTTTACCAGTATTCAATACAAGAAATAGACTATAGTTAATGGCGAGCGACCCCAGTAAAGGGTCCGATGGGTTACTAGAGCCCATCTTGGCATACATTCGCCTACCATGGAACGTACGCGAACAACCACATACAACAACCCGAGGACACTAACATGTCTTTATATGATGCTAAACCTACCCTAATCTTGGGAGGCACCCTTCTCCGAAGACATCTTAATCTTTTACTTTAGGATTTAGTTCTTTAAGAATAAGTTCATTTGGCTCCCAGTAAGCCCTACCATTCTCATCAAAATTTCTATTAACTTAGCAAAACCACTTTTAAGCATGAACGACATAAATATAAATATTCAATTGCAACATAATATAACATGTTTAGACATTCATAAAATCACATGTCGTAGCTCAAATTTTAGACATAAGGTCCCCTCACTACAAAAAGCTTGCTTCCCTCCACATTTAATTTTGCTATTAACCACACTTATAAGTGTAGAAATAACTGTTACGCACACTTAGTCTAAATGTGGGGAAGATAAGTGTGTGGAAGTGTTCTCCACACTTAATGGAAATGCGGGTAGACCTATATTTCCCACATTTATAAATGCGAAGTAAGTACTAATTACCCACAATTTATGTGTGGCTATTTTACACTATGCCCACTCTGGAATATGCAAGAAGTAATAATTTTCCCCACACTTAAAAGTGTTACTAGTGTCGTTTTAGTTTTTTTAAAAAATAATGATGATAATTAATATAAAACTTATTAAGCTAAAAATAGAACAATTGTATACAATTGTTCTTTTTTTAATTAACAAGCTTTATACTAATTACCGGCATCACCCCACATAAAAGAATAAAATTAACAAACTAACAAATTAAAATAAATCAAACATCAATTAATTAAATAAATTACACATTAGTGCGTCGAAAAAAGTAATTATAGATATAACAACAAAGACTAAGGTAATCAAAACTAAATATTATTGCATTGTTTTGAATCCATCTAGCTAATTTTAGATACAAGACAATAGCTCATCGGTAGGGATGTATGATGTATTCAACTCCAGCATTTGTTTGATACAGTTCTCTCTTCCCAACCCCTGATTTCATAAATCTCAGCAAACTTAATCGATTTGGGGCTGACAATAGCTTGTATGTGTAACCTGTATAGCTTAAGCCATGTCCGAATTGATATACAGGCTTCTCAGTGTACAAACAATAGGTCCTTCAAGGATATCATCGAGAAGGATTCGCCCACATGTTCATGTCATTCATGCAGCATCCCACCTGTCATAATGAACCCAGAGTTTCTTATTAGCTCACTCGTTACACCAACTGCATATACAACCACATTATGAACAACAGAATCATAAGCTTAAGACTATGGCAAGTCTGTCTTTTCCTATTACCCCTAGCAAGGACCACTAATTACCGAACCACTATAAGGAAAATAAATTAATTAACCGAGACAAGGCTTTGTCAAATTATATAATTTGCACTACATGTAACAGGAGCCGCCTAATGGAAACACCACCACTGCCCAATGTGGGTCACGTACTCACATTTAACAGGGCCTAAGGAGATTCACACATGCAGTCTCAATTTTGCGAGCTGAGACAGATTACACTTCACCCATAAAAAGACTTTGACAAAGACCTTTCGCCACAAGGGATAAAGCCCAATTCCATAAGGAGTGGGTTCGAATCCCAATAAAGCCAAGGGATTATATAGTGGCCCTAGTTTCATCCTTGTATTATCCTCTGGATAGTTAAATAAAATGCCATTATAAGTTCAATACTAACCTGGATTATAATCTCCAAACACAACTTTTACAAGTGCTTTGCCACCACCTTCACCTGGATACCCAACCCAGAGAATGCTAGCAATTCTTCGATCTCCCTTGGCAAAAGATACATCTAGGGGCACCATGTTCTATATGAGTTGAACATTACCATCAGCGCAGGTCATTAAACACACAAAAGCTGAAGAAGGCACCAAATGGAGAAGGAACTTTTGCATACAATTTATCTAGCCAGTGCATACATGGCACAAAAACGAGCATTGTATCTGAAGCACCTTGTCAAACACTAGGCAAGCATCTTATTACTTGGATGGAGAATGATGATCAACATAATCAGGCATAAGAACAACAACAGGCCAAAACTCTAAAAGTAAAAGATCATATCGTCAAAATATTTTAAGTCTTCAGCGACAAATTAAGGTTGTATTATAGTTTTATATTTGGCAACACAATGAAACGTAAGATCATTGAAATCAAATAATGAGGTTGACAATATATTATACAAGCATCGATTGTTCGATTACATGCATAGCTAGAGCCATTTTCAAAGTGGATAGGTTTAATTGACATACACCAAAAGGATTGTCTCGCACCTCAAATACAGACTATTACAAAAGACACACAAAGCGGGGTCACAAAGAATGCACAAGATGAGTCTCCAAAATCTATTATCAACTTAAAAGTGAAGAATCTACATGCAAGTGAGCTTTTGGGCTATGCTGCCTGTAGCAGCAGTGGCAGTGTGGAAACCAACATTTAGGCGAAAGGTGTAACAGCTTTTGGGGATGATATTGTAATCCATGTCGGGCCACCTAATTGTGCCATAAAACATACTGAGAATGAAGCTCTTTGGACAAGAGAGAATGTTCACTGTGAAACAGATAGGGCATCTAGTATGAAGAGGACAAGGGTGTCACCTAAATTTAGCATGTTGAAAATTGTTGTTCCTAAAGATGATAATCAGATGACAAAATTGGCACCAACTGACAACTATTGAAGCCACACCTAAAGTAAAGGGCTCCAGAACATCAAGTTACCTTCAATTCAGAGCAATGAATTTCTTCAATAAGGCGAATTTAGCTGTTCTCTTGTGCATTAATCCTAATTGCTTCAAGAAAAATTGGCGACTTCTCATTAAGGGAATTTCCCCTCTTTTATGGCTTGTGATTGATCTCCAGTACTTACCTTAGCCTATGAGGGTCATGCCATTTTGCAGTTATGCAAATGTGTTACTACTTTGAAGAATATGATGCAAAAGCATCAATACTTACAATTTAGCTCTTCAAATCAGCATCATTACGATTTTTACCAGATTTCAACCTCAAATCCTCCAATTACTGATAACAGTTTTGGAATTAGACTTGAACTATCTATAATTATTAAAATTCGTTTGAAATTACTAATAATTAGGAGAAAGAGAAAAACTCACCTCGAATCCAAGCTAGAACGACTTTTGTGATCGATTTGGGCGCCTGAAAACTGGGAATTCGACCTTCTGCTGCTGTCACACCCAAACCCACGCTCACAGACCCAACCCAAAATCGACTGAATTTTTGACTCTCTAGTTCAGGGTTGCAGATGATGTTTATGCTGCGAATCCCCCCCCCAATGTATAGAGGAATTGGAGTGGCTAAAGATGGGGTTTTAAGGCCGAGCTTGCGCACATGTTCGGTGCCTCAAATCGCCGCCCGAACAGACCACAAACATGGTGGTCTCTCACTAATTTCGCCCAAAACACTCAGTAATCAGTTTGTTTGATGTTGGGGAGGTCGGATGTAAGGAATTGCGAGTTGGATTGAGTAAAAATCAATGGAATTTGGTGCTTGTTGCGGCGTGTTTGGAGAGAAGCATAAGGAGAGAGATGGGGGCTCGGGGTTGCGCGAGGAAAAAGAAGCCAGGCGTGGGTCTGGCTTGTGTTAACAAAAATGCCTCCCCTTTTCCTTTTTTTTTAAAAGCTTGCCCAACCATCTGTTATTCATATTTTAAACCCAAATCGTTAATACAATCTCTCGTCGATTACTAGTCCCCAATTATATTAAGGTTCAATTTAATAATCAACAAAACTAATTCTAAGAATCTAGTCATATTCGAGAATCTACTCGATTTAGTACCTGATAATAATTCTTATTGAAGATTATTCGAAATCATCATAAAATTTTCAAACCTAATAATAACAATAACAATAACAACAATAATATTCTTTTGAATAAAATTATCACTTACGCAAGCACATCGATATTAATTTAACTTATCTAGTTAGTAAAATATGATTTTACAATATCATAACGTAGGATAGCAAGCTCAACGTAAGAATAGAGAACACAGATATCATAGATTGATTGAGCGCTGAGCTATTTTTGCTTTTTTGGAGGGTAGGCTGGCAAAGTTCCCACTAATTGATCTTTCATGTGATAATTTTATTCTGCTATATATTTGTTTTTTTTTTAATTGTTTGTTTTATTCCTTTAGCTAATATATTTAGATATAAATATTGAAATAGTTTGTACAAATTGCCTCATTAATATAATAAAAAGTAATTATAAAAGCTCTTTTTAATTCCCCACACTTAATAAGTATAGGAATAGGTTCATACTTTACCCACACTTGTTAAATGTGGAATTGAGGAAACTACTAAATCTTATCATTTTTCTCCCCACACTTTAATTAAGTGTGGTGATATAAATGCGGGAGGATGCATTATTTTTTGTAGTGCCTTGACATATAAAGTCACATAGACAATTTATGAACATCCAAAACACATTTTAAAGGGGCAACCAATAGGAGTTAAGGCATAGACATTACCTTAATAAAGTGTACAAACCTAGTTTGAACTTAATCATAGATTATTAGGCCTAAATGATAAAATAAAATATCACAACATCGTAAAAGCAAGATTTTCAACCCGAAAGTCAAGTAAGCCACTCAGGTCACATGGCTATGGCTAATTGATGCATATTTACCTCAATCCAACTCACAAGAACACTCAAGAGTAGACTCGGATTGAAGGAGATGGAAGACCAAAAGCAAGATGAGAAACAAGAGCTTGGATAATCAAGTGACCTTTCAAGCGATAATCCTAAGAGCCACCCTTGGAGAACACTTGGGCAATCTCTTTAGATCAACTAGTTACAGAATTGAATCACCTTCTAGTTTAGATAAAGAGACCTAGAGACCCACTTGAGCTGCCAAGCTTAAGATATAACACTAGGAGTTTCAATGGAGAGAGTTTTCAACTCACAAAGTTCATATCTTCAAAAGTGATTACAAAATGAGGGCCAAGGCTGGTTTTGTTCTCCTTCAGCCGAGTTCCCCTCTACTATGTAGCAAAAACTAAGTTAGTACATGGGGGGAAGAGTAAAATACATCCCATCGATCACTTACTAGGTTAACACATAACTTACTAGCTGAATCTACCTCATTGGGGATCATGATGAATCCCAAATGAGGTGTCAAGCTAACAAAGGTCCTAGAATGTAGTAAAAAGAGTCAATTCAGCAATTCGGAAAAGCTAAACCCAAGGAAAAAGCCCCTTTGTACCAGCTAGTGAGTAACCGGTTACAAGGGTGTTTTTCTTGTCCTTTTGGCTGGATAAAACCAACACAAGGGGGTGCCTTGGATGGGATTTGAACCCATGACCTGATAAATATTTATGTCCCCTTTCATGTCCTCAAATTTCAGAAAGCATGGCCTTAAGTTGTTGGTCCAAACCTCCCTTCATTTCGGACTGTGCTAGATTAGCGCCTATCATGCAGCGTGGGAGTGATCTTGCTGTTTGAACAACCAAATGACCTCCAAACCCTTTGCAACTTGTTTCATTGCATTCCTAACATCTTAAACTTAAAGAGAGGGGGCAAGGTAGTCACTCATCCCCTCACCTTCAAGTCCCAAAGTTTGCACAAAATTAGGCCAATTTCCGGTTGAATCTGCCCACATTCTATCCAATTGCTCCAAGGTGTTTTTGACCAAGGCATGCATGTTCTTTACTTCCTTGGAGCTTGGATGGATGTGTAGGCTAGATGGTTGCTCATCCAAAGCTTGGTCTTGATGGCCCCCATCATTCTTCCCGGCTTAATTGGAGTTTGACCTCAAACTCGGTATCTCCTCATGTCATCATATTATGGGCTTAAGTCAGCTATGTTGAAGGTGGAAGACACCCCATACTCACCAGGAAGGTCTACCTTGTATGCATTTGGACCAATCTTCTTAAGGATTTCAAATGGTCCGTTCGACCTTGGCATTAACTTGGACTTACGCTTGCTTGGGAACCTTTCTTTCCTCAAATGAATCCACACTAGGTCCCCGGGCTGAAAATGAGCCTCTCTTCTCTTCTTGTCGGCATAGGACTTGGCTTGCTTGTTTGACTTTTCAATCCTCTCCCTCACCTTGGCATGAAGTTCTTGAATCTCTTTTGTTCTTTTCTTGGCCTCCCAACTAAACTTAGTGGGATTAGAGATAGGAACATGATCAAGGGGAGTCTGTGGGTTGTTCCCGTACACTACTTGGAAGGGTGAGAGACTTGTGGCCTTGTTTGGGGTTCGATTGAAGGCAAACTCCACATGACAAAGTTACTCATCCTAACCTTTAATGTTCCTTTTCACCAACACTCGAAGTAGGGTGCCCAAAGTACCATTTATTACCTCGGTTTGGTCGTCCATTTGGGGGTGGCAAGAGGTGCTGAATTTGAGATGAGTGCCAAGCCTCCTCCACAAGGTGAGCCAAAAATGACTTAGGAACTTTGAATCACGATCGGACACCATACTCCTTAGAATGCCATGTAACCATACAATCTCCTTGAAATAAAGATTAGCCACTTGTGAAGCATTAAATGTAGTGTGACACGCCATAAAGTGAGCCATCTTTGAGAATCTATCCACTACCACCATGATAGAGTTCTTATGCCTTTGATTCCTTGGCAATCCCGTGACAAAATACAAGCTAACATCCTCCCAAGGCCCTTGAGGAACCGCCAAGGGGGTGTAGAGACCTTGAGGCCGAATGTGATCGTTGGCCAGTTGGCAAGTGGAGCATCTTTTGATGAAATGCTCTACATCCCTTGACATCTTTGGCCAAAAGTAATGTTCCTTGAGCATGGAACATGTCTTCTCAAGTCCAAAATGGTCGGGTAGAGCTCCTCCATGAAGCTCTTGAATCAAAAGCTCCCTACACCTACATTTGGGAATGCATAACCGATTTCCTTTGAAAAGGAAATCATTCTCCAAGTGAAAGGACCCGTGTGCATGACTAGAACAACTTCAAGGATAACCTTGAAATCTTCATCTTGAGCATACTTGTCCTTGATACACTCAAATCCAAGTACCTTGGACTCAAGAGTAGAGAGCAATAGGTACCTCCTAGAAAGTGCATCGACTCCTTTGTTCATTTGGCCCGCCTTGTGTTGGATCACAAAATGGAAGGATTGCATGAACTCCACCTACTTAGCATGTCGTGGATTGAGTTTATGTTGACCTTGAGTGAACTTCAAAGCTTGGTGATTCGTATGCAGGATGAACTCACCTCCCACCAAATAATGCCACCGATGCTCTAATGCCCTCACAATGGCATACCACTCCTTATCATTTGTAGAATACTTCCTCTTGGCATCATTTGGCTTTTCGCTAAAGTAAGCAATGAGCTTCTTTTCTTGTGACAACACGACCCCTATCCCAACTCTGGAAGCATCGCACTCCACTTCAAATAACTTGGAAAAGCTAGGAAGTGCTAGAATGAGGGCACTAGTTAGCCTTTCTTTGATCTCCTCAAAAGCATGTTGACCTTGTTCACTCCTTTCAAAGTGCTTGGCTTAGAGAACCTCGGTCATGGGTGCCATGATTGAGCTAAAATTGCTCACAAATCTCCTATAGAAGGAGGCCAAGCCATGGAAGCTTCGAACTTGTTGGATGGACATAGGAGTAGGCCACTCACGGATGGCCTTAATTTTCTCTTCATCCACTTGAATGTCTTTGGGCGAAACCATGTAACCCAAAAACGTCACTTGAGAAGAGAAGAAATGGCACTTTTCTAAGTTGCCATAAAGTTGGTATTGAGCCAAGGCACTCAAGACCTCATGTAAATGCTTGGAATGCTCCTGCTCTCCACGGCTATACACCAAGATGTCTTTAAAGTATACAACGACATATCTCCCAATGAATGGCTTGAGAACTTGGTGCATAAGCCTCATGAATGTGCTAGGTGCATTTGTTAAACCAAAGGGCATAACAAGCCACTCATAGAGACCACCCTTGGTTTTGAAAGCCATCTTCCATTCATCTCCCTCATAGATGTGGATTTGGTAATAACCACTTCTAAGATCAATCTTAGAGAAGATAGTGGCCCTATGAAGCTCATCAAGAAGATCCTCCAATCTTGGAATGGGGTAAAGATACTTAATGGTGATCTTGTTGGTAGCCCTATTGCCCACACACATCCTCATGGATCCATCCCTTTTAGGAACAAGCAAAGTCGGAATGACACAAGGGCTAAGACTCTCACGGATTAGGCCCTTAGATAAGAGCTCATCCACTTGTCTTTGAACTTCTTGTGTCTCTTGGGGATTCATGCGATAGGTCGGCTTGTTTGGGAGTGTGGGCCCAGGAATGAGGTCAATTTTGTGTTGGATTGATCTTTGAGGGGGTAGGCCGTGGGGTATCTCTTGCGGAAAGGCATGGGAAAAGGCTTTTATGAGGGGGTAAGCAAAGGATGGGAAAAATCCCTTACTTCCGCTGGTTCTTGGCCTAAAAGAATCCACTCCTTGAGGGCATCAAACTCATGGAGTTGTGAGTGGAGTAAGGTAGTGAGAAATACATCCAACTTGGGATTGTCTTGAGGCTTCTTTTGTAGGCTAGGCTTAAGGGGGGTAAGGGTGATTTTCTTGTGATCTTTGGTGAAGGTGTAAATATTCATTTGGCCATCATGCATAACACTCCTAACAAAAAGCCATGGTCGGCCCAAAAGGACATGACAAGCGTGCATGGCCACAATGTCACACCAAACTTCATATTTGTAAGTCTTTCCAATGGACAAAGAAACTAGACACCGAGTTGTGATTGGCAAACTCCTACCTTGATTGAGCCGTTGAATTATGTAAGGATGTGGATGCGGTGTGATTGAAATTTTGAGCTTGTCCACCATGGTTTTGGAGGCCACATTAGCACAACTTCCTCCATCAACAATGAGGGAGCATACTTTCCCACTCACAGTGCATCTAGTGTGGAAAATATTCTCCCTTTGTTCCATGTCTTCTTGAGAGGCCATTCCACTCAAGGCTCTCCCAATCACTAACAATTCTCCTTCATCCGACCCTTCTTCTACCTCTTCCAAGATTCCGGTCATGTACAATCCTTTCTCTTCTTCCCCCCTCTCCTCTTCACCTTTTAGCTCCTTTAAGGAAGCTTGATAATCAGCCAAAGAGACCATTCTTTTGTTTGGACATTCGGAAGCATAATGCCCAAGGCCTTGACAACGGAAACACCGGACCTTGCTAGGGGTTTTGGTGGGGGTTTTGAGGGTGTTTGTGCGGCGGTGGTTTGAGGGGGTTTCGGGTTTGAGGTTGGGAAAGGTTTTTGAGGGGTGCATGGGGGTTTTTGAAAGCCATACGGTCATGGGGTAGGCTTAGGAATGAGGTTCTTGCCTTTGAGCTTCTTTTGCATTTCGACCTTGTGAGCTAAAGCACTTAACTCATCAAGGGAGGTGTATGGGTGTAACTCAATAACATTGGCAATTTGCTCATCACGGCCACTCAAATAACGGACTAAGGTTTGAGAATCATCCTCCTTCAAATCACACTTCAAAAGGAGTTGTTCAAAGTTCCTAGTGTACTCCTCTGCACTTTTAGAACTTTGTTTAAGATGATGGAGTTTAAGGAAATTATCTTGAAGATAATGTAGGGGTAAGAACTTGGCCTTAATTTGGATTTCATTTGCTCCCAAGTCTTAATCTTACTTTTCCCCTTCCTTACTCTCTTGGTCACAACATTAGACCACCAAATTGAAGCATACTTTCTAAGTTTTAAGGCAACTAGCTTTACCTTTTTGCTTTCCGAAATATCCTTGTAGTCGAAGACTCTTTCAACTGTTTGCAACCAATCAAGGAATATGTCCGGGTCAAGTTGGCCCTCAAACTCGGGAATGTCAACTTTGAAGTCACCAAAGCTTCGTTCTCTTTGCCCTTGATGTCGGATAGGCCTTTGTCCATACTCTTCTTCACTTGAGTTGCTAACCGGGTTGCTTCCCTCAGAGTCATCATAGTTATGGTGCTTGCTTGAGCTTCTAGAGCTCCATAAGCTTCTCCTTTTCTGTTCCATGAGTTGGCCAAGTTGGTTTTGTACATACTTGAGTTGAGCCTCAAGTTTGGCCTTCTCCTTAAGGGCTTGTTCTGCCACTTGTTCGGGGGTGAGGCTAGAAGACATGGTGATGGATTTAGAGTGAGGAGTGATTGATGTAGGACGGGGAAGGGGTGGCACGGTGTGTTGAAATGGGAAGAGGCATGCCGGGTGGTGGCACGGTCATGCCTGGTAGGCACGGTGTGGCTGTGATACTTTTCTGGTTGGGTACGACTGGAATTTTGTGGTGAAAGTGTTTGGGGCTGTTTTGTAAGTTTTGTGTTTGGGTGTGTGTTTAGGATGATGGAAGCTTGGGTAAGAGGGCAGCCTAAGCTCTTACACCAATTTGATGTAGATTACCTCACCAAGATGCAACTCACAAGAACACTCAAGAGTAGACTCGGATTTAAGGAGATGAAAAACCGAAAGAAAGATGAGAAACAAGAGCTTGGATAATCAAGTGACCTTTCAAGGGATAATCTTAAGAGCCACCCTTGGAGAACACTTGGGCAATCTTTTTAGATCAACTAGTTACAGAATTGAATCACCTTCTAGTTAAGATAAAGAGACCTGGAGACCCACTTGAGCCACCAAGCTTAAGATATAACACTAGGAGTTTCAATGGAGAGAGTTTTCAACTCACAAATTTCATATCTTAAAAAATGATTACAAAATGAGGGCCAAGGCTGGTTTTGTTCTCCTTCAACCGAGTTCCCCTCTACTATGCAGCAAAAACTAAGTTAGTACATGTGGGGAAGAGCAAAATACATCCCATCGGTCACTTACTAGGTTAACACATCACTTACTAGCTTAATCTACCTCATTAGGGCTCATGATGCATCCCAAATGAGGTGTCAAGCTTAGAAATGTCCTAGAATGCAGCAAAAAGTGTAAATTCAGTAAGTGGGAAAAGCGAAACCCAAGGAAGAAGGCCCTTTGTACCGGCAAGTGAGTAACCGGTTACAAGGGTGTTTTTCTTGTCCTTTTGGCTGGATAAAACCAACACAAGGGGGTGCTTTGGATGGGATTTGAACCCATGAACTGATAAATAGTTATGTCCTCTTTCATGTCCTCAAATTTTAGAAAGCATGGCCTTAAGTTGGTGGTCCAAACCTCCCTTCATTTCGGACTGTGCTGGATTAGTGCCTAGCCTGCAGCATGGGAATGATCTTGCTGTTTGACCAACCAAATGACCTCCAAACCTTTTGCAACTTGTTTTATTGGATTCCTAACATCCTAAAATTAAAGAGAGGGGGCAAGGCAGTCAATCATCCCCTCACCTTCAAGTCCCAAAAGGTGCATAAAACCGGGCCAATTTTCGATCGAATCTGCCCACATTTTGTTCGATTGCTCCAAGGTGTTTTTAACCAAGGCAAGCATGTTCTTAACTTCCTTGGAGCTTGGATGGATGTGTAGGCAAGCTGGTTGCTCATCCAAAGCTTGGTCTTGATGGTCCCCATCACTAATGCCCCCAGATATTGATTTTGAAGCACTTACGAAACTTTTAAAAGCTCATTTACTAAATAAAAGCTAATATTGAAATTTAAACCAATTCGTGTTTGTGAGCAGTTTCATGTCAATGTTTTGACTTAGCTTGCACAGGCTATAACTTCACTTAGAAATATTGAATCAAGATGCATGAGCACCATTTGGAAACCACTCTATGTCTTTTATAACTGTTAATTTTATGAGTAATCACACATCATAGAAAATGCCTCAACTTTTACACTTTTTATCTGGTTGGTTTCAGGTCAAGCGTGCGCACTTACAATTGTAAATTCATTTGTCCATCATTTTAAGCTAAACTTGACCATCAAAATTATTAAAAGAATACACTCGCAAATCCCCATCTTTGACTCTATTTTCTTATTTTTAGTCAGGTATATAGTTCTAGTTTATTCCTTAAAGTTAGGGTAGTGCAGGTCCAACTTCTAATCATGCCTAAACACACATTCCATGCATGAAATCATGATATCCGATGAAGAAAAACCACAGAATCAATTTTAAATCATTCCTAGAAGCCCACACTACCTCTAAAATTCAATAAAACCTAGCTAAGCCCTCCAAGAGAAATTTAGAAGAGAGTAGTTGAGGATTTTACCTAAAAGATTGAGATGGGTCATCAAGAGGGAGAATTTTCTTCATTAAGCAACCAAACATCTAAAACTTTAATTCATAAAACATATTAGAAGATTAATCAAGGCTAAAGGAATGAATCAAACCTAACACTTGAAGATTTAGGGCTTGGAAGAAACAACCCTAGCCATGTCTATTCTCCCCAAAAGGAGAAGTAACAAACAAGGGAAGAGGAGGTGACAGCTTGCGGTGGTCAGATAGTCGCTGACGATAACATACGATAGCAGTGGAGCTAAAGGATTGCTAGTGGTTGGGCCATGTGGAAGAGGGAGAGGGAAAAGGTGTGTGAGCCAGCGAGAAAAGGATGTGAGACCTAGGGGGTTATGTGATTTCACATTAAAGAAAGCTGCAGCCCCTTTTTTTTTTGATATCACGGCGACAAAAAGGAGAAATGGAGAATTAGTTTTCTTGTCAACTTTGACTAATGGGAGGATTTTCAGGGATACTATGATCCCTTCCAATTTTGAATTATTCACTTTCTCAACCATCGAAGTATAGTGTAGGAATTTTCTAAACCCACAACTATGAAAATGAATTTTCTAAACCATTGAACTATTATGCAATTAATTTGTAGAGAACAAGTTACTATTGAACTTTTTATAAAATTCCAAAGACTTTTCATATTTCCAAACTTAACCACAATCCTTAAAAACTTACTTTAAAAAATTTTAATTTTATGCATGTGTAATTTCTCTCATAAGTACACATAACATAAACCAAATAATATTTAGAATTAATGGTCCCTAAGTCCCTATTTAAAAATTAAGTAAGGCTTATACAAATCAGAAGATTGAGTTTACACACAGACAGCGTGATGAGAAGATAACGACTGCACAATGTAAAGTAACACTAACAATCTCACTACTTGAGTTATATATTAAAGAGTAGATTGCTGAACAACAAAAGCGATTATGCAAACAAATCTACTATGATAATCCTCTAAAATTTTTGGATAAAGACGAGACATTTACAAAGATTTCTTTATTAAATCCCAATGCTATCATTCGAGTCAAACAAATGGTATATACACAACAAGATGTCCAAGAATTTAATAAGCAAATCAGAGAACTTATGGATAAAGGACTTAGGAATTGCAAGAGTCCTCACACCAATTCTACTTTTTGTGGTAAGGAATCATGCTAAGGAAAAAAGAGGAAAAACAAGAATGGTAATGAATTACAAGAAGCTTAATGATAATAGTGTCATTCATGGTTATTATATTCCTAAGCATATTAGTTATTGAAAGTGGGTTGTAAAACTCGATACAGATAAATTAAAATGGATGAAGAAAGCATTCATTTAACTACTTTTAGTGCCCCTCAAGGACATTATGAGTGGATAGTAATGCCATTTGGTCTTAAAAATTCACCTCAAATATTCCAAAGAAGAATGGATAATATCTTCACAGATCTTAATCGTTGCTACCTAATTTAAATTGATAATGTCCTTGTCTTTTCCAAAACCATAGAACAATATAAATATGATGTCCTACCCATCACTTAAAGGTGCATTGATCGTGGTATTATTCTTAGTAAGAATAAGTACATTTATGCTGAACAAGAAATTCAGTTTTTAGGTCTAGAGATAAAAGCTAGACAAATCATCCTACAAAAGTATATTCTAAAAAAAAATTCTCAAAAAATTGAAGATAGGAAGCAATTAGAAAGGTTTCTTAGATGTCTTACCTATAATTCACGTTTCATTAAAAATCTAGCTAAATTGAGAAACCCATTGCAGTAGAAACTTAAGAGAGAAGTAAGGTGGTAATGGACTACTAGTGATCAAAGATTGCTCAAAGCTTCAAAAAGATGGGTAAAAATCTTTCTTTTCTTAATTTGCTTAATAAAGGAGATGAGTTAATTTGTGAGACAAATGTCAGCAATGAGCATTGGAGTGCAGTGCTCAAAATCAAAGAAGGAGAAAAACTCCGTAAATATTGCAGTGCAAATTTTAGTAAAGTAGAATACAAATATCCCATGATGAAAAAATAAATCCTTTAGTCATAAGGGAAATTGAAAAGTTCTTAATCTTTTTAGCCCCAAAACATTTTCTTATTCAAACTGATTGCAATGGAATACTTGGTTTCGTTAAAAAGAATTTATCAAATATGCAAGTGAAAGGGTGAATCCTGCATTGACAATTATGACTTAACCAATTTTCTTTCTCTATTGAACATATACAAGAATCGAAGAATTCTCTGGCAAATAGTTTAACTTGCGAACTCATAAATGGTGATCATCAGAGTAGAACTCCTACCAAAAAAAGAGGAAAAATCCTAAATGCAATGCCCTTACTACTAAAATGGATTTCTCCTTCTAGTAGAATCCTTATGGATACTTTGGAATTCCATACAAAAAGTAGATCATATTTTGGACTACTATCTTTTTCCTATCTAATGGCGCAAAGATTTAGCCTTTTAGACTCACAAATGAATTACCTAAGGTGTCCTTATGATATTAAAGAAAAAATAAGTTCCCATGTTCAAGAAAAAAACGGCTCAACGACTCGTATGCAACATGCAACATGCAACACACACACACACACACACACACACATAT
>JACYFF010031952.1:65993092-66122753 GCA_017589665.1 Selenicereus undatus
TATATATATATATATATATATATATATATATATATATATGTATATATATATATATATACATGTATACATATATATATATATATACATATATATATTGATTCTGGAGGTTCTCTTTTGATGTTGTTGTAGGTGTCGTGGGATGAATGAACGGGTTTGTCTTGCAGGACGTGAGCAACACCAAACATCCCTTCTCCTTCACGGTCCGACATGCAAAAAGGGCACCACCGGGTTCTGGATTGGGGAACACGTCTCCAACGGTCATGTCTGTCAAAGGTCCAAATCAACGCAGAGAGAGATATAATGTGGAGTCAATAGAGAGTCAAACTGCCATCTCCGTTCCCGAGGTTGGTAGGTGACTATTTTTAACTCTTTCGGCATAGTGGTAAAATAGTAATCTTACCTGGGCTACTCCATATAGGCCGTATGTCTGGCCAAGAAGGGTCCTGGGTAGAGCCCCTAGGGTCCCGCTCCATGCCCATTTTCTAGAGTGTACGCCTGGTCTATGGGTTTTCTAGGAGGGGCCCAATTACGAAAATCTTATTTCCCAAATCATTTAGTCCCTCACATTTTTCCTGCACACCGAGCCAGGCGAGTAGTCAGGTGAAATGTGGAAAACTCCCAATGGTCAGCATATATCTGGTGGGCTTCCAAAATTGAGCCCCACGTTACGGACGACCCTGTGGCCACCGACCATAAATGAGCAAGTATAGAGGCTTGGATGGCGGCTTTTGAACACTGTCTTCTTTGTAGGTATAAAATGCAACTACCGAGGATGGGGTGCTCCATCCTTAATTTTCTAGTGTCGATTTTTATTTAGTGTTCCTTCCGTGGCTTTTCCTCGTTTCCTTAGCACCAGGGAGATGGCTGAATACGTCGTCTACCACTTTGAATGGGACTGGTACGGGGTTGCCTCTGCCCCGTCGCCTCTTCTGCAGGATTTTCAGGCCCTGTTCTCGAGCTATGAGCTTGTCGTGGGTGAGGAGGTTGTGAGGCGCTTCGAACTTCCAGAGCTGCCCCAGGTGATCTTTTATGCAATGCTTCTGAATGAAGCTGAGAGGCTGGGGGTCTTGCATGGGCGAATGCTTCGGATGATGGAGTCGACTCTCACCGAGCTCCGTTGGAGTACCTTTGAGTCGTGGGTGGGGCTGTACCGAGATCGAAAGACGGAGCCAAAGGAGGAGAGCTCGAGGGCCAGGCAACAAGAAGAGGACTCGGAGGCCGAGTAAGAGGATGAGAGCTCGGCCACCGAGGGGGCTGCCTCCCCATCAGACGATGATAAGCATGAGTAAGGCCATCAAGGGATTCCCTAAACGCGGGTCCTGTTCCTTTGTTTTCTTTTCCTTTTTTTTTATATCGTCTCTATTGTCAGTAATAAGATGACCGCGTTTTTAATGCCTTTTGAAATTTCACTGCTTTGTATGTGTCCATCTTAAATTTTGCTGACTGGATGGCCACGTGGCCGAAGTGGGCTGGCCACTGGGCTCTTATGGGTATCTCCATGCCTCCTAACTCTCTTTGCGTCTCTTCTATAAGTACAGGTTAACACTCTAAAAAACAATGCTCAGGCATCTATCCCTTCAGAAAGAGGTGGTACAACAGGAGAGAAGAGACAACAAGAGCTTGGCACTTCTCCCTCCCCCTCATCATGGCGTTTCCTCCTCTTCACGACAATAGGGAGATGGTTGATTTTGTGAGGGAATCCTTCATTTGGCGCTGGAGGAGAGCCACACGTTTGCCTCATCCCCTTCTAG
Source organism: Selenicereus undatus (assembly GCA_017589665.1). Lineage (NCBI taxonomy): Eukaryota > Viridiplantae > Streptophyta > Magnoliopsida > Caryophyllales > Cactaceae > Selenicereus > Selenicereus undatus. Next base: position 65,994,844 of record JACYFF010031952.1, read on the forward strand.
AGGATTACCAAGACCTATGCCTGTGCTTTTCATTCCCTGAGGCCGAGGGAGCAACGCTCGACTTTGAGCTCCCTGAGATGGTCCAGGCTACATTCCACGCTATGCTGTTGAACGATGCCTTATAGTTGGGCGTTGTGAGTGGTTTCATTGCCAATGACCTGAAGTCAACCCTCGTGGGTCTGAGGTGGACATGCTTCGAGGCTTGGATTAGTCGTACTAGTCACGAATGAAGGGATGTGCAACTTCGACAACGACCCGTCGCGGTAGAAGCTCGTGGATCTTCAGACGGTCATGAAGAGAGATCGGGATCGACCGGCTCCCCGCCCCACTCCATTGATGAGGAGCAAACTTAGATTTTGCTTGAATTTTCTCTTTGTATCGCACTTTGCCTATGCCTCCCCCCGTGGGGGCTTTCCATAATAAAAGGGCGTTTACTTGTCCTGAGGGACCGTCTTCTCCCCATATTACACTGCATTCTTATGTTGAATGTTTTGCTTTGAGTTCATACAGTGTTTGAACCTCACTTCAGGTCAAAATTTCAGGTTGTAGGAGCCACAGAGTGGTTGGCTGCTCCCTCAGGGAATGTGTTCCCCTGGAGGTCATCTTCCTCTCTTTATAGATTTCATAGCTTCCTTTCGTGGATAAAGAGAGAGAAAAGTAGAGGGGCTAAAGAGAGAATGGAAATAAACCTTTTTCCCAAGTTTGCCAACACCGATCAGGCAGACGAGTACATCCGGGACCACTTTGGATGGGCACTAAGGGAGCCTTCGGCTCCTGGCCCTTGGCAACTTCCCTCGGACTACCGTGGCCTCTGCCCCCGCTATGATCTCGGGGTAGTCACACGATATGCCTATGAATCCCACATTCCAGAGATGGTACAGGCAATCTTTTATGCTAAGGTGATAGATGATGCAACCAAGCTGGGACTTTCTCACCGGCTCACAATGGACTGTATGATGTGGGCAATGCGAAAGGTGGACTGGGGCCCGTTAAGTCTTGGCTTGTAGACATTGTGATGGAATCCTACCTAGCCAAGACCTTGACCATGAAGAATCAAGTCCAACACGTCCAAGAACAAGGTCCCAAGTGAAGAACATGGCTCATATTTTGCAAGAAGTTCAAGTTGCACCAAACGGGCTAACTGGCCAGAAAATGCCCGGCTTTGTTCACCTCATTTCTTAAGCTACATTGTGGCTTAAGCCTAATATTTTTGCATTTTTGGAATCCTCATGATGTTAAATTTTAGGTCCAAGCATTGATTTCAAATCATGCACACAAGAGGATGGGAGATCAAGGTGTTTTGTCAAACCGGTCAGATTGGGCTCCATTCTACAAGGTTTAATGTTTAAGTCTAATTACCATACTTAAACATGTTATAACCTATATTTCATGGTGGTGGAGGGGTTTATACACATCCTAAAGTTACCCCCCTGGCTGAAAACCAAATCATACTCACTTTTGACAAGCTTAAACTTTGTCCAAAAACCGGCCATAATTGTGCTTGAACCCGATTTTGCATAACCCAATTCTTTCTCTTAATTCAGCCGACTCTCTCACTTGCAAAGCTGATTGGCACGCTTTACTAGACTTGGCACATGTCCCAAGACACTCTATGATAGGTTGTTGCCTTAGTAAGTTCAACCAATGAGAAGCAAGCAGCCATGGAAGACGTCTCTTGCTTGTGATTGGATAGCCGAAAAGGTAGAGTTTCTTTACGGTCGGCCAATGATGTTCAAGCAAGTAATCAGCATGTTTAGGCTTTAATATTGAGAAGATTGTTGTGTAATAAGTATTAGTACTACTTTACTTCATACTTTGAATGTATTAGATTAGTTTAAGCGAGCTTGTATTAAGTTAAGCACCAACCAGTGTGTATTAAGCCGTTAATACCTTTCCTCCCCAATAAGGAAAGGTAGAGGTGTGTGCTTGCTTGTGTGCTTGCTAGCTTGGCCATTTTGCTTGTTACATAAAAGACCCTCACGGCCATAGTAAGATAGAACTTACTTTTGATATATGAAATCAGTTTGAGAGCTCTTTTGCTTTCTCTCTTCAAACCTTGCTTGTTTATCCTTAATTAGGCCAATTAAGGTGGTGTTCAAGTCAAGTCTTAACCTTGATTAAGTGGTGATTCTGTATCTTAATCAAGATTAAGGGCCCTAGACTCATGTTTGGTGGTGTTTCTGTATCCATTCATTGAGTTTAGTCTATCCTATCTTTGGTTACTTCACATGGATTCAAGAGAAGATAAGTGAGTTTACTAGCTTTAATTTTGAGTTAGTAATCCTTAACATTGAATCTCTTCCATTTTCAATTCATTATCAAGCTTTCTTACATCCATTCCCACGTTCATTCAAAGCTAGGACTACCCCTTTTGGCGTAGCTTCCATTCAAAACACATAGCCAAATTCAACCATGCAAAGTGACTAGTTTTGGCCTTTGCATTCAGCAAGTTAGCACGGCCACCTCGTGCCTAAGAGCACGACCGTGCCACCCTTAGGCCGTGAGTTGCCCTTGGTTTTAAGTTGAGTTCTTGTTTGGTGTTGGCTTGGGTGGTTCCTTCCCTTGAGCTTTACATCATATTTTGTATCAAGGCTAAGTTTCTCCTTGGCTTGGTATTCAATCCACGCATCCAAATTCCTTTCTTCCCCATTTATCAAACACAAACCAGATTTTGTTCTTCACTTAAACCAAGTGCAATATGAGTACTAGTTTAAGTCCAGAAGAGAAACTTAATGTTGTTTTCAAGAGTAATCATGAAATTACTTCTTCTAATCAAGAGTTGAAGAGTTCAAATCAAGAGTTAAAGGCCCAGAACGAGTATTTACGCTAGCAGTTGGGTACTTTTCTCAAACAAAAGCAGAAGATGAATGAAGTACCGGTCTATTCTGACCCACGAGGGAGGACAAGAGCAAGTCTTCATCCATACCCTTGACTCTTCTAGTGATGAGGAACCATGGAGAAGGCCACGAATAGAACCTAGAGTGCAAGCAAACTCTAATGACTTTAGAGTTGAGATTCCAGAATATGAAGGCAAGCTTGACCTAGAAGAATTCTTGGATTGGTTACACACAGTGGACCAATTGTTCGAGTACAAAGACGGACAAGAAAGTCAAGTTGGTTGCATTGAGACTATGTAAGTATGCTTCCTTATGGTGGACCAATTTGTGTGCTAAAAGAGTTAGGGAACGTGAGGCTAAAATCAGAACTTGGGAAAAGATGAAAACCAAGTTAAAGGCTAGATTCCTTCCACCCACATATGTTGAAGATTGCTATTCCCAACTTCATTATCTAAACCAAGGCAATCTAAATGTTGAAGAATATACTAGGGAGTTTGAAAAGCTTGTGATTAAATGTGATCTCTTAGAGCCAGAAGAACAAACAATAGTTTGATACTTAGGAGGACTTAATCCTAGGTATTCTAATGTTGTTGAATTACAAGCTTATACAACTTTTGATGAGGTTTGCATGCTAGCTCACAAGATTGAACAAGAAAAGAAAGCAAGATAAACCATTAAACCTTCAAATCAAAAACCCCCAAACCGGAACCAACCCTTTAATAAGGGGAGTTCCCAACCGGTTTCTAAGCCCCAAACACCACAAAAGGCCCCAGCGCCCCCAAGTCGACCGAGCCCCAATCCTATGAGCACGAGAAAGTGTTTTAAGTGCCAAGGACTAGGCCACATTGCCTCAGAGTGCCCTAACCGCAAGGTGATTACTTTGGCCTAGTGGAGAACCGTGGATGAGCAAGAGAAGGAGGACGAATTTGAAGGTGAAACTGAAGAAGACCATGAGGATAGTCAAGAAGAGGTTGAAGAGGAAGCTTATGAAGGTGAGATGTTAGTTTTGAGGAGAGTCTTGAACGGCCAGAAAGGTGCAAAGGATGAACAAAGAGAGAATATTTTTCATACTAGGTGTACGGTCCAAGGCAAAGTTTGTTCGTTGATTGTTGATGGTGGGAGTTGTGCTAATGTAGTTTCTCTTAGCATGGTTGAGAAACTAGGTTTGCAAGCTACGACCCATCCCCTTCCATACAACATACAATGGCTAGATCAAAGCAAAGGACTTCAAGTCAACTCACGGTGCCTCATTTCACTATCCATTAGTAAGAGTTATCAAGATCAACTTTGGTGTGATGTTATACCTATGGATGCATGTCATGTATTATTGGGCAGGCCATGGTTGTATGACCAAAAAGTATTGCATGATGGGTTCTTGAATACATACTCCTTGTGTATGGGAGGTATGAAGATTACCTTAAAGCCATTGTCACCATCCGAACTCCTCAAAAATAAACCCATAAAAAGGCCATGAACATTTTGGTTGCTTACTTACCATTTGTGAAACTCTCTTAAAGGCGTCTAATCATGAATTTAAGGCTTTTAAAGAGTGGATGGAGCGTGTGCTAATGGGCCGGATGTTGATTGCTTGAGTTTAGTTGCAAATTTCCTCTTAGTAACAAGATATGACTTGATTTAAAGACTTGGTCACCAATCAAGACTAAGGATCTACCAAGAATTGCTTAAAGGCTATGGCACCCAATATTCTATAAAGTATTCCACTCAAGACTCACCACCTTTGAGAAAGGATAAAAAGAACTCAAGATTTTGAGAGAAAGAGAAAGCCTAAGCTTCTTTGTATTATCATTCAACAACCCTTTCTCACTTCCTAAGGCCTCCCTTATATAGGAGAGCCTCATACAAGCCAAAGAAAGCAGCAAACCAGCCTTCAAATGACCATAAAGCAAGGGGAGGACCAAAAAGCAACAAACAAAAGCTGAAAAGTGCTTTTTACTTTTTGTCAGCACTTTTCAGTTTACATAGGTCAACTTTAAACAACTATATCTCCTAGGTTCCTTGGCCCAATATGATGAAATAGACCTTCCTAGAAATATTAGGAAGTCAGATTTCATGTGGTTCTAGTTACAGGCAATTTGGAGCTACTGTTTGGGAGATATGGTGCAAAATGTGCAGCATATGTAGGCTGGGACAGTTTCTATAGCATGTAGAAAAAGGCTCCACTTGACCTATGACCCAATGCCTTAGCCTAGAACGCTTTTTATGCCCTTTTAGCTGACATAATAAGGTTCCTAAAAATTAGGTTTGCAGCATTTTAAACCCATTCTAAGCTTGCATAATTAAGCCCACAAAACCGGGTTAAAACCGGGCTAATTTGCTGTTAGCATACAACTTGTTGCTTTAGGGCTTCTTTATTATCTCCAAGGGTTTAACTTCATTTTGATGGACTGAACCCTTTAGAAGGCCCCTTGACCTTCCCAAAATAGAAGAGTAACACATTCCAAAGGTTTAGGATGAGGTTGGAATTGAAGATCCCATTTAGCACAAGGGCCAAGTCCCCTCTGATGGAGCTTGTGAGCACTAAGTAGCAGTTGTGGGTTATCTTGGACTTGTGTAGGCATGACATTTGCTTCATCCTCCCCTTCTTGAATGTGATTTGCCCCTCAAAGAATCACCTTCTTCTTCATCCTCAAGATAGGGTGTGAGGTCACCCACATTGAATGTAGATGATATACCCATGTCCCTGGTTAGCTCTAGCTTGTAAGCATTATCATTTACCCTTTCAAGGACCTTAAATGGACCGTCACTCCTTGGTATGAGCTTGTTCTTCCTTCTAGAGGGGAACCTTTCCTTTCTCAGGTGTATCCATACCAAGACCCTGGGTTTGAAGGTAATGTCTTTGCGATGCTTGTTGGCTCTAGCCTTATACATCTCATTTGTCTTCTCAATCTTGGCCCGAATCTCTTGTTGAAGCTTCTTCATATCTTTGGCCCTCTCCTCGGCCTCATATCTCACTCTATACTCAAGTGGAAGTGGTATGAGTTCTAGCGGTGTTAGAGGATTGATTCCATAACATGATTCGAAGGGAGAGTGAGCCGTAGCAAAACTAGGAGTGCGGTTGTATGCAAATTCAGCGTGGCAAAGCTTGAGATCCCACTCCTTAATGATTTTACTCACCAAATTTCTAAGCAAAGTAGCAAGAGTTTTGTTGGTGACTTCGATTTGGCCATCAGTTTGAGGATGGTGGGAGGTACCATACAAGAGCTTAGTACCAAGGAGTCTCCATAAACACCTCCAAAAGTGGCTAAGAAACTTTGTGTCCCGATCTGACACAATGCTCTTAGGGATGCCATGAAGCTTAACAACTTCTTTAAGGTAGAGGTGAGCTATGTGAGATGCATCATCCATCTTCTCACATAGAATGAAATGAGCCATCTTTAAGAAACGGTCCACCACCACCATAATAGAATCTTTACCTCTTTGAGTCCTTGGAAGAGCAACTATGAAGTCCATGCTCACATCCTCCCATGGGCCATTAGGGATAGGCAAAGGACTGTACAACCCTTGGTGGAATTGACTCTTGGCCTTTTGACAAATAGGACACTTGGAGATTACCTTATGAACATCACCTCCCATTATTGGCCAATAAAAATGCTCCTTGAGCATATCAATGGTCTTGTTGATCCCAAAATGACCAGCTAGACCGCCTCCGTGAACTTCCTTGACAAGAAGCTTTTGGATTGGACCCTTTGGAATGCATAGCTTGTTACCTTTGAATAAGAAGCCCCTTGAAGAATGTAAGGGGCACGCTTGTTGCCCTCTTGATCATTGAGGTAGGGCTTGAAATCCTCATCTTCTTGGTAGTGATCACGGATGAATTGGAAGCTAAGGACCCTTGCTTCCATCACGGCTAGTAGAGAGTGCCGCCTTGAAGGAGCATCTGCAACCACTTTGGTACTCCTCTTCTTATGCTTGGCCACAAATGAGAAACTTTGCATGAACTCAACCCATTTAGCATGCCTTGGATTGAGTTTGTGTTGGCCATTCAAATACTTCAATGCCTCATGGTTCGAATGGAGTACAAATTGTTTTGGCCTTAAGTAATGAGACTAATGATCAAGAGCTCTTACCAATGCATAGAACTCTTTGTCATATGTTGAGTAATTCTTCCTTGAACCATTGAGCTTCTCACTAAAATAGGCAATGGGGCGTAGATCTTGCATAAGGACAGCCCCTATGCCAACTCCAATTGCATCACAATCAACTTCAAAGAGCTTGTTGAAGTCGGGAAGGGCTAACACTAGGGCCTCACATAGCTTGGACTTGAGTTTTTCAAAGGCACCATGGCCGGCCTTGGTCCACTCAAAAGAACCTTTCTTCATGCATTCGGTGATGGGAGCCATGAGGGTGCTAAACCCCTTGATGAATCTCCTATAAAAAGATGCCAAGCCATGGAAACTCCTAACTTCGGTGATGGTGATGGGAGTTGCCTATGACTTGATAACTTCCACTTTGCCTTGGTCCATGGAGATGCCATCACTAGAAACAACATACCCCAAAAAGGTAACTTGGGGGTGCAAAGAACTCACATTTTTCTAGCTTGCCAAAGAGCTTTTGAGCTCTTAGAACTATGAATACTTCTTCCAAGTGATGTAGATGATGTTCTTGATTTTTTGAATAAATGAGGATATCATCAAAGTAGACCACCACAAATTTCCCAAGAAAGGGCCTCAAGACCTCATTCATCAATCTCATAAAAGTGCTAGGTGCATTGGAGAGGCCAAAGGGCATCACGAGCCACTCATAAAGCCCACCATTTGTCTTGAATGCCGTTTTCCACTCATCACCTTCCCTCATGCGGATTTGGTGATATCCACTCCTTAGATCAATTTTGGAAAAGATGGAGGAGCCATGGAGTTCATCAAGCATGTCATCAAGCCTAGGTATGGGGTAGCTATACTTGATAGTGATGTTGTTGATGGCTCTACTATCCACACACATGATGTACGACCCATCCTTCTTGGGCACCAATAAAGCCGGGACCGAGCAAGGACTCATGCTCTCCTTCACATAACCTCTAGCTAATAATTCATCAACTTGCCTTTGAAGCTCTTTGGTCTCTTGAAGGTTACATCTATAGGCCGCTTTGTTTGGAAGTGGGGCACCGGGAATGAGGTCAATTTGATGCTCAATGCCCCGGATTGGAGGGAGGCCGGTGGGTAGGTCTTGTGGGAAGACATCTTGGTATTGTGAGATGAGGGGAATGATTTTGGGATGTAAAGGAGTCAAGTGGTTGGGACGAAATCAAGCCTGAGGCGTTAGAACATTTGTGGAGTTGTGTGCGGGTAATGAATGAACATGATTATTTCTCTTTGCTCTTAGATTTACTATGTCTAATAGCTTTTCTCATTAATAATATCTGTTGCAAAATTTTTGGGAGTTTTCTCTTTGATAGCCCAGAGTTAAGGGAAATGATATCCTTAGACATGTAAGAGCTCTTTTTAGGGATAGCAGACATAAGTTGAAATGCAAGTATTTTGACAATCCCAAGCTGAAAACAAAAGCAGATCGGATGACGAATAGGCCCGCGTATATGTTGGATGTAGCTTGGAAGTACTTGGTAACTTGTGAAGTTCTCCAGAGTTTCAAGTAAAAAATTATCTATGAAAATGCTTAAACGATTAAAATTATCATTGCTTATGTGCGTTCTAACTTTGGCAGGCAAAAAGTGAGAAAAGTCGACAAAGTAGAACACATCAGCGGATGCCTCATTATAATGGCACCCAAAGCTACGCTCGTTTATGACATAATTTTGTAAGCACTTTCAGGTTTTTCCCCCCCATGTAATTCTTCAGAAATCATGAAAAATTCCACAATATTTTTACCAGTGGCAAGTTTTTTTATTCTACTCCATAACATTATATTTGGTTTATTTCATGATTTTAGAAAGAGAAGTATGGGAGAGAATGTTCTAGGCTTCATTTGATGCTTAAATCCTGTACGAGGACATCTGATAAACCTGTCAATGCTGAAAACCTTGCAAACAACATGCATGCAAGGGTAAGTATGCATACATTTTATATATGATCGCATTAGTCTTCATGATTCACTTCAAATGCCTATGTTATACATATTTAATGTGTTGTGATATCAAACGTAGGCTGCAATGGAGAAACTGAAAAGTGAAAGAGAACAAGGCCTTAACAACAAAACTGATGAACAAATATTCCAAGAGGTTCTCGGTAAGGACAAACATGGGTATTTGCATGCATATGGAAGGGGTAAGAGTATTACTGATTATTCTGGGGTTAAGCCTTCACGCTTGGATCTTGCTCAAGATGTTATGGAACTCAAAAAACGAGTCGATGCAAGCATTATGGAAGCTAAGAAAGATGTAGAAGAAGCTAGAAAAGAAGCCGAGCAAACAAAGTTAGTAGCAGAATAAGCCAAGAAAGAAGCAGAAGAAGCTAGGAAAGAAACAGAGACAACAAAACAAGAGGTGGACACCCAGATTGAAGCTAACAATAAGATGTGGGAAAAAAAGATGAAGAACATGCTTGAAGAGTTTCTTAGATCTTCTACTCATGGTGATTTATGAAAAGTAATTTAGATTAAGTAGGGACCTTATAATAACGTACTACTTAGGGGTGATTTTGAATATTTGAACATATTATTGAATGTCCTTTGGTATTATAATGCAACTTGTATCTGGCATATCTTTTATTAGTTGCAACATAACAGGTTATATAATCACATGTTAATTGTGTAGCGAAATTTATTGTGATGCCCATAAAGCTATTAACAAAGAAGAATTGTTTTGCTACATATAACGGTCTATATACGGCTTTTTTCTCTCTTTGGTTGTGCTCATGCCACAAGCTGAACAATAAGTTCTCATCGACAATCTCATGGCTATAATGTCACTTTCCACGCGTTCTTTGGGAAAAAGGACTAGCTTGCTACATATACTCTTATGGCTAGTAGTTGACTTGCCATAGGCGATCTTGTGGCTGGGAGTGCACTTGCCACGGTGTTATTATGGATGAATAAATAGCTCGCCGCAACTGAACTTATGGCAAGTATTGTGCGTGCCACGAGTGTTCACGTGGCTACAAGAATGGCTTGCCATGGATGTTCTCATAGCCATAAGTAAACGTGCTACGGCAGGTCCTGTGGCAAACAAAATATGTTGCAATGGGGACTCAAGTGGCTAGAAGTAGATTTACTACGAGACTTCCCATGGCTCACAGAAGTACTTTGCCACAGGTATTCCTACGGCTACAATTTTTCCTGTAGCCACGACAACCATTTTCTTGTAGCAATTATCTTGCCACATTCTCTTATGCCACGAGACGCATTAAAAAAATTTCTATGGCAAAATCGCATTGCCACGAGAATTTGAAACTTGTGCCACAAATCCTACTATAGCATAAGTGTCAATTTGTTGTAGTGAGCATTTAAACTTATCAAGAAAACAACGTCCATTCGGCGGCACATTACGACATCCATAACCAAATAATTACATGTAACCTTAACTTAAATAAGGCCTTTGGTGACCTATAATGAACTAACAAAGCATGGAACCAACTATGCCTTCATAATTTGTAATTAAAGAATGAGCATGCCAAACCTATGTCATTTTCGTACATAAACTAATCTAAATAACGGTTTCGATTCTATTTTAATTAACCAAGGTTACTAGATTGTTTTAGAATCGTTATGAATCATCTACTTAGCATGCATTGCTTTTAAGGCATTTGTAGATTGCCTCAATGACATTTTCAAGCAAGGATTAACTAAATTATCATGCTTCGATTTAAAATGTTATTAGAACATTTCATGGATACCTTTAAGTAGGAATTAACCAAAATAACAAGCATCAATTTGGAGCATCCTTAGGTCATTTTTAAGTCACTTATAAGCATGGATTAACTAAACTAACATATATCGATTCGAAGCATTATTATGTTATTTCCAACTTAATTTCAGGCATGAATTAACTAAAACTGAAGATACATCGATTTAGGGCAATCTTAGGCATAAAAATCAGTCCAATTTGTCTAACTAATTCTAAACTAACATGCATCGATTTAAACATGCTTAGGTCATTTCAGATGCTACTTTTGAACATAATTTAGCTAACTTAGCAAGCATCGATTCAAACATTAATTGACTAATTTAACATGTATAATCACTTCACAACTTCAGTTAACCGAATCAACCGTAAACCCACATGCATCTCATATTAAGGGTTAAAACGTTTTGAAATTACTAATACTTTAGGAGACGAGAAACACCCACTTGGACTCCAAGCTAATGACCCGATTTAGCTGTTTTTGGAACTAATTAGGTTGCTTAAACCAGAAACTCGACCCTCTGCTGTTATACTTAGACCCGAAGCAACCAACCTATACTCGGTTTTTGCCTTTATTGCTGCCACTAATAGCGGTCGCCGGAAGGGTGGTCGTGGGGTGCGACGAGCGCTCGCCGGCACACCGGTGTCATTGTCTCCTTATCTTTCTCCCTCTCTTAGTTTGCATCCTCCCTCTCTCTCTCTCTCTATCGCGGGCTGAGTAGGGCTGGTCGAGGAGGCACAGGGCTGGCGTACGCACCGTGGCGCCGCCGCCACCCCTCCTCTGCGTCCCTCTTCTCCTCTTTCTCTCTAGTGTTGGGTATCGGGGCTGGGGTTTTGAGAACCCCCCTTGCTCGCGTTTTGAAAACCAGAAATAGGCTTCGACCCCATTCGATTCTTTTTTTTTTTTGGTTTTGTTCTTTTGGTCAATTGCTCAGCCAACTAAAATCGCTAGTCCAATCTCGTACCTCTTATTATAAACCCAATGGTTAATATAATCGTTCGTCGAGTATTCGTTCCCAAACACGTCAAGGTTTGGTTTAATAACTAATGAAACGAATTCTAAGGTTGAAAACCTAATCGTATTGGGGTTCCTACTCGGTTTAGTACTCATTAATAGCCTTTATTAATGCTTGTTAAAAATCATTGATGATTTTCAAAACTAATAATAGTAATAATATTAACAGAGACAAAAATATTCCTTTTAATAAAATAACCGTTCACATAGGCACATCAGTAATAATTTAACTCATATAGTTACTAAAAATATGAATTGTATAATGTAGAAGGCAAGACAGTCAGCTTAACATAAACTAAAGAATGTGAACCTTACATTCTTCCCCCCTTAAAAGAATTTTATCCTCAAAATTCTAAAGCTTGCACTTCAGGTAAACGCAAGATGCATACACACGAACAACGATCTACACAACAGGATTCTAAAAGGTTTCATTTTGCAACCAACTATATCCTACAAATCGAAAGGAAAGGTTTATGGTATCCAGTCTCCTTCTTGCCAATCCCCGTTAAGCGTCTACTCACTTTATTTAGGCGCTGAGGGCGAATTGCATCAAAGAGGGGCAAATCCATTGGCATGGAAAACCATATTGAGCTCGTTTTGAAAATGAACATAGACTTTTGATTACCTAAACGCAATTCGCGTAGTAAACAACAACTCTATCAATATGCATCTATAAGTGGGCATCTAAAGGTATGATAATTGGGACAATGACATCTCCAGGTCGCATACTAGTAGTCTCATTCTAAAACATAAATTCAAGTCATTTTTTGGATCACAATGACCAACATGGAGATCCCTATATCACATTAGAGTAATAAGAACATCACATAGCATCACGTAGCATCACTTAAGCACAATAGCATCACATAGCATCGCATAGTATCGATAATTCAGCATTCTCAAGCCTCGGAAATGGAAGTAACATGAAACCATCTAATACGTGTATAACAAGCAATTCACTCAACACAAACATATGCGACTGACATTCGTCGGACCTGTGGGTTATGGGCCCACATGCTTCCGTTGCGCTACTTTGATCAAACATATAAGGACAAGAATATATGAATGAAGGTTTCTAGGGTCGTCTCATGATGCTTCAAATACGTACGTATGCAGTTACCCAGATAAAACATGGAGTCATAGAATCTGCGAAATGCAAGCAACGAGTCATAGGTTTTGCCATGCCGAGAATTACAAAACTTAAATCATCTGGATAGTCAAGTCACATACCAAACTAGACTCCAGTCAAGCAAACACCAAGAAGTGCAACAACTTATTCATAAAACACATAACTTGTCAAGAATAACGAACTTAAATAACTATATAACGTTCTATGGGGCTCCTAGTAGTGTCCCATGAAAAGACATCTAGGTAAGTATACATGAGTGCAACCCTCATGTAAAATCTAAGGTTGACGTCATGCCTCGGGGTTTGTCCAGACTATTTGGAGTTAACCATCAATCAACTAATAGGGAGTAAGAACGACGACATTATTGGCCTTACAGATATACATTGAGGTTTTATGACGCTTGTTTCTTGTAGGGTGGTTGCAGGAGTCTTAGGAACTCGTGGTAGGAAAGGGCGGTTCAATCTCATTCGGAAATTCTTGGTTTCCACATTCGATATTAAAGCTTACGAAGTGTTGGAAAGGTATGGATTGTCTCCTTAAGAGGTGATGAGGTGACACATGTGGTACAACAATTCCTAAGTCTGTCAGGTTTTTCCTTTCATCTCCGTTCTAGGTATGTTGGGGTTGATATTATCAGGAGACTATCATTCTTATGAAAAGAACAGCGTTCCATGCCCGACGAGCATAACTTTTAGCCAATTTGTGAGTAATAGTGGTTACGTGATGGTAAATAAGGAAGACTCCTTATGTAAATGATAATTCGAGTTAGGACCTCATCTAAGCATTAATGGCACATATACGAAGGCTAAGAATAATACTTAGGCAATAATCAACTAGACTTTATCATAGTCACCCATATTGACACAAGCGGGTCTCACATCATTCCTTTGACAATTAAGAAGTTACGAAAAGGATGTCATTTAAAAGAGCTTTTAGTCAAGGAAAGTAACCTTTTGATCACTTACTAGCAACTTGTCATCAACACATCAAGCAACGTGCGCATTTTGCCATGTAGGTATGCAAAACATCCAGCCACACATAGACACTTATCCTCACAGAATGAGGCTCAAACATCATTGTAAGGCATTTGTAAGTCTTCGTACGCAACAGTACGGCCTAAGTATGTAATTAGAAAGGTATTTAACAAAAAAGAAAAACCTTAACTCACTATTTAGGAGGGGTCTTAACTTTTAAAGCCTTTATGTTTTAAGAGGAGAATGATTTAACTTCTTCTAGCTCTTGCCTTACCAACCATTGAGTGCGTTTGCTCACCCTATTATTGGGCTCAAAGAGCAAATCATACTTAAGGGGCAAGAATAGGCTTGGAGTTAAAACATTCTCAGTTGTTTGAGTTCAAACTAAGTGTACTTTTGATTTCGATCGTCAAGGTGTGTATGTAAAACAACTCTCGATTGAACTACCACTTAGCTTGTCCACGAGAATACAAGTTATTCAGCTTATACTCTTAGTGATTCGTTCATTCACTCCATTAGTGAGCTCACTCAAGCCACACCTAACTAGCTAAACGCATTAATATTCATATAAAACTCACATTTGCACACAAAAGCATTCATATATCAAATCATCGTGAATGTGTTTCCTGGATAACTATATGAAATGCAAGACTCAATTCGCGACCTGTGGTCACAGGACCTTGCTCTAATACCATCTAGTAACACCCCTAGCTCTAACCCCTAGCCCTTAGAGCTAGGAGTATTACATTTTTCTTGAATCCTACTTAATTTCTGGGGTAAAACGGATAGAGTTTCCCCCTAAAAACTGACCATTTTTAGGCTAAAAGTCTTACAATAAACTCCTGTAATCAACGAAAGCATAAAGAACACTAAAATAAGCTCAATTGCTACACGCCGGAGTTCATGCCTCAACGCACAACTCGCTCGGGGTACATCAAACAATATAGTTCATTAATAAAGGAGAAATGAAAGATACAACTCAATGGTTCACACAACTGGAGTACTGGGGTTTACATCCCAAAACATAACTAGCTTCGGCTAAAAAGACAACTGACAAATCAGATGGTTGCCTCACATGGGCATATAGAGCGACCTTTAAACAATATGCATTACATGAACTAAAGCACTTCATTTACATACATTTACAACTCTAGGGATACAACACATTACATCATTTACTGCGTAAGTCTATTCCTGTGTATGCTCACGTAAGACTTTTTCAAACATGATTTGGGCGATCATCATTCCCATCTTGGCATATATAATCGACTTCACTTGTCACAAAGAAACCCTTGGAAAAAGGGGAAAGAGTAATGGGATGAGCAACCACATGCTCAGTAAGTATTCCCTGGCTCCTTAAAAATAAAACAGTTGCAGGCAATAATACCAATAACAGTCACATATTATACATTCATACTCTACTATCATGTTTGGCAATCGTAGTCTCCAAGGAAGGATTACTATCCATAAACTTCATACTAACCATTCAACTCAATCCCAGGCCTTAATGACCAAACTTTCCTACTAACAAGCATTTAGGCACATAATCAAGCAAGCAACATGGATTGAGCAAAACGCTTTCAAACCCACTTTTGAAAATGAAGTGACTAATTCATAAAATATGCGTAGGATATGCACATTTTAAAGCTTTCTTTCTTTTCTTGAAACCACTTTACTTAGCCTCTTGAGGCTCATATTCTTTAAAAGAAATCTCTTTCGTATTGGTTCTGTAATGACCCTTATAAGCTTTTTGAATCTTATTCAAACTGGCCTCTTAATGGCCCTTAAAATCTTTGTTTTTCTAAAATACTTAAAATGACGAAATGCCAACTGCTTTTCTTACCTTTTAGGAAGATGTTCTTAACATAAATTCATCACAATGTGCTAGCTATAGGAGATCTACACCGGCCCTAAGTGAGATCATTACTCACAATTCACGTTATCCTCGGGGTATATGCAACACAACATTGGCCAAAACGCATCTCAGTAGAGTAGCTCTAACTTCGATATTGTCCTCTGTGGGGGCAACAGCTCACGCTTTATCTTGTGTCTAGTCCCCCTTTCAAGGTTTTCTTATGCGTCACTCATTATCGTACATTATCTTTAGGGGAACAGTTCATGCCTTATCTTGCGTCTAATTCCTGGGAACATCTCACGCAATCTTTGAGTCCAGTTCCCACCCTCACGGTCTGGCCAATTGCCTAGCACTTTCTTAGGCTCTAAAATCATATATCATTACTCTTTTTAGTTGCTTACTTCATTAAAGTCTTGCTTCTCTAACAAATAACCCATAACCTTACTAATGGTTTATGGTTCTTTCGTTTTCAACTTAAAAACCTCTTATAATCGTAATAAATTCGCTAAGTCATAAATCAAAACTCATTTGGAACTTAACGTACCTAGTTAGCATTTAATTCAAACTAGATTCGTAATCGAAGCTCATTAGAACTTAAAGTAATAAACTCATTCAACCATGCATATAACTCAAAATAAGTTTCGTAATAAACTTATTCAATTGTCAGATTCGAGTTCATTTGAAATCCTTTTTAAACTCAAAGAAGGGTGCTTAAACAAATTAAAACCTCCAATCGTTCTCAAGCTTACTACCATTCAAAACTTAAAGTACGTAGCTCGCTTAGTGTCACGTGGCACATAGAGGGGGAAAGGGTTCACAAATAGCACATTCACAACACTTCATAACGTAACTTGGCAGAATCTAGTCAATGAGTCACACATGGCCTCGCAATCCACACGATTGCGGTAATTCACAACCCAAGCTCCCTCCCCTTCTCACATAACACTGACCACAAGAACGTTAAATCTCTCATTTGTTCAACCTCAAGCCATCCGACTACCAACTCAGTTTCATTTTCATGACAATAGCATAAGATTCATAAAAATCACATAGAATGTGTAATATCAGCATTTAAACTTACCGAGCAAGCAGCGACACATTACGATATCTATAAATAAATAATTACATGTAACATTAACATAAATAAGGCCTTTGGCGAGCTATAATGGATCAATAAAGCATGGAACCAACTATGCCTTCATAATTCGTAATTAAAGAATGAGCATGCCAAACCTATGTCATTTTCATACACAAACAAATCTAAATAACGGTTTGATTCTGTTTTAATTAACCAAGGTTACTAGATTGTTTCAGAATCGTTATGAATTACCTACTTAGCATGCATCTTTTAAGGCGTTCCTAGATTGCCTCAAAGACATTTTGAAGCCAAGATTAAGTAAGTTATCATGCTTCGATTTAAAATGTTCTTAGATCATTTCATGGACACCTTCAAGTAGGAATAACTAAAATAACAAGCATCGATTCGGAGCATCCTTAGGTTATTTCGAAGTCACTCATAAGTATGGGTTAACTAAACTGACATATATCGATTCAAAGCATTATTAGGTTATTTTGAAGTTACTTTGATGCATGAATTAATTAAAACTTAACACACATCGATTTAGGGCAATCTTAGGCATAAAAATCAGTCCAATTCGTCTGACTAATTCTAAACTAACATGCATAGATTTAAACATGCTTACGTTGTTTTAGAAGCTAATTTTCAACATGATTTAGCTAACTTAGCAAGCATCGATTCAAACATCAATTGACTAATTTAACATGCATAATCACTTAACAATTTCAGTCAACCTAATCAACCTTAAACTAACATGCGTCTCATCTTAAGGGTTAAAATATTTCGAAATTAGTAATACTTTAGGAGGCCAAAAACACCCACCTGTACTCCAAGCTAATGACCCAATTTAAGGGTTTTTAGAACCGATTTGGTTGCTTGAAACCAAAAACTTACTCTCTGTTGCTATACAAAGACCCTAGGCAACCAACCCAGACCCGGTTTCTGCCCTTTATCCCTGCTGCTGCTGGTGGTCGTCGAAAGGGTGGTCGTGGGGTGCGACGAGCGGTTACGCGCACACTGGCGTCGTCATCTCCTTCTGTTTCTCTCTCTCTCTCTCTCTCTCTCTCTCTCTCTTTGTCTCTCTATCGCGAGCTAAGTCGCGGTGGTGGAGGAGGTGTAGGGCTGGCGTGCGCATAGGGGTGGCGTCACTGCCATCGTTGTCGTCCCTCCTCCACCTCCCTTCCTCCTCTTTCTTTCTAGTGCTGTGTATCGGGGTTGGGGTTTTGAGAGCCCCCCTTGCTTGCATTTTGAAAACCAGGAAGGGGCTTCAACCCCTTTTGATTACCTTTTTTTTGTTTTGTTGTTTTGGTCGATTGCTTGGTCAACTAAAATCGCTAGTCCAATCTCGTACCTCTCATTCTAAACCCAATCGTTAATACAATCGTTCGTCCATTATTTGTTTCCAAATACGCCAAGGTTCGGTTTAATAACTAACGAAATGAATTCTAAGGTTGGCCGCCTAATCGTATTCGGGTTCCTACTCAGTTTAGTACTAGTTAATGACCTTTATTAAATATTACTAAAAATCATCGAAGACTTTCAAAACTTATAATAGTAATAATATTAATAGAGATAAAAATATTCTTTTCAATAAAATTACCGTTTACAGAAGCACATTAGTAATAATTTAACTCATATAGTTACAAAAAATATAAATTTTATAACGTAGAAGGCAAGATAGTCAGCTTAACGTAAAATAAAGAATGCGGGTCTTACACAAACTAGTGGTACTATTTTAATTCCGTGACTTGCTGTTTTTTACATCTTAATAAATTGCGGATGATTTCTTTATCTTTTGACCAGCAAACTTAGATTACCTTGATTGATTTGATCCTTTAAATTAAGAGGCATAGATGGATCTCCATCATCCTCCCCTTGTTGAGAAAGATTTGACCTCAAATCGGTTAGGCAATTACCCTCCATATTTGACTCAATTCTAGCTGAAATAAGATCATCCACTCGAATAAGTCTCTCTTGATTTTAAAGACTCTTGTCCATTCATTCCCCTCGCTGATTTGAATCTGGTTTGGAGGGGACTTGGCAGACTTGTCTTGAACCCATTCCTTAAAGGCTTTAATTTCAGCATTACACACCTTAGGTAGTGGGTCTTTAGAAGTGAGGAAAATGCTTAAATGCTCACGACTCTTTTCTGGGTGGCTTGTGCTCAAAGTAATCATTTCACCTTCATCTGGTTTCACCTCAACTTCTTATAGATTATCCGTCACTTCCTTCTCTTTTTCTTCTTCAAGTTCCTCGTGCTTCACAGCCTCCCATTCAGCTAAGGTTACTATCCTTATGTTTGTGCAATATGAGGCTAAGTGTCTAAATCCTTCACACTTAAAACATCTTTTAGCACCCAAACGAATGTTATGTGGCCTAATATGTGGAGGTAAGTGTTGTAGTGGGGTCAAGGTTCTTTGTGTGGTGGTGGAGGGGATAGGAACAATGGGTTTAGGGTATGAAATGGGCTCCCCTTGTTTACAGATTGGTCTTGGGGCGGTGGCTTTAGAAATTCTGGGTTCGAATATAAGGACCTTCTTTGTTGCTCAATTTTATGGGGTAAGACAGAAACCTCATCGAAAGTTGAGTATTGCTGTAATTCCACCATGTTAGCATACCTAGGTTCAAGACCTCCAAAGTATCTAACTGTGATTCCCTCTTCCAGTTCTTGAATATCACACTTGATCAAGAGTTTTTCAAACTCACGTGTATTTTCCTCAACATTAAGGCTGCCTTGGGTTAGGCTGTGGATTTGGGAATAGCAATCTTGGATGTAAGTGGGAGGTAGAAATCGTGACTTGAACTTACGAGAGGGATTCAAGATGAGGTCTCATGGTCTATGATTTTTGCTAATGACATTGTTCTTATCGATGAGACCAGGCAGGGGGTGGATGACAAGTTGGAGAGTTGGCGGCTTACGTTGGAGGCTAAAGGTTTTAGATTAAGTAGATTGAAAACGGAATACCTGCATTGTTGTTTCAGTGGAAGGATAGAGGAGGGGGGAAAAGTCACCCTGGATGGGAGACAAATACCTAAGGTGGATAAGTTTAAGTACGTTGGCTCGATCATCCAGCAAAATGGGGACATTGACAAGGATATTAACCAGTGCATAAGAGTGGGCTAGCAAAAATGGAAGTCCGCCTCAAGGGTGCTGTGTGACAAGGGGGTGCACATAGGATTGAAAGGCAAAGTCTATCGGATGGTAGTTAGACTGGTTGTCCTATATGGATCGGAGTGTTGGTCTCTAAAAAAGACGCAGGCCCAGAGGTTGATGGTAGCCGAGATGAGGATGGTCAGGTGGATGTCGGGTTTTACGAGAATGGACAAAGTTAGGAATAATGTAGTCAGGGACTTAGCTAAAGTGGCCCCCACAGAGGAAAAGATGAGGGAATCAAGACTCCGATGGTTCGACCACGTGAAAAGGAGAAGTATGGTCACCCCAATCATGAGGTGTGAGTTATTAATCCTCCCGGTGGTAAGAGAGGTAGGGGTAGACCGAAGAAGAGTTTGGGCGAGGTGATTAGAGAGGACTTGAGAGTAATGGGTTTGACGGAGGACCTGGCTTAGGATAGGAGGTTGTGGCGGGATAGGATTAGAATCTTACATAGCAGAGAAGCGACTTTGTAGTTGTTAGTAGCTGCGGTGGCTTAGTGCTGGCGGGGGTCTGCTGTGCTCGTATGCAGGTTGGGTTTCTGGGAGGAACGACAGCTGCTTAGCATGGATTGTTGAGGTACATTCTTTCAGCTTTCTCTCAGCTTCTTTCAGCTTCAGCTTCAGCTTCTTTGGCACTGATATTCCTCTTTAAATGCTTCGTAAGTGCTTTCCCCTATAAAACTTTTTCACAAAACCTTTTTCGTGGGTCTCTTGGAATCAACCTCTCTATGGGTAGGAATACCGCTAGAGGTAAGGTTGCCTACAGCTGGATCTCCCCAGACCCCGCGAAAGCGGGACCCACACTGGGAGGTGTTGTTGTTGTTGTATTCCTTTCCCTCTTGGCACGAAAGTTAGTCAACCATAGTGAGGCATACTTTATGAGCTTAAAGGCAACCAACTTGACCTTCTTGTCTAAAGGAACCTCCTTGTATTCAAAGATACAGTCAACCATGTGTAACCATTCTAGGAACTCATCTGGTTCAAGTTTACCTTCGAATTCAGGAATTTCAACTCTAAAGTCGGTAGAGTTTGCGGGCTGCCTTCGTTCTCTTCATGTTCTCTCCTTAGTGGCCCCTCCTCAATAGAAGAACTCAAAGAATTTCTTGCTACCTCATCTTCATCTCCATGATTAGAACAAGCGGGACTAGCACGCATCTTTTGCTTTTGTTTTATGAAGTTGTCAAGCTGTTTTCTCAAATACTTCAGTATTTTGAGCATTGATTTCTTGATTTGAGGCTGAAATAGCTTGGTTGTTCTACAAAATAGCTTCAATTCCCTCTTCCAAACTCATACTTGCGCTCATGGTGAATCCGGGTGTGTCTCGAATTGAATTGGGGAATGTGTTTGTCGAATGTGTTTGTGGTTGATTTTAGTTGTGGGGGCTAGTTTCAAGGCCAAGGAGAAACTCAACTGTGATGCCAAAGTTGATGTATCCACAACCTAATTCAAACTTAAAAGGGGACTGTAAGTTAGCTAAGTCGCAAAAGAACGTAAGCTTGAATTAGGATGAATCTAAATGAGTAATGACACAATGGAGTGTATTTAAACTGGTTCTTCGATACAAAAATCACCACCAAGAGCAAGTTTAGTGTGGATACATGAACACTGAACTCACATCGAAGAGCATGCAAGTTTAGCTAAGAACACAAACTGAATTATAAATTGAGTTTAAGTGAATCCAAAAAGGGATAGAAACTAAGCTTGATTCTTGGATACAGAGGCACCACCAAGCACAAGATTAGTGCCCTTAACCTTAATTAGGATGCAGAAACACCTCCTAATTAAGAGTTAAGACCCACTAGATCACCACCTAACTTGGCATAAGTTAGGATAAGAAAGTAAAGTGTTTTCCTGAAGTAAAAGCGGTAAAGCTTAACTTCATATACTCAATAGCTATCTTTACAATACAAAATCAAGCCTTAAATACTCAGCTTTGCGCTCTCCCTAAACGGCTAAAATTGAAAACATAACTAACTTAAAATTGAAAATAGATTCAAATTAGAATAGCCTAAAATAGCAACTCTAGGTTGATATTTGACACCTAATTGCTTTGCTAATCCCCATTACTGAGGTGTCAAGCCCTTGGAGTATCAAAGTACTTGTAATGATGGCTTTAGGGAGCAACTTGCAGTTATTAATCAAGTGATTACTCGGGTAGGCAGCAATGTGCAACAGTTAGTAATCCTTTGGATCAAAGGGTGCTTCCTTCAACTTTGAGCTAGTTAATGGTAGATGTTAGCTAATCTGAGCAAGCCACTTTAGGGACTTACTTAACAATATTTTTGATGCCTATTCAAGCCAATAAATGTGGCCAAACTTGCTGCTACAATGAGTCAATGTTGACCCTCTAAAACTATTTGAACTGTTGCTGCTGCTGATTGTGAATTACTGCAAAGTTGGTTCCCGAAAATTAGTGGAGCAACTTGTATCATTTATCAGCTGGTGAATTAGCTGGAAAATGATTTAAGTCAATCATAATAGAACTCCACTCTTACTAGACTAGGTAGCAGACCTTTGTGGAAGCTGGTCTGCTTGCTAAAACACTGAACATGGGAGCTTAACTTAGGACTATCTGAACCAATGCTTAAGCCTCTTCGGCTGAATATGCTGGCTGAACTTAATCATTAGCGGGATGGCCTCCATCATCCTCCCCTTTTTGAAGAGAATTTGACCTCAAATTCTCAAAGGGCACATCTTCCAAGTTGGGAAACTCCATATTCTCCTGGAAGCTCCACTTTGTAAGCATTGTCGTTAATGCTCTCAAAGACCTCAAAAGGACCATCTGCCCTTGGACTAAGCTTGGATTTTCTCTTTTGTGAGAACATCTCCTTTCTTATGTGAATCCAAACAAGGTCACCATGCTAAAAAACCATCTTCCTTTTGTGCTTGTTTGCCTGAGCCTGATAGTTTGCATTGCTTTTCTCAATCTTTTCCCTTACCTTTTTCATGCAGCTCTTGGATCTCTTTTACCCTTTTCTCAGCTTCAGTGCTTAGTTTTCCCTTAATGGTTTTGGGGGATCAAGTCCTTCAGAGTAAAAGTATCAAGACCATATACTACCTTGAAAGGGAAAAGGTAAGTGGTCTTATGGGGCGCTCGGTTGTGTGCAAACTCCATATGAGGTAGCAATAAGTCCCAGGCTTTGGCTTGTGTTTTGATCAAGGCCCTCAGAAGCACCCCTAAAGTCCTATTGGTGACTTCAGTTTGGCCGTCAGTTTGAGGATGGCGTGTACTCCTAAACTTAAGCTTTTTTCCTAACTTTTTCCATAATGTAAGCCAAAAATGGCTAAGGAGCTTAGCATCTCGATCCAATACGATAGATGTTGGGACTCCATGTAGCCTCATCACCTCATTAAAATATAACTCAGCCGCTTAGACAGCATCATTGGTCATTATACAAGCCATGAAATGATCCATTTTAGATAACGTGCCCACAACCACAAAGACATAGCCTTTCCCTCTTTGGGTTTTAGGCAGTCCCAAAATGAAATCCATGCTCACATTAGACTATGGACCAAGAGTAATTGGAAGTGGAGTGTACAATCCTTGGGGTAAGGAATGACTTTTAGCTTCCTGACATAGAGCACATCTCTTGATGAGGTCTTATACATCTCTTGTCATGCCTAGCTAGTAGTAATGCTCTTTTAGCGTTGACGTTGTCTTATTTTCTCCATAGTTGCATGCAAGTGCTCCCCCATGAACCTCTCTAATTAGAAGTTCTCTTGTCCCACACCTTGGGACACATAATCTGGTCCCTCTAAATAGGTAGCCATACTGTACTAAATTATCTCTCTTGGACCTCTGCTGGCAGCTCTTACATAACTCTTTGAAATCTTTATCTTAGTCATACAACGCCTTGAGGTGCTCAAAACCAAGAACACTGGTTTCAAATTGAAATAATAGGAGGTGTCTCTTGGACAAAGCATCCGCTCCCTGATTCAGCTTGCCTAACTTGTGTTTGATAGAAAAATGAAAAGACTGCATGTACTCCATCGACTTTGCATGCCTGGCATTCAGTTTGTGTTGCCCTTAAATGTACTTGAGAGCCTCATGATCAGAATGAAGACTGAATTCAGTAGCAATGAGGTAGTGGCTAGAGTCTTCTAAGCATCTGATAATGGCATAGAACTCTTTATCATATGTTGAGTATTCCTTATTGAGTCACAAAGGCTCTCACTAAAAGAAGGCCAAGGTGATGGAGTTCCCTCCACTGAATCCAGTACAAGTCAGAATGTTCAAGCATTAGTTGTTAAAGTCATGCAACAAGGTTGAGATGACAATACACTGCCCAACTTATTCAGCTAGTTCAAAGTTTACTATTTAGTCTAGTAGTTAGCAAGCCTTTTGGGGAGTGACTTTCCCCATTTGCTAGCTTTGTTATTAGCTAATAAGTCATACAAGTTGCCCCAGTTGTTGCCTTAGATTAATTAGCCTAGTCAACCCAGACAGCCTGCACTGCTCAAATTCAAGTCCAGCACAATAGCATCTTGGAGAGTCAAAGGTGGGTCATTTTGCGGCAAGGTTTTTTCACATTTAAGGGCATGAAAAGGTGTCTAAAATATTGTCAAAGTAAGCCCTAGAACAGTTCATTCAGCTGACATTGCACCAGTTTTTAACCAGCACAAAATCAAAGGAAATACCCTTTGATCCAAAGGATAACAAGCTGTTGTACTTTGCTGTCAACCCGGGTTAATCAAGTGATTAGCAGTTGTAGCTTGCTCCCCAAAGCCATCTTTAATAGTGCTTCAAGGCTCCAAAGCAATGACACCTCAATAACGGGGATTAGCAAGCCGATTAGGTGTCAAAGATGAAGTAAGGCTGCTATTTTAACGATGTTTGTAACTTGAACTTGTTTTTGTTTTTAGTTTGTTTTGTTTGCTGACTTAGCTATTGAGAGAGGGTGTAAGGTTGAGTATGAAAGCCTTATTCTTAGTTATATGTACCTAGTTGTTGAATGATTAAAAGTTGAGTAGAGCTCATTTCCTCTCAAACTCTCTTTAGCTATCCTGTATTATCGCTAGTACAGGTGGTGTTCTAGTGGGTTTTTTGTTGATCAGGTGATGTGTCTGTATCAAGGTTAGCACCAGGGGCACTAGGATTCTCTTGGTGGTGTGACTATATCCAAGCCAAGTTCAAATTATCTTAGTTAATCGAGCAATCTTGCTATTTTAGTCCACTTCTGTCTGGCCTGAACGTATCAGTTTGCTTGCGTTGCATCGAGTTAGCTTCCTACCTTGCTTATTCTACGTCAAATTTGGTATCAGTGCTTAGGCTACTCTCATAGGCCAGAGCCAGCAACCAAAACACAAACCTTCTACCCAAACACACATTGCATAAAGAACTTTTGTCCGAGAATAGGCAAGATGAGTGGCAGTATGTCCCTTGAACAGAAGTTTGACACCCTAATGAAGAACTATGAGTATCTTGAGAAGCACAATGAATACATGAGCGAGTAACTTAGGGAATCTCTCAAGAAAAAAGGAGAGTCCTATATTCTGAATCACATAACTCTCCTAAGCAGTCATATGAGCAAGACATTGACAGTCAAGGCAAGCCCTTTGGTTCCTCTAGTGACAGTGAGTTTGAACCAAGGTAACAGAGACGCAGAAGGCTCTAACACAAGCCATCCAACTTTGACATAAAGCCTAAGATTCTAGAGTTCAAAGAAAGACTAGACCCTGATGAGTTCCTTGGTTGGTTACACATGGTGGAGAGGTTCTTTGACCACAAGGTTGTCCCTAAAGATAAAAGGTCAGGCTTATGGCCTTAAGGCTGAGGAAATATGCCTATCTCTGGTAGACCGATCTCTGCGCAAAGAGAGCTAAGAAAGAGAAGTTTAAGATCAGAACCTTGGCAAAAATGAAGTCCAAACTCAAAAATAGGTTCTTACCTCCTTCTTACCTTCAAGACAACTAGATTCTGTTCCATAATGTGACCTAAGGTAAGATGTTTGTTAAGGAGTACACTCGACAGTTTGAAAAACTCTTGATTAAATGTGACTTGCAAGAACTAGAAGATCAAACCATTGTGAGATATCTTAGTGGCTTTGACACTAGGTACTCTTACGTGGTCGAGTTATAGTAGTACAGTAATCTTGAGAATGTATGTGTGTTAGGTCATAAAGTTGTGTAGCAGAAGAAGTCTAAGTCCGTTAAGAAAGAACCACATAAGCCTTTTCCCAGAATTTAAGCTTTCAACAAGGGGAGCCTTCAGCTAACCCTAAACCAATAGGAGCTTCATCTCAGATTGCTCCCAAGACCCCTACTCTTCAAAACAAACCCCCACCAAACACAACTACTCCAAGAAGATGTTTTAAATGCCATGGCTTAGAGCACATTGCCTCTGAATGCCCCAACAAAAGGGTCATTACCTTGGTTGAGTATTAACCTTACCGGCAAGAGGAGGAAAGTGATTGCTGAACCAGAAGAAGGAAAGCTGTTGGTGGTCAGGAGAGCTCTCAATGTTAAGAGGAGCATCAAAGAAGAACAAAGGGAGAACGTCTTCCGCAACAGATTCAATTGAAGGCAAGGATTGTTCTTTGATTGTTGACAGTGAGAGTTGTGCTAATATGGCATCTACAACGTTGATAGAAATGTTGGGATTAAAAACTTCTGTCGACCCTCATCCATACTGCATTCAATAGCTTAATAAAGGTAACGGATTACAAGTTAATTCTAGGTGCCTACTTGCATTTTTAATTAGGAAGAACTATTCTGATGAGATTTGGTGTGACATTATCCCCATAGATGTATGTCATGTGCTACTGGGAGACCTTGGTTGTATGATGGGACAGTGATTCATGATGGTTACCAGAACTGCTACTCTTTTACCAAGGATGGGAAGAAGCTTTAGGCCGACATCAAATGCGTAAACCCAAGCCCTTCGAACCCACAAAAAAACTTCTTAACTTTTTGGAGGCTGATATTAAAGCCTCGAAGCATGAATTTAGGCTTTTTAAGTGCTGGATTCTCCAAGCCAATTCAAGCCAGGAAGAGCGACAAATCATTCCACCTCAAGCCAAACACTTCATCCGTTTATTCATGTATTCCTGAAGAGATTCCACTAGGCTTACCTCCTAAAAGATCAATTCAACACCATATTGACTTAATTCTTGGAGCTAGTTTTCCTAGTAAACTAGCTTATAGAATGAACCCCAAGGACACACAGGAGATACAAAGGCAGGTTGAGGAGTTATTGGCCAAAGGAATGGTGAGGGAAAGCTTAAGTCCCTGTGCTATACCAGCCTTTTTGGTACCAAAAAAAGATGGGAGCATGAGGATGTGTGTAGATAGCAGGGCTATCAACAAATTCACCATCAAGTACGGGCATCTTCTTCCCAGATTATAGGATATGTTGGATGAAATCCATGGCTGAAGGGTATTTTCCAAGGTTA
This sequence comes from Selenicereus undatus, assembly GCA_017589665.1. Classification (NCBI taxonomy): domain Eukaryota; kingdom Viridiplantae; phylum Streptophyta; class Magnoliopsida; order Caryophyllales; family Cactaceae; genus Selenicereus; species Selenicereus undatus. The sequence goes on from JACYFF010031952.1 coordinate 66,022,089, forward strand.
ATCTAAAAAGTGGCTAATATCAAATCAGAATCAAGGAGGGTGATGAATGAAAAACTGTGTTCAAGACCAAGGCAAGCCTATATAAGTTGTTAGTCATGCCTTTTGGCCTGTCCAATGCGTCCAGCACCTTCATTAGGTGAATGAACCATATTTTTAGGCCTTTTATTGGAAAATTTGTAGCTATCTCCTTTGACAATATCCTCATCTATAGCCAGATTTAAGAAGTGCACTTGATTGATCTTAGGCAGGTTATTTAAGTCTTAGGAAGGGAAAAACTTTTTGGAAACCTTAAAAAGTGTACCTTTCTCACCCATAAGGTCACTTTGTTAGGTTATATAGTCACTGCCAATGGTGTTCGGATGGATGATAGTAAAGTGGAGGCCATTAGGAGCTGGCCAGTACCTAAGAGCATCCGTGATGTAAGGAGTTTTCGTAAGTTGGCTTCATTTTACATGAGGTTTATCGAAAGTTCAGTACCTCAATGGCCCCCATGACTGAAGTGATCAAGGGAAGTTCTTTTAAATGGAATGCAAATGCACAACAAGCCTTTGAGGAGATTAAACAAAAACGGACTCAACCACCAGTTATTACTTTGCAATGCTTTGAGAAAGTTTTTGAAGTTAAGCATGATGCCTCAGGAGTTGGCATTGGTGGTGCTTTAACCAAAGAGGGCAGGCCCTTAGTCTATTTCAGTGAGAAGTTATGTGACTAAAAAACAAAGTATTGCACATATGATAAGGAGTTCTATGCCATCATAAGACGCTTAGAACATTAGAGTCGCTACCTCATTGCTGTAGAGTTTATTTTTCATTCTGATCATGAATCCATTACGTACATCGAAGGGCAACATAAACTTAATGGCACGCATGCAAAATAGGTAAAATACCTGTAATCCTTTCATTTCTCAATCAAGCACAAGTCAGCAAGATGAATTAAGGGGGAGATACACTACCCAGGAGGCATCTTTTGCTATTTCAACCAGTGACCTATGTTTTGGGGTTTGAGCACCTTAAGTCATTATATGAGCACGCTGATTAGAGAGCTGTAAATAGAAACAAAAAGGAGACTATCTACTTCAGGGAGGGTACTTGTTTAGTGGAACTAGATTATATGTTCTAAGGTGTGGAACAAGGGAGCTGCTTATTAGAGAGGTTCATGGAAGGGCCTTTGCTGGCAATTATGGGGAAAATAGGATCACATCTATGCTAAAGGAGCACTACTTGTAGCCAGCCATGTTTAAGGATGGTCAAGACATCATCAAGAGGTGTGTCGCTTACCAAGCTACTAAGAGCCATTCACTACCTCAGTGGCTTTACACACCATTGCCTGTACCTCAAGGCCCTGGACTGATGTGACCATGGCTTTTGTCTTAGGTTTGCCTAAGACTCAAAGGGGAAAAGACTGAGCCTTTATGGTCATTGATAGGTTCTCCAAAATGGCTCATTTCATAGGATATTCCAAAACAAATGATGTTGTTCAAGTTATTGGGTGGTATTTCACGGAGGTGATGAGGTTACATGGGGTCCCAAGGTCGATTGTCTCAGATAGGGATGCTAAGTTCATAAGCCATTTCTGGCTTACCCCATGGAAGAAGCTAGGATTAAACTCAAATTCAGTACAACATGCCATCCTCAAATTGATAGCTAGATAGAGGTCACTAAAAGGACCTTTGGAGTCCTTTCAGAGCCTTGATTAGAAATGAAGCCAAGGCATAGGACCTATTGTTGCCCCATGTAGAGTTTGCGTAAAATAGAGCCCCTCACAAGACCACCGGCTTATCCCATTTTAGGACAGTTTATGGGATTGATCCCTTGACTCTTAGAGACTTGATTCATAGATCCATTGAAGGAAGGCCCAGTGTTGAAGCTGGACAAAGGGTGAAGGAGATTCAGGAATTACGTGACAAGGTTAGGGAGAAGATTGAGAAGGGCAATGCAAGCTACCAGTTTCAAGGAAACAAACACAAGAAAAAAGCTAGTTTTCCAGCAAGGGGATCTTGTATGGGTTCATTTCAGAAAGGAGAGATTTCCTCACAAAAGGAAGTCTGAGTTGCACCCAAGAGAGCAGATGGTCCTTCTGAACTCTTGAAAAGAATGAATGACAATGCATACAGAGTTGAGCTGCGAAGAGAGTATGGTGTTTCTGCTACCTTTAATATGGCATCCTTAAGTCTATATTTTGAGGATGTACCCCTTGAGGATTTGAGGTCAAATCCTCTTCAACAAGGGGAGGCTGACAGAGCTACCTCCACTAAATCCAGTACGAGTTATAATGTTCAAGCATTGGTTCTTAAAGTTATGCAACAAGGTCCAGATCATAGTACACTGCCCACCTTGTTCAATCAGTTTAAGGTTTGCTATTTAGTCAAGTTATAGCAAGCCTTTTGGGGAATAAATTTTGTCATTTGCTAGCTTTATTATTAGGCAATAAATGATACAAGTTGTCCCACCTTTTCCCTTAGATCAATAAGCTAAGTCAACCTAGACAGCTTGCACTGCCTAGATTCCAATCCAAAACAACAGCATCTTAAAGAGTCAAAGGTGGCTCATTGTGCTGCAGGGTTTTGATATGTTAAGGGCATGAAAAGTTGTCTAAAGTATTTCCAAATTAAGCCCTAGAATAGTTCATTCAGTTGACATTGCACCAGCTTTTAACCAGTATAAAATCAAAGGAAAGACCCTTTAATCCAAAGGATAACAGGCTGTTGCACTTTGCTATTCGCCCAGGTTAATCAAGTGATTAGTAGTAGGAACTTGCTCCCTAAATCCATCATTAACAGTAATTGAAGGCTCCAAAGTAATGACACCTCAATAATGGGGATTAGCAAGCTCATTAGGTTTCAATCATCAAGTAGAGCTGCTGTTTTAAGGTTGTTTGTAAGTTGAACTTGTCTCTGTTTTTAGTTTATTGTGTTTGCTAACTTAGCTATACAGAGGGTGTAAGGATGAGTGTAAAAGCCTTATTTAAGTTGTATGTACTCAGTTGTCGAATGATTAAAAGTTGTGCATAGCTCCTTTTCTCTCAAATTAAACCATCTCTAGCTATCCTGTATTCTGGCTAGTACAAGTGGTGTTCTAGTGAGTCTTGTTGCTGATCTAATGGTGTGTCTGTATCTAGGTTAGCACTAAGGGCCCTGGGATTGTCTTGGTGGCGTGGTTGTATCCAAGCCAAGTATAGATTATCTCGGTCACTTGAGCAAACTTCCAGTTTTAGTCAAGTTTAGTCAGACCTAAACCTATCAGTCCACTTACATTAATCCAGTTAGATTCATACGTCGCTTATTCTACATCACAGGGGCATATCTTGTTGAGTTAAAACTCCATCAATGCCTACTCTAGAGGCATCACACTCAAGTTTAAAGACCTTTTCAAAGGATGGCAATGCGAGGACTGGAGCATGTATTAGCTTCATTTTAATCTCTTCAAAAGCCTACTGGGCCTTGGTGGTCCATTAAATGGAGTGCCCTTTAATCACCTCAGTCAGTGGTGCCATGATGGTCTTGAAATTCTAGATGAACCTTCTATAAAATGAAGCCCGTCCATGAAAACTCTTCACATCATGAATATTCTTGGGAACATACCAGCTTTTGATTACCTCTACTTGCTTTCATTCACTGGAATCCCATTGGCAATGACTATATATCCTAAAAAAGGACCTCAGAGGTGACAAAGGTACATGTTTTTAGGTTTCCATAGAGCTTTTTCCTCTCCAGCACCTAGAAAACCTACTGCGGATGGTTCAAGTGCTCCTTTTCAATCTTACTACAAAGATTAGGATATCATTAAAATAACAACCACAAACCTGCCCATAAAGGGTTTTAAAACTTGATTCATTAGCCTTATGAATATCCTAGCTGCATTAGACAGCCATAAGCCATGACTAGCCACTCATAAAGGCCTCCTTTTGTCTTGACAGCAGTAGTCCACTCATCTCCTTCTCTAATCCTTATCTGATAACAAAGACCCCTTAAATCCACCCTTGAAAACACCCTTCAGCTACAAAGCTCATTCAACATGTCCTTCAATTTGGGAGTAGGGTGCATGTGCTTACTGGTGATCTTGTTTATAGCTCTCCTGTCGACACACATTCTCATACTCCCATCATTCTTTGGGACTAAGAAGGCTGGCACAGTGCATGGGCTCAAGCTCTCCCTCACCATTCCATTGGCTACTAACTCCTCCACCTATCTATAGACCACCTGAGTGTCCGTACGGTTCATCCTGTAAGCTCATTTATTAGGAAAAATAGCTCAAGGGATTTGGTTAATATAGTGTTGAATTGATCATTTAAGAGTAAGCCTGCTGGTATTTCTTTAGGGAAGACATAGGCAAACTTGTCTAGAATTTGTTTGGCTTGGAGTGGAATAGTTGGGATAGCATCTAGCTTATTTTTGGCTTGAAGGATCCATTCCTTAAAGGGTCTAAAGTTATGCTCAGAAGCCTTAAGATCAGACTTCATCAAGGTTAGAAGCTTTTCTGGAGTATCAGTGGGTTAGAAGGGCTAGTGTTTGGGCATTAGGTATGGGCTAAAGGGTTAAGGGTGGTCCTTTTCCCATCCTGGACAAAAGAGTAGGTGTTTAGATAGCCATCATGAGTAACTCTTCTGTCATACATCCATGGTCTCCCTAGTAACATAGGACATACATCCATGGGAATAATGCCATGCCAGACCTCATTAGAGTAGTTCTTCCTAATTGAAAAAGCAACTAGACATCTAGAATTGACTTGTGAACCCTTACCTTGATTCAGCCACTAAATGCAGCAGATATGAGGATGGACCAAAGTTTACAAGCCTAGCTTTTCAATCAAGATTGCAGATGCCTCATTAGCCCAACTCCCACTGTTAGCAATCAAACAACATACCTCGTCTTGAATAGAACATCTATTATGGAAGACGTTCTCCCTTTATTCATCCTTGGTGTTTTTTTTTTAAACATTGAGAGTTCTCCTAATCACAACAGCTCTGCTTCCTTAGACTCTACTATCACTTCTTCTCCATCCTGCTCTTCCATGAGCAAAACATTCCTTTCTTCCTCCATTACCTCCTCCTAGGCTACTTGGTATTCGACCAGAGTAATGACTCTTCTGTTGGGGCATTCAGAAGCAATGTACTCCAAACCATGGCACTTAAAACATTGTCTGGGAGTGGCAGGGTTAAGTGGTGGTTTATTTTGTTGAGTTGTGGTATTTGGAGCAATTTGAGTAGAACTTCTTGTAGTTTTAGGGGTTAGCTGATTGCTCCCCTCATTGAAAGGTTGGCTTCTGGGAAAAGGTTTTGGTGGTTCTGTCTTAATAGTCTTGGACTTCTTTTGTTGCTCAACTCTGTCAGCCAACATACATATATCCTCAAAAGTGGTGTACTACTACAGTTCAACCACATGTGAGTACGTAGGGTCAAGTCCACTAAGGTATCTCACGATGGTCTGATCTTTAGGTTCTTGCAAATCACATTTGATCAATAGTTTTTCAAACTCTTTAGTGTATTCCTCAATTGGCATGCTTCCTTGAGTCAAGCTATGTAATAGGGAGTAATTGTCTTGAATGTAAGAAGCGAGTAAGAACCTATTCTTGAGTTTGGACTTCATTTTAATCCAGGTTTTGATCTTACTGTTCCTTCTATTAGCTCTCTTGGCACAGAGGTTTGTCCACTAGAGAGCTGCATACTTTCTTAGCCTCAAGGCCACAAGCTTGACCATCTTATCTTCAGGGATATCTTTATAATCAAAGACCCAGTCAACTATATGCAACCAATCAAGAACTTCATCAGGATCTAGCCTCCCCTCAAAGTTTGGGATATTAATCCTAATATTAAAGCTAGATGGCTTGTGATTGTGCCTTCTGCCTCCACTTTGCCTTGGTTTAGAATCACTATCACCTGAGGAAGCAAAGCGATTGCTTGAATTTCAATCTCTTCCTCACGTGATTGCTCAGAAGATCTAGGAGACTCTGAATCTAAGACTCTCCTTTTGTTCTTGACTAATTCCCCAAGTTGTTTCCTAAGGTACTTGTCCTACTTCTCAAGATACTTATAGTTTTTCATTAAAGTTTCAAACGTCTTGTTGGAGATCTATCTAGCTAGCCTATTTTCAACATCTAAGTCAGTGAAGCTAATCTGCATTTGTCCTTTACATTAAGGTAGTTCAAGTAATCAAGTATAAGTCTAAGGAACAAATGTGATTTTGCAAGAACAAACAGAGTAAACTGCCAGGTTAATTTCAACACATATACTTGGTTTTGTTTTTGTTATTTCATAGTCCAAACGATGTCCAAATTATGTAATTCTTTTCTTGTAAGTTAGTTTAGGAAGTCCACAAACCGAGCATGAGAAGAAAGCCCACAAAAAACCAGCCCACTTGGCCAAAACAAAGCCCACACACCAAAGCTGCCCGGTTTAGCGCTTTAGTTCCTTGGTTTAGTTAATCTTCTTGATTAAGCATCTAAATGATGTTTTAAGTCTGGTTTCTTAATGAGGGGGCTTGTTGACACCTTAAAGTTACCCCTCACACCGAAAAATCCATCTGGGTAGACACTAAGCTTGGTGAAATGCAAGCACAGGTGGCGGGCAGAAATCGCTCCAAGTGCACGAATGCTTCTTCACTAAGTAAGCCTTCCTACTTGGGTTTTCCTACACCTCCACCTTGCTTGCTTGATGCTTAGTAAGCAGGTGACTCACCTAGCAGCCACCATTCACATGCCAGGTGTCCTGACACATGTCACCACAATTCAAAGCTAAGAAAGATACATGTCATCTTGCTTTAAGTTTAACGAAGACACCCACGATGTTCTCATTGGCTGGCCGTCATTTTCTGTCTCTTACATGTGTAGAAGACTAGCAAAGGATTAACAAGAACATAAGCTAGTGAGTTTAGTTGTTAAATAATTGTATTACTAGACTCATCTGTTGTAATTAGCATACGCAAACATGCTTTGCAAACTAAATCAGCTTAAACCAGTTTAGCGTTTCCCAAGCATGAAGAATCCTCCCTAAGAGGTCCCTTAATGTGGGGTGAAGCCTATGGCCATATATAAGAGCTTCGGTTCCTTACTTTGTAATCAGTGTTGTTGAGTTGAAATCTGAAGTTGAATTTAACTCAATATTTGTTAGTGCAAATTCTCTACTTGTGTAAGGCCCGCGTACCTTGTTCTCTGTCAAGCTGTTCACAACGCCTTTTTACGTTATAAAAACCTATTTAATTTAACGATATGAGTCAAATTAATTATTGGCGTGCTTACGTGAGCGATGATTTTACTAAAAAGAATATTTTTGTCATTAGTAATAATGTTATTATTATTATTAGTTTTGAAAATCCTTCAAAGATTTCTAATAAGCGCTATTAACGGTTATTAACGAGTATTCAATCGAGTAGGAATTCGAATACGATTAGGTTGTCAACCTTAGATATAGTTCGATGTTTATCAAATCTAACCTGGCTGTATTAGAGAACAAGCAATCGATGAAATGTCATATTATTGATTTGGGTTTAGAATTCGGGTTACAAATTAGACTAGCGGTATTGAATATGAATCAACTTGGGACAAAAAAATAAAGAGAGCGAGGGGCATTTTGGACATTTTGCGCAACACCCCCCTCTTTCTCGTTGGCTGCCCACGAAACTCCCCCCCGACAGTCTCTCTTTCTCTCTTTGCTCTGCCCATCTTCTTCCTCCTCCTCTCCTCCTCCATTAACGTGGCTTCCAAGCTCAAAGCCCAGAAGATTTTCGGCATCTCCTACCTGCTACTCATCCCATTCGATCGCCCCTACGAGTTGGCCACCCATTTGGTGCGAATTTGAGGTGAAATCCGAACAAACGAACCAAGTTCTGGCATTGAATTGAAGATCGAACGCGTGCCCCAGGTATAGCCATGCACTCCAACTCTTAGTTGTTTCAATCTCTTATAAATTAGGGGGGATATCACCTCCTAAAACACACGATTCAACCTCAATTCAGAAGGTGATTTTTGGGTCGTTTCTTGGTTTCGAATTTTGGGTGTTTGGGCGCGATTTGGGTCTAGTTTGAGCGTAGGGGAACAAGAGCCAAAAGATTTGGAGTTGGTCTAGGCTAAAGTCAAGTCGGTCAGCCTGTCGAACGAACACTTGGCTCGAATTCAAGGTGAGGGTTCCTTTCCTCCTAAATTGCCACTATTTTCAATTAATTTAACTAAATTTAGTTAGTGCATGTTGATTTTGAAGTTAGAAATCAGTTTAGGTAAATCTGGAATTGAGATTGAGGAATTACGAACATGGTGCTGATTTTAGGTCTTTTCGATGTCGAATTAATACTGAATGTTAATAACCAGACAGTAGAGAAATGTTTAATGAACATAATGTCAGCATTGCGCTGTGATTCCAATAATTTATTAGTTCAAATTTCGTTTTGAAGCTTAAGGATGCTAAATGAAGTAATTGAGGAAATAACTGAGTTGTGTCTAAGGGCTATGGCTAAATTGGTTGGGGTATGTTAATAGTCTATTCGTAATTATTTTAATAAAATATTATGCTTATGGATATCAGTTAGCGAACTAAAAGGGCAAAATGTCACTTTAAAGTCGCGATTGCATCAGTTGGTACACTTAAACACTATGTTGCTTATTAAGCATGAATGTCATCCCTATATATGATTGTTTTATGTACTGTTGGTTTGAATATGCCAATATTAAGCCGAGCTTGGTAGTTGGATGGATTAAGGTGAATTATTGAGTGGTTTGAGGTTTTGTGGTCATTGTTGTGTGAGGAGAGAGTCTAGGTTGTGAATTACCGCAATCGTGTGGATTGTGAGGCCATGTGTGGCTCATGGAGTAGATTTTGCCGAGTTGTGATATGAAGTGTATGAATATGATATGTGTGAACCCCTTTTCCCCCGATATGCTGCGTGACATTTTGTGATTAATTCTTGAAACTTTAGATGTCTTTAAAAAGAAAAGGGCGTTTAGAAAGCTTGTTTTACACGTTTGAAAATGCTTTTAAGTTTGTCAGTCGTCTATTCACTTGTAGGGACGTCTAAGGTGTAAAAATGTCATAAATCGTCGAACTACTCAATTAGTGACTTGATTGAATAGTCTATAGGTTTAGGAACTTTAAAACTGAACCAAAAGTGAATTTGAAAATGTTTAAGGCATTGGTTTGTTTATGACTTCTCCTCGTGTTTAAAAGAATTTAACCGACCTAAAAAGGAGCATCTTAAGGTGCTAACTACGAGTTTGGCTGATTTATATACTAGTTGCTTGCTTAAGTCTCTATTTAATTTCAAGTTACAAGCACGTAGAACCATTATGTTTTAAGAAGCGTTCACTTTGAAAGTTTATGAAGAAAACTTGTTTACCTTATAAACGAGCCAAGTACCTTAAATTTTCGAATAATAGTAAGTTTGGAATGTTTTAAGCCTACAGTTTACTATTATGCCCTTCTTTAAGTTTTAAAAGGGGTTGAAACGAGATGGAAAATGACAACTGAGGATGTTATTACGAACCTAGTTTGAGGTAAACGCTAACTAAGTTCTTTGAGTTCCAAATGGGTTTCGTTTTACGAATTAGTAACCGTATTAAGTTTATAAAAAGTTTTTTAGTTAGAAACGAAGTCGTTTTACAAACTATCAAATGTATTACCGTCTATATGAAGCTTCCAAGTTAGAAACAAAGTTGTTTTTATGATTTAGCAACCTTATTACGTCTATACAAAGCTTTCAAGTTAGAAACGAAGTCGTTTTATGATTTAGCAACCTTATTACATTTATACAAAACTTTTAAGTTAGAAACGAACTCATTTTTATGATTTAGCAACCTTATTACGTTCATACTAAGCTTTCAAGCAAGAAACGAAGTCGTTTTATGATTTAGCAACCTTATTAAGTTTATAAAAAGCTTTTTAGTTAAAAGCAAAGTCATTTTATATTTTAGCAAACTTATTACGTTTATACGAAGCATTAAAGTTAGAAACTAAGTCATTTTATAATTTAGTAAACGTATTACGTTTATAAGAAGCGTTTAATTAGAAACGAAATCTTTTTACGAACTAACAAACGTATTGCATTATTAAGAATCTTTTAAGTTTAAAAAGAAGTCGTTCTGCGTATTAACAAGCTTATTACGTTTATAAGAAGCATTTGAATTTAAAGCGAAGTCGGCCTACGTATTAATAAACTTATTACGTCTATAAGAAGCTTTTAAGTTATTTACGAAGTTGATTTACATGTTAGCAAAATTATTCCGTTTATAAGAAGTTTTTAAGCCAGAAACGAATGAAGAATAAAAATTTCGAAAGGTTATGGTCATTCTGTTTAAAAGTAAGATTTCAGCAAAGTAAGCATTTAAAGAAGAGAAATGTAGTGCGATTTTAAAGGCTAAGAAAGTGTTAGGCAAGTGGCCAGACCTTGAGGGTGGGAACTGGATGCAAAGATTGCGTGAGCAGTTTCCCCCTAAGGTAATGTTGGGAGCTGGATCCAAAGATGGTGTGAGCTGGTCTCGAGAGCTGGACTCAAGATATGATTATCTTGGTGTGAGCTGTTCAATGATGTATGACGCGTAAGAAAACCTTGAGGGGGACTGGACTCAGCATATGATTATCCTGGTGTGAGTTGTTGCCCCACAGAGGACAGTATTGAGGTTAGAGTTGCTCTGCTAAAACGCATTTTGGGCAAAACTTAAGCACGTATTGTTGTTAATTTTCCGCAAGCGTACGGTTTAACCGTTGTAGTACTTACGGGTATCGTCCTCAGGGATTAGTTGTGAAACTAAATTACCAAAAATTCTAACCTAATTTAAAACTAAATGGTAATGTGCTAACTCAAAGGTTAAGTAATTCTACAAATTAACGGACAAAATTGAACAAAATTAAATCTTGAAATTGCAAATAAGAATTTTTGCGAAATGAAATAAAAACCAAACTGTAACAAGTTTGAGATCACCAACACCTAGCCATAATTGTTTCCAATCTACCTGAAACCGTGATTCAGCATAGTAAACGCAATTCGACAATGGCTTTGAAGCAGAGCAATACAGAACTTCAATCCCAATCCAAACATAAGAATTAACGGCACCAGGAACTAAATATTGAAATTTTAATTTGAATTCATAAATTCATGCTTAATAAAATCGAAATCTGAAACTACAACTTCCACTCTCGTTCGAAATCCATAATTCGAATGAATTTTGAGGTACCCTATTCTCTACACTGCGCTACTCCCCTTCTTGCTCTGCCAGTTGCTCTCCATTCGAATTTTGCAACCTCCATTAGAGCCACCCCTCAGTCCCTCCATCTTCCATAACCGTTGTCTTGAAAATGGTGATGATGATGGATGATGGGGGGGAGAGAAAAAGTAACGGACATGAAGAAGACACGAAGGAAGAAGAAGAAGAAAGGTCAAGCGGTAACGGTCAAATAGTAATGAAGCAATGAATGTGAGGGAGATGGTTATGGTGGAGAAGACGAAGAGCTCCTGTTTAGTGGCTCTGCTCTTCAGCTTCCTGGGTTGCAAGGAATAGCGAAGAAGAAGGAGGTGGGGGATAGCTGCCCACATGAGTGGGGCATGTTATTAAGTGAAAGAGAGGGAGGGAGAGATGGCTGCTTGGGCCCAGCAAAAGGAGGGGACGAGTGGATCAACCCAGGTGAATGAAAAGGAAGAGAAGAAGAGACCAGAAGGATCACACACCCAACACATGCATTCCTCAGTGGAAGCAGGCTGAGTTGAGGGGGTCGCGGAGAGGAGGCCCAGTGAAGCAAGGGAGAGGAATGGGAAGAAAGAAAAAAAAAGAAAATAGGCCACAAAACTGGACCTCGTTGCCTGGGCCGGGATTATGGGTTTAGTGACGGGGCTTTTGTCTTCTCTTCTTTTTGTTTCTATCTTCCACTTGATTCAGAAGCTCTTTTGTATAAAATTCATCCATTGTCTTCAAATTGTTAAATTCCTACAAAACAAATAAAACTAATATTAAAATTCTAAATTAATAATTTATTTTGAGAAAATATTAGGTAATTTGAGGATACAAAATATCATAATTTTAGGTTGAACACATATACCTCGGGGATAACGAGACTAAGAGTGACGATCTCGATTTAGGGCGGTGTTGACCTCCCCTAGCCAGCACAATAAGATGTTTTTATATTATAAGTGAGTTCGTAATAAATAGGAGATTTGGCAATTTTCCATTCTAAGTAATTCAGAAAATGAAAAAAAGTTCTTTTAAAGGAATATGAGCCTCAAGAGGCCAAGTAAAGCGTTTTTAAGAAAAGAAGAAAGCTTTCAAATGTACGTAAGCTGCATATATTTTGTGAATGTGTTCTGAATAATGTTTAAATGAAATTTCAAGTGAAGTTTGGTTACATCCTAGTAATGCATGGAATACTTAAGGTTTTAAAGTTGCACAGCTTAAGAAAGAAGGTTTCTTGCAAAGCTTTTCTTGCCAAATTTAGGGGTCTAAGATGTTTTTAGAAGACTTGTAAGTTTTAAAGGAGTTTGCGTGATTTATAAGTTGTTCTTGGAAAATAACGTGAGTCACTATGATTTCCCGAGTGTGTTAGAAAGCATAATATTCGTTCTTGTGCCACATTATTACGTGCCTGAATGCTTGTTAGAAAGGAAGGATGGTCATTAAGGGCCTTGGAATGAGTTGAGGGGCTAGCGTAAAGTATATAAGTGGTAATCTCTCCTTGGGGACTTTGATTGCCTAGTATGATAGTAGTATACCAATACGTGATATGTGACTATTATTGGTATGAATGCCTGCAAATGGTTTTGGTTTTAAGGAGTAGGGGAATTCTCACTGAGCATGTGATTGCTTATCCCTTTACTATTCCATTTTCCCAAGTTCAATTTGAGGAGGTATAAGAGATCCTTTGAAGTTGTTTTGATGTCGATCCTTCAGAAGCCCTTTGCCAGCTTTGCAAGTGTTCGATCTACCACGTTGTAAATTTTTAAATTCGTTGTTGTATGTGAAAGCACGTAGCCGGCTCTGTACCAGTATACGTATCATACTGACCCTTGTTTTAGTTGTTTGACCGTCAGTGATCCAGGCGAGTGGCGCAACGTTGTGAACTTGGGTTATTTTTTCATATGTTATACCTGTTTACCAGTTACAAGTACCCTTAGATGAGCTAAAACCCTAGAATGTTGCTAAAACAGGGGAAACTCTTGCAGTTTTGTTCCAGAAAGACTATCTAAATGCTAATCCAAACCCTCGATCTTCAAGAGCCTTAAGGATTTCCTTCTAGGAAGTCATGGTGGTGTGACACTCCCTACGTTAGGGGCGTTACATTAGGTGGTATCAAAGCCATAGGTTTGGATTATGCATTTGGATACCATAATAGGTGTGTGCTATGTGAAATACACGCTTTATGTGCTTATGTGGTCGTGTCTTGCCTGGTATTACTTGTATTAATGAGGGTACGACTTATAATATGTACGTATATACTGGTTCTCTTATTATTCAGTGGTAATGTAGGATGGTGCTCCACATAGTTGATTACGCATATCTACCTTTCTGGTGGGCCGCGTGGAATGCGGTCATGTATTGGCAGGCATTGGAGATGCATAACCGACGGGCTTCCCACGGAATCCCCCAAAAAGATTGGGTGGTTGGTTGCATAAGGAAGATACCGATGGATGGTAAATGGAAGGAAGTAGCAATCACCCTGCGACATTGGACCTCACGCATGAATGTATATACCCCTTTCACCTATCGAGGTTTGGTAGAATTTCTACTACGGGCGAAACACCATATCAACCATGCAGGGTCCACTTCATTTCAAAGAAGCGCTGTTACCGCCCAACTCGTCCAGACTGAACTCATTCAACCTGCGGTGAGCCAACACCTCTCCACCACTCTGGCTGAGAGGAACCAACTAGAGCATCACCAAATGAGATGCCTCTTTACTGAGAAACCCCAAGCAAGACGCTGCAAATGACTTGCCACATTGTGGGTGCATTAGGTAGATGCGTATGGACGGCTTTACCCTCAAGGATGGCAAGCTACCATATTTAGGATGGAGGAGCTAGTGGATGGAACACACAACATCGAATATGCTCCCACTATGATATTGCAAGAACTATTAGCCCTGAACCACAACCAAACTGAGAGTTCAGACGAGTTTATAGCCGATGACTTCCCTGGAAATGACAACTCAGGCGAGGAGTGAGTAAGAAGAGCGTGAATCCATGTTCATAGATGTTATGTCGTATGAAAATAAACCAAATGTAAGCTTTTAAGTTGTTTCTTTTGAACATGAAGTATTAGAGTGATGAACAGTATTCAGTGACCTAATGTTCCACTACTACTGTCCAAACGAAATAAATATGAATGGATCGCTTCCAAGTGTTATGTGCCCACTAGTTTGTGTAAGCATGCAGGTGTATTTCCTTTGAATAAGATGTGATATGCACATATGACTATATGAAGGTTAAACTAAACTACACTTGAGGCTATACATAATAACTCTCACGATTTGCGAATCATTCCATTACCCGGGGAATCATACCTCTATCGGCCCTAGAGTGATCGTAAGTTAACCCTCGTTGAAAATGGAACTAAGTAATTCCTTCTGTGAATGTGTGACAGATGCCACCCCGATACAAGTTAACACCAGAACCAACTGCCATGGAGATGATATGTTAGTTTAATAAGCTTAAGCCTCCCAAGTTTGAAAGTAGAACTGACCCTATGGTATACGAGGAGTGGCTTCGGAGAATGGAAAACATATGTGAGATCATGGAATGCCATGAGAGGTTCAAGGTGCTCTTGGCCGCTTACCAATTTGAAAAAGAAGCTGAATTCTGGTGGGGGATAGTGAAACCTAGGGTAGGTGAACCTGTGTTAATTTGGAACCAACTGAAAGCCTTAATAGACGCTCAATATTACCCTCGAGATGTAAGAAGAGTTAAGGAAGGGGAGTTTTTATGCTTGAAACAAGGAGAAAAGAGAGTAATGGAATATGTGGCAAAGTTCAATGAGCTAAGCCGATTTGCACAAAATCAAGTGGCCTCCGAAGAAATGAGGATGGAACACTTCGAATAGGGATTAAGAGGGGAAGTGAAACAGATAATAGAAGGATATACTTATGAAAGTTGCCAAGAAATGTACCAAAAGGCCGTGAAAATAGCCACATCATAAGCGAAACCGAGATTGAGAATAGAGAGAAGGATCAAGTAAACGAGAAATTTAGCCCTAGAGGATCCAATTCTCAGGGAAACATAAACTTCAGGGGGTTTAAACATGGGATGAACCAGGACAAAGGAAAGCAAGCCGCCCAACGGAAACCGAGGAAAACATGTGATCAGTGTGGATGACAACAACCTGGCCCATGCAGAAGCCTTGCGAGCCCATGTTTTGGATGTGGTGGTATGGGTCACAAAGTCACAAATTGCCCAAGGGCTACATGGAATAGTCGGGGTCACACTTAGAGATCCGAAATGGGAATCAAGCCAGTGCCACAACGAGATCGCCTAACCATTGGTACTCCCTCAGGGGACAGTAGAAGGAACTAGAAGCCACAAGTTGGCAGTGGGATGCTTAGCTAGAAGGAAAAGAGACTAGGGAACCTGCTAACACAAGGTGAGGTATTCTCTTGTTAACCAACTTTATGCCCCCATCCTGACATTCTAGTACTGCCTGCCCTTTTGTCATTCTTGATTTGCAAAGGAACTTGCTACTTGCTAGTAAACTTCATGAGACGCGTATGCAACATTACATAACCTCTTCCTTAGAAACTATCTACCATACGGATCATATTTGTAGAGACTGAGTTGTTTTAGTGCAAGGGAAAACGTTCCTTGATGAATTGGTACGAATAGAAATCCAAGGATGGGATGCTATTATGAAGACAGAAAGAATAGCTAAGTGTAAAGTGACTTGGATTGTGAAAGAAATGCAGGTGAAGTACCCTCATTAATTCCTGCAAGTAAGTAATTTAGAGACGAAATTCTTTTAAGGGGGGAGAGTGTAAGGCTCGTGTACCTTGTTTTCTGTCAAGCTATTCGTAACGCCTTTTTACATTATAAAAACCTATTTAATTTAACGATACAAGGTAAATTAATTATTGATGTGCTTATGTGAGTGATGATTTTACTAAAAAGAATATTTTTGTCGCTACTAATAATGTTATTAAATCGATCAGGAACCCGAATACGATTAGGTTGTCAACCTTAGATATAGTTTGATGTTTATTCAATCGAACCTGGCTGTATTTGGGAACAAGCAATCCATGAAATGTTATATTATCGATTTGGGTTTATAATTCGGGTTACGAGTTAGACTAGCGGTATTGAATATGAATCAGCTTGGGACAATAAAGAGAGAGAGGGGCATTTTGGACATTTCTCACGACACACCCCTCCTCTTTCTCGTTGGCTGCCCGTGAAGCCCCCCCGACAGTCTCTGTTTCCCTCCCCGCTCTGCCCATCTTCTTCCTCCTTCTCTCCTCCTCCCTTAATATGCCTTCCAAGCTCAAAGCCTAGAAGATTTTCACCACCTCCTACCTGCTACTCATCCCATTCGACCTCCCCTACGAGTTGGCCACCCATTTGGTGTGAATTTGGGGCGAGATCTGAACAAACCAACCACGCTCTGGCGCTGAATTGGAGTTCGAACGTGTGCCCCGAGCAGGGCCATGCACTCCAACTCTTAGTTGTTTCAATTTCCTATAAATTAGGGTGGAAATCACCTCCTAAAACACCCGATTCCACCTCAATTCAAAAGGTGATTTTCGGATTGTTTTTAGGGTTTGAATTTCGGGAATTCGGGAGCGATTTGGGTCTGGTTTGAGCATGGGGGAACAAGAGTCGAAAGATTTGGAGTTGCTCGAGCCTAAAGTCAAGTCGGTCAGCCCGCCGAACGAACACTTAACTCGAATTCAAGGTGAGGGTTTCTTTCCTCCTAAATTACTACTATTTTCAATGAATTTAACTAAATTTAGTTAGTGCATGTTGATTTTGAAGTTAGAAATCAATTTGGGTAAATTGAGAATTGAGATTGAGTAATTATGAACATGCTGTTGATTTTAGGTCTTTTGGATGTCGAATTGATGTTGAATGTTAATAACCAGACAGTAGAGAAATATTTAATGAACAGAATGTTAGCATAGCGCTGTGATTCCAATAATTTATTAGTTCGAATTCCGTTTTGAAGCTTAAGGATGCTAAATGAAGTAAATGAGGAAATAACTTAATTATGTATAAGGGTTATGGCTAAATTGATTTGGGTATGTTAACAGTCTATTCGTAATTATTTCAATGAAATATTATGCTTATGGATATCGGTTAGTGAACTAAAAATGGGCAAAATGTCACTTTAAAGTTGCCTTTGCATCAGTTGGTACACTAAAACACTATGTTGCTTATTAAGCATGGATGTCATACCTATATATGATTGTTTTATGTACTGTTGGTTTGTATGTGCCAATATTAAACCGAGCTTGGTAGCTGGATGGCTTGAGGTAGAACTATTCAGTGGTTTGAGGTTTTGTGGTCGTTGTTGTGTGAGGAGGGAGTCTAGGTTTTGAATTACCACAATCGTGTGGATTGCGAGGGCATGCGTGGATCATTGAGTAGATTTTGCTGAGTTGTGATATGAAGTGTATGAATGTGCTATGTGTGAACCCTTTTTCCCTTGATATGCTACGTGACGTTATGTGATTAATTCTTGAAGCTTTAGACGTATTTAAAAAGCAAAGGGCGTTTAGAAAGCTTGTTTTACACGTTTGAAAAAGCTTTTAGGTTTGTCAGTCGTCTATTCGCTTGTAGGGACGTCTAAGGTGTAAAAAGGTCCTGAATCGTCGAACTACTCAATTAGTGACTTGATTGAATAATCGATAGGTTTAGGAAGTTTAAAACTGAACCAAAAGTGAATTTGAAAATGTTTAAGGCATTGGTTTGTTTATAACTTCTCCTCGTGTTTAAAAGAATTTAAACAACCTAAAAAAGAGCATCTTAAGGTGCTAACTATGAGTTTGGCTAATTGATGTACTAGTTGATTGCTTAAGTCCCTATTGAATTTCATGTTACAAGCACGTAAAACCATTATGTTTTAAGAAGCGTTCATGTTGAAAGTTTATGAAGAAAACTTGTTTACCTTATAAACAAGACAAGTACCTTAAGTTTTCAAATAATAGCAAGTTTGGAATGTTTTCAGCCTGTAGTTTGCTATTACGCCCTCCTTTGAGTTTTAAAAGGGGTTGAAACAAGTTAGAAAATGACAATTGAGGATTTTATTACGGACCTTGTTTGAGTTAAATGCTAACTTATTACTTTAAGTTCCAAATGGTTTTCATTTTACGAATTAGTAACCGTATTACGTTTATAAAAAGCTTCTTAGTCACAAATGAAGTCGTTTTACAAACTATCAAACGTATTACGTCTATACGAAGCTTCCAAGTTAGAATCAGAGCCGTTTTTATGATTTAGTAACCTTATTACGTCTATACGAAGCTTCTAAGTTAGAAACGAACTCGATTTATGATTTAGCAATCGTATTACGTCTATACGAAGCTTTCAAGTTAGAAACGAAGTCGTTTTTATGATTTATCAACCTTATTACATTTATCCGAAGCTTTCAAGTTAGAAATGAAGTTGTTTTATGATTGAGCAACCTTATTACATTTATAAAAAGCTTTTTAGTTAATTACGAAGTCGTTTTACGATTTAGCCAACTTATTACGTTTATACGAAGCATTAAAGTTAGAAACTAAGTCGTTTTACGATTTAGTAAACGTATTACGTTTATAAGATGCTTTTAATAACAAAGGAAATATTTTTATGAACTAACAAACGTATTGCTTTATTAAGAAGCTTTAAGTTTGAAACGAAGTCGTTTTGCGTATTAACAAGCATATTATATGTTCACAAGAAGCTTTTAAATTTAAAGCAAAGTCGGTATACGTATTAATAAACTTATTACGTCCATAAGAAGCTTTTAAGTTATTTACGAAGTTCATTTACGTGTTAGCAAATTTATTCCATTTATAAGAAGTTTTTAAGATAGAAATGAATGAACTATAAACATTTCGAAAGGTTATGGTCGTTTTGTTTAAAAGTTAGATTTTAGCAAAGTAAGCATCTAAAGAAAGAAATGTGATGCGATCTGTGTCCCCCTCAGGTAATGTTGGGAGCTGGATGCAAAGATGGTGTGAGCTGTTCCCGGGAGCTGGACTCAAGATATTATTGTCTTGGTGTGAGTTGTTCTTTGATGTGTGATGCGTAAGAAGACCTTAAGGGGGACTAGACTCAGGATATGATTATCCTGGTGTGAGTTATTGCCCCATAGAGGATAGTATCGAGGTTAGAGTTGCTCCGCTAAGACGCATTTTGGCCAAAAGTTAAGCACGTATACCCTGAGGATAAAGTAGATTAAGAGTGGCGATCTCACTTAAGGGCGGTGTTGACCTCCCCTAGCCAACACAATAATATGTTTTTATGTTATAACTAAGTTCCTAATAAATAGGAGATTTGGTATTTTGCCATTCTAAGCAGTTTAGAAAAGAAAAAAAGTTCTTTTAAAGGAATACGATCCTCAAGAGGCCAAGTAAAGTGTTTTTAAGAAACGAAGAAAGCTTTCAAATGTATGCAACCTGCATATATTTTAGTGTTCTGAATAAGGTTTAAATGAAATTTCAAGTGAAGTTTGGTTACATCCTAGTAATGCATGGAATATTTAAGCTTTTAAAGTTGCACATCTAAAGAAAGAAGGTTTCTTGCGAAGCTTTTCTTACCAATTTGCGTGTCTAAGAAGTTTTTAGAAGAGTCGTAAGTTTTAAAGAAGCTTGTGTGATTTATAAGTTGTTCTTAGAAAAGAACGTGAGTCACTATGATTTTTCGAGTGTGTTAGAAACCATAATATTCATTCTTGTGCTACATTATTACGTGCCTTAATGCTTGTTAGAAAGGAAGGATGGTCACTAAGGGCCTAGGAATGAGTTGAGGGGCTAGCGTAAACTATATGAGTGGAAATCTCTCCTTGGGGACTTTGATTGCCTAATTTGATAGTAGTATACCAATATGTGATATGTGGCTATTATTGGTATGAATGCCTGCAAATGGTTTTGGTTTTAAGGAGTAGGGGAATTCTCACGGAGCGTGTGGTTGCTCATCCCTTTATTATTCCCTTTTTCCCAGGTTCAATTTGAGGAGGTATAAGAGATCCTTCGAAGTTGTTTTGATGCCGACTCCTCATAAGTCTTTTGCCAGCTTGCCAAGTGTTCGATCTACCACGTTGTAAATTTTTAAATTCATTGTTGTGTGTGAATGCATCTAACCGGCTCTGTACCTGTATATGTATCATATTGACCCTTGTTTTAGTTATTTGACCATCAGTGATCCGGCAACAGGCCCGACATTGTGAACTTGGGTTATTTTAGCATATGTATTTTCTATTTACCAATTACAGGTACCCTTAGTTGAGCTAAGACCTTAGAATGTTGCTAAAACAGGGGAAACTCTTGCAATTTTGTTCCAGAAAGACTATCTAAATGCTAATCCAAACCCTCGATCTTCAAGAGCCTTAAGGATTTCCTTCTAGGAAGTCCTGGTGGTGTGACTTTCCCTAGGTCGGGGGCGTTATAAGTTGTTTGTCCTGTCTGAGGCCAAGTAAGGTGGTGTTCAAGTGAGCCTTAACTCTAGTTTATTGGTGATTTTGTATCCTAAACTTAGTTAAGGGCCCTAGCATTATTCTTGGCGGTGTTTTTGTAACCAAGAGTGGTGTTAGTTTATGTCCTATCTTTGTATTTGCTTTCGGATTCCCCCTTCAACTCTCTCTTGATTTCAGTTTCTATTCTTTGAGTTTACTTTATGTTCTAGCATGAGCTTGATCACATAAGCATATACATCAACTTTAGAGTCAAAGCCAATTATCATCTTGGCCTTGAATCCAATCCCACAAGCCTCATTCCATCCCAAACACAATCCCCTAAACACAACCCATGAGCATCCCCCTTTCATCATGAGTTCTAGCATGAGTCTAGAAGAGAGGTTTAAAGCTGTTATGAAGCACAGTTAAGCTATTTTAGCTTCTAATGATGAACTTAAGTCACAAAAAGAGTTCTTAAGGAAACAAATCAGTGAGAGCAACCAAGAACTCAGGGCTCAAAATGAGTAATTGAGAAAATAGCTTGGTGATTCTATGAAATAGAAACAGAAGATGATTGCTTCCTCCACTCCTTCTAACCACGGTGATGATAAGGACAGTAACAACCTTGTGAGTGCTTCTACTACGGAGGATCCTCCAAGAAGAATAAGAAGAGAACGAAGGCAGCCTACCAACTCTAATGACTTTAGAGCTGAAATCCTAGAGTTTGAAGGCAAGCTTGATCCAGATGAGTTTTCAGAGTGTTTACACACGGTTGAAAGGATCTTTGAGTACAAGGAGATCTAAGATAAAAACAAAGTTAAGTTGGTAGCACTTTGACTTAGAAAGTATGCTTCCTTGTTGTGGACTAATCTTTGTGCCAAAAGAGTAAGGAACTAAAAAGCTAAAATCAAAACTTGGGAGAAAATTAAACCAAGACTCAAGTCTCGGTCATACCCCAACTTACATCCAAAATAGTTTTTCCCAACTTCATAATCTGACCCAAAGCACCATGAATATTGAGGGATACACGCGTTAGTTTGAGAAACTCCTCATTAAGTGTGATATTCAAGAACCTGAAAAACAAACTATTGTTAGGTACTGAGGAGGTCTTGAAGCTAAGTATGCTAATATAGTTGAACTTCAGCAATACTCCACTTTTGATGATGTTTGTGATGTATTCCCTCAAGCACTCACCACACTCAAACAACAAAGTGTATTCAGATCCAATACAACTACAAGAAACTATAAAAACTCAAACTCAAACTCAAACTCGGGATGCAAGCGAAGTGTAACCGGTACTATTACCTTACATGGATATAGAAACACCACCAAGCTAAGCACTAGCGCCCTTAACAACCACTTGGATAAAGAAACACCATGGAAGAAATGCTAGGACTCTTGCTAGACCACTACCTTACTCGGTTAAAAGCAAGGATAAGCTATAAGAGAGTTTGAGATTTTAAAGGAGCTAAGGCTCAACTTCAGTCATAAAATGATCAAAAGTGATTACATAAGTTGTAGAGCATGTTATATACTTCCTTTTCACTTGCTCACAATGGCCATAAGTTCAAATTAAGCTAGCTAATCATGGATAAAAAATGAATCACCAAAATAGATTACAAATGGAAGGATGTACCTGGTAAGTGACTCCTCATTAATTGATGATCTTTAGGTCTTAGGTGTCAACTTAAGGCTTAAGGAAGGACTAATCTTCTACTTGGACCTCTAATCAAGTGCTTTGCAAGTGGCTACCTCCTTGAGAACCCTAAAAACAAGTCAAAATAGCAAGCATAACCAGCTGGTTCTTTACTCGGGTAAAGGGAATTAATTCCCTTTGCTAGTTAATAGCTCCTTCAGTGTGTAATTTGGCTGAGGGTTTTAATAGCCATTTGATAACATTTTTAAGATACTATCAAGATAAAGGTTACAAAGCAAAACTTGGAAGTTTAGGCGCTAAAACAGAAGCATTTCTAGAACCGTGTCAAAACTAAGCAGTTTTGCATACTTGACTTGTACAACTGATTTGAATGGGTAAACAAACTCCAATCACTTGGAATTAGTGTTCTTGGACAAAGCACTTCTTGAACTTCAATTTAGTCCTCCTGAACCATTGCTATACCTTCTGGAGGTTTAGGGACTTAAGTGCACAAAACTAGGTTTGTGCACTGGTTTGAATCCGGTTGGCTAAGGTAATCTTGGACAATCCGTTGAACTTTGGTGCTTGGATTGGGTTTCTTGGACTGTTTTGAGGGCCTAGTGACTGTGGGACGGATGGAACCCGATCAGTTTATGTACTAGCGGACATGATTGAACAACAAAGATAGCTTAAGCCCTTCAAACTTGAGTTCCCCAAGCCCCCACCCCTTTATCAACCCTTTCACAAGGGTCGTCCCAATCCCTTTCCTAAACCCACGTTTCCCTCCCCTTCAACCCCACAAAGAACCCCATCACCATAAAATATCCTACATCTACAAAGCAATCCTAAACTTATTACTAAGGGCATTGAAAGATGTTTCACTACTAAAAAAGTTCAATTTAACAACGGAATTCAGCGACGGAAAAAATTAACGACAAAATTAGCGACGGAAATGGCGACTGAAAAACAGTACTACAGAAAAGACATATTGTGCGACAAATATGTCGACGAAAAATTTAATCTGTCGCCATGTTTGATAGTGGGCAACGGAATTTTTGTCGCCGTAATTTTTTTTTGTTTTAAACAAAGGGGGTGACGGTAAAATTTTTGAATTTTTTTTAAAAAAAACCGAGCTGGCGATGGAATTTCCGTCGCCAGCCCGGTTAAATGAAACCAGAATTCGTTTATGGTTTCATTTTTCACGAAGGCTTCAAAGAGAGAGAGAGAGAGAGTGGCGAATCGGCCCCGCCTGCGTCGGACCACTGCCTCGCCACTCGGCCAATCCCCCCACCGCCGCCTGCCGCCCCTTTGCCCGGTGGTTTTCATCAACTTTTGAGGTAAGTTTCTTCAACTAAATTAGTTGTAATTTCTATAAATTTTTTATTAGATTGTTAGAATTTCATAGTTAGTTCATATTTATGTTGAAATGTGGTATTTGTGTGAGGCTATTGCTCTAATTTGGTGCAAGATTTGGGTAAATGCGATTTAGGGTTTAGATTTGAAGTTAAAGTTTGATATGGTGGTGGAATGAAATGGTTTAATTGATAATGTTGTTGAAATGTGGTATTTGTGTGAGTTTATTGCTCTAATTCATTACAAGAATTTGGTAAATGCGATTTAGCGTTGAGGTTTTGTAATTTGAAGTTGAAATTTCATATGTTAGTGGAATGAAATGGTCTAATTGATAATGTTGTTGAAATGTGGTATTTGTGTGAGGTTATTGCTCTAATTCATTACAAGAATCTGGTAAATGCGATTTAGGGGTGAGGTTTGGTAGTTTGAAGTTGAAATTTCATATGTTGGTGGAATTAAATTTTTTAATTGATAATGTTGTCGAAATGTGGTACTTGTGTGAGGTTATTGATCTAATTTGGTTGGAGATTTTGCTCAAAGAAATTTAGGGTTTAGGTTTGGTGATGTGAACTAGAAAGATGATATGTTGGTGGATTGAGATGCTTTAGTTTATAATTTTGTTCAAATGTGATGTTCGTATGAAGTTGTTGCTCATATTTGTTTAAAGATTTCGCCCAATGCAATGTAGACTTAGATTTGGTAATTTTAAGTTGACATTTTATATGTTGGTGGAATAAAGTGGTCAATTATGTATGAATTATTTGTTTTGTGATATTCGTGATGTAAAACCCAAGAAAATTCGTTATGGGGAATCAAGGTCATGATGGACCGACCTAGACCCGGGTCATGTCAAGGGAGTTTTGAATAACTGTTTCGCTCTAGAAAAAAAAAGCTTTGGATTGACTCTTTTATGTTCTGATTTAGGTTGGTTTCAGTCAAACAACATTTTCTGTTTAGTACGTTATTTTCTGTCGTAAACATCGCTATTTTCGGACCAACCTTTCGTGATTTTCCATAGCTTTTTGAAAAAAAAAATGTATTCTTGGGCCGATCATGTATTTCTGGACCGACCCCCTCCTTCCCCCCCCCCTTGGTCGTGTATATAAAGAGAAAAAAAATAATAATTAACCTACTCCTAGAAGGATTAGAACTCCCCACTCACCCCACTTCACTCCCTCCTTCTTCAATTCAAAAATTTAACCTAAACTACGCACACCCACTCTCCCCATTTCACGCCTCACTCTCTCCCTCACAGCTCCCCTTCCACTTCCTCCCTCCCTTTCTTCCTCCACCCTAGAACCACCATCACATACACCAAGCAACCACCAAGCCGCCGCCATCTCTTTTGCTTTCAAAACAAAGGAAAAAGAGGAGAAGATCGAGCATGTTTGAAGAATTTCACCCTTCTCCTCTTCTCTCTTGATTTTTGATCGTTTTAATTGAAATCACAAGGTTTAATTAAAGTATAATGTTTTGTTTTAGCTTTCTTAGCATTAAATTTGAGTGAAGGCGGAGTTCCCATCTAATTGAACTCGAAACCGATCCAAGGTATTTTGCCACGATGTTTTTAATATCGTTTTAATTTTAGTTTTAGTAAAGAAGGGATTCTTTTGGCATGATTGGGTCTGGGTAAGGGTTTAATGATGTTGTTGAGAATGGATAAATTTTTGGTGCACTAATACTGGGCAAAAACCGTGCAGAAGAGAGAGGAGAAAAAAATACTCAGATTCATCCCTGTTTTACCATGACTTTGAAAGCGTGTGGGAATTAATCTAGTTGTTCAAAAATTCTGAAATTTTTATGGTAGCTGGATTGGAATGCGAAAATTATGTTGGTTTTTGAATCAAGTGAATCGGAGTTAAAGTGAGGATCTTATGGTTGAAATACCGAACCCTGTGAAAATCAAGGCTGTTGGTGTAGGTTTCGGTTTTTTGGAGTTTTGACCTAGTTACTGTTCAATTTGGTAAGAACTCTAAACATGAAAGTTGTAGTACACAAAATTACATTTCCACTTTGGAGAAGAGGTCGATTTTTTGGAATAGGGAGAAAATGTTATGGAGTTTGAAGTGAGGTTATAAACTCGGGCAGAAACTGGGAAGCTGAAACTGGGACTGTTACAACCCCAGATTTGGGAAAATCCCCTAGATCAGAATTGGTTGCTAAAAGTCATGAAATTTTTTTGGGTGTGAACTTCTTGATGTAACAAAAATTGTCGTTTTGGAATCGGACCGTTTCGAGTAGCATAGCCCAAGATACAATAAATTATTCAAGGGACGATTATGGGAAAACAGTCACTGAGAGTTCTGAAATAATTGAGATTATGACCTAGTTCAGGACAGAATCGGGCCAAACCCCGAACACAGAAAATGTAGGGGACGACTTAAGATTTTGCGATTGACTTATAACACTGAACTTGGACGCCGGAAACAAAACTTATGGCTGCCGAAGTTCCCACCCAGAATCTGGCTAATTGACCCTTAACTAAGGTTGAGGATGGATTGAACTAAAAAGTTAGAGAAACATTATAAAAAAATTCGGGAGTACCAAAGAGGTCCTAAATTAAATGTGGAATGATTGTGGACTATACATGGGCCAGGTGCGGACCACGGAACCTATTGTTAAGTAACCGAGTCGTAAATTGTACGGTAGCCAGGTAACAATCATGCCCTCACCTTTCCCTGTGTGGCTCAACTGCGAATGTTTTGGAACGTGAGTAAGAATTTCTGGCTTTATTGTTCAAACTTAAGGAACACTAAATCATGAATTGAAAAATAAGGGCATGATGGAAACAGTGTGTTGTGTAAGTTCTGAAGAAAAAAAAAGGATTGAAACTTGCTCTATTAAGAAAGTTGAAACATAATGTTATTTCGAGTGGAGACATGAACATTCATTGCGTTGCTATGCGAAAGGTGCTTGAAATCAAATGAACTTATTGTGTTATGTTGACTCTAGTAAGGACTAAGATCTTGTTAATTGAAAAGGACTGATTGGGGCGAGTTTCATGTATTTGAATAAGTTGAAGGCCATAGCCTTCCCTGGGTAATAAGTGTATGCATTTGAGCGACCACGTGCTCGGTTCATACGTGGGCCAAGTTATCAGTAACCACCTGTGTTGGCGGTAGGCCAGGAGCAATTAAGCGGTAACCGTTGGAGTAGCAGTGGGCCAGGAATGAGTTAAGCGGCTGCGTTGTGACAAGCGCAAGCCATGAGACCCACTAGGGTCGCTCCCCCAAAATCGAATTGAAACTGATGCATGTTGAACTAAACTGTGGAAGTGTGATTCTAAAAAGATAAGGAAGGAAGTGTGATAATGGCTTGTGTGCTTGAAAGATGTTTTGCTATCCCTTCCCCTTAAAATGTTTTCAAAAGGAATTTGTGTGCATGTTTGATTGTTAGGGGCGCTTGTTACTAAGTTTATCTCACGTTTATAAAATATTTTGTTTTCAGGTGATGTGAGTAGACGAGGGGCTCGGGATGTCAAATCAATGTGAGGCATGAATGCTGCAAGGCTATAAGTTAGGGTTGGATGGTGATGAACAGTAATTATTACTAGTTGGTATTTTTATTTTTTGGATTTGGCTGGATGTAATCTTCTTTATAGCGAAGATTTTTCGTTTGTTTGTTTTATAAGACTCGGTATCTAGCCTGTTATTTCCAAGAAGGAGATACGGCGGTAACACCTCGCTAGGTTGACCCGCTCCCTTTAAGGCTTGTTGGCCTTAAACATAGAACTGGAAATCTGGGGGTGTTACACGTGAGAATGTACTTATATTTATCGAAATTTATGAGTTTTTTTTTTGTGCATGTGGAAATTTTAAAGCAAACATACATAATATATAATTGCATAATTTATGTAATTATTATAATTTTCATTAAAATTAATTCTTATCAAACACCTTATGTGGTTATTGTTATTTGACCAGAATATGAATGGTCCTGCACATCGTAGGTGGATGTATAATAGATTACTGCCTGATCGTAGTAGTTATACGCAAGAATTTCCAGATGGAGTAAACTAATTCGATCAATTTGCATGTACACAGACAAAGTTTTTGAATTGAGGAAAATATAGATGTCCTTGTGCGAAATGCAGAAACAGGGTGTACTTGACACCTGATGAGGTCAAGATGCACCTTATGTATAAGGGTTTTGTGCAAGGGTATTGGTTTTGGACAAGTAATGGGGAAATAGAACCTCTGGAATATGGTTCTGCGTATTAAAAAAGTGAAATTCCCGAGGTTGGAGGTTCAAGTCATGTTAATAATGACTATTCGGAATCCTACGTAGATCGAATGGAGCACATGGTTGATGATGCTATAATAGCAAATCAAAATGTAGTGGAAGAGGGGTCAAGCACTTGCCGAGAACCATTTTATAATATGGTTCAAGCTGCTCAACAACCCTTATATAATGGTTGCTCAACCCACAGTGAGCTATCTGCGGCGGCGAGAATGCTTAAATCTGATTATAATATGCCTCAAAATTGTTTCAATAAAGTTGTTTAATTAATGAAAGAGATGTGTC
The DNA here is from genome assembly GCA_017589665.1 of Selenicereus undatus. Classification (NCBI taxonomy): domain Eukaryota; kingdom Viridiplantae; phylum Streptophyta; class Magnoliopsida; order Caryophyllales; family Cactaceae; genus Selenicereus; species Selenicereus undatus. The sequence continues at coordinate 66,050,145 of JACYFF010031952.1, forward strand.
CCCCCTAACAACCGCGTGCTAAAACAACTATGGGCAAAGGAAGAAGGTTGATAAAGATCTCGGTAACGATGTGGTCAAAATTGATTATTGCCGGAAACGTTGTATGCTATTTTATAAGAAGGATGCAAACCATGATGGATGGAAATTTTGTGGGCATTCAAGATGGAAGAGGCAAAGGTCACAATAAAGGAATCAGAATTCGTTGCCATACTCAAGGATTCATTACTTGCCGTTAAAACCGTGACTGTAGAAGTTGTACGCATCAAGAAGTAGTGCAGAGCACATGAGATGGCATTATGAACTTCAATGTGAGGACGGTGTTTTATGCCATCCATCAGATGGGGCAGCATGGAAACATTTCGATACCAAGTACCCTGAATTTGCTGCAGAGCCTCGGAATGTGAGGCTTGGCTTATGTGCTAATGGATTTAATCCTTACACAATGTCTTCAAGATCATACTCCATTTGGCCGGTGGTCGTTACACCTTATAACCTCCCCCCTGAAATGTGTATGACCACACCGTTTATGTTCTTGACTTGTGTAATCCCCAGGCCTAAAAATCCCAAGAATAAGATAGATGTTTATTTACAACATCTTGTTGATGAGTTGAAAGAGTAGTGGAATGTTGGAGTTGAGACTCATGACATTTCTACGGGCCATACATTTCAGATGAACGCTGCACGTATGTGGATTATCAATGATTTTTCTGCATATGGAATGCTAACTGGGTGGAGTACTAATAGCTAATTAGCATGTCCGTATGTATGAAGCAGCAAAAGGCTTGGAGATTGAGAAATGGAGGTAAATTCTCATGGTTTGACTGTCACCGGTGTTTTTTGCCAAGGAATCTTGCATTTAGCAGAAATAGAACCGCATTTAGAAAGACAGAACTATTACAGGGGGTCCTCCTTGCCGACTTTTTGGGGAAGAACTTTATGCCGAGGTGGAAGATCACCCAATGGTAAGTACAAATGGTGACTTTCTAATACCAGGATTTAAGGAAAATGAGCACAACTGGATAAAGATGAGTATATTCTGGGAGTTGCCTTATTGGCAACACCAACTGCTCCGCCATAATTTGGATGTGATGCACATTGAAAAGAACTTGTTCGAGAACATTATCAATACTATTATGGATGTTCATGGGAAAATAAAGAACAATGCCAAATCAAGAATGGATGTTGCAGAAATATGTGATAGACCGGAATTACATTTACATTCAGGCCCAAGTGGTAAGTCAGTTAAACTAAAAGCGAAGTTCGTACTTGCTATGGATAAACGAAGAGAGTTGTGTGAATGGGTGAAGGAGCTTCAAATGCCTAATGGGTATTGCTCTAATTTGAGGAATATCGTGGACCCTAATGAGGCTAAGTTCAACAACATGAAAAGTCATGATTGTCATGTCTTCGTGGAGATTCTTTTACCAATTGCATTTGGTGCGCTCACAGATGATGTGTTGAAACCTCTTATTGACATAAGCCAGTTCTTCAAGAACTTCTGCTCAACAACATTGCGGGAGGATATATGGTTGACGAACTGCATTGCAACATTATCATCACTTTGTGTAAGTTGGACACCATTTTCCGTCCTGGCTTTTTCAATGTAACGGAGCACCTGCTAGTGCATTTGGCAAAAGAGGCTCAACTAGGTGGTCCTGTACAATACCGATGGATGTATTCATTTGAGAGGTAAATTATACTATAATCGATGAAACCTTATCTTAATTCTTATATGTGGAATCACTTAGAAGTGAATGCAATTGTGAATTTGGAAGGTTCTTTGGCCGATTGAAGAAAAAGATAAAGCAACAAGCGTGTCCTTAAGGTTCAATCACAGAAGCATACCTAGAGGCAGAGAGGACATTCTTCGCCTCCTATTACTTTGGCTCTAATATGCCCTCCATGCACACTAAGTGCAGGAGAAATGAGGATGATGATGAACATATTAATCATTTTCCAACTCTGTCCATGTTTGCACCGCAAGGGACCGCTATTAGTAGGGAAAGATCAAGGTATCTCAAAGATGCCGAATATGTTGCTGCCCATCTTCACATGCTGTTAAATTATGATGAAGTTAAACCTTATATAGGGCGAGTGGTATTTTCACTTCCAATTGAGTTTATCATTCAGAGCGCAAGTATATTAATAGGCTTCATAAAATGTGATAGAATTTTCACATAACAAGTCAGAACTGCACGTCCCAATGTTAGTGACGCATATGTCGACACCATCATCGAAACTCATTTCGCAGATTGGTTTAGTAAGAATGTAAGTATTCTAACTCATTTATTCAAAATTTTAACGTAACAGTTAGTTAGGTGCATTGCATTAATTAAAACCACATGTTATGTCACCTTAGGTGCATTATATTCAACTGTTCGAGACTCACAAACATTGCTACTTGAGCCAATTGGCTGTGAAGCCAAAGCGGTATGTGTCGACGTGTACAGCGTATTGAGTAAATGGATTCAAATTCCACACAGAAGCTCGAAGCGTCGGGAAGAGAACATATAATTGTGGTGTTGGTGTTTGTGGCACTGGGGAAGGCGATATTGAGAATGATTATTACGGTGTACTGAAGGATATTGTCCAAATTGAGTACGTAGGCAAACCACTTAAACGATGTGCTCTCCTCAATTGTGAGTGGTTCGATCCCACATTGAATCGTGGGACACGATCTCATAAACTAAGCAACCTGATTAAGGTCCACCGTACAAGAAGGTACCGAAAGTACAACCCATTTATCTTCCCAAACACCGCATCAGAAATGTACTTCACGCCACATGCAGATTGGTCAAGGGACAGGGCAAATTGGTTTGTTGTCATACCAACCAAACCAAGGACGATAGTGGATCAATAGTACACTCTACCTACTACGTACAAATAAACGGACATGATGACTATCGTCAAACCTGTGAATGACGCCATCCTTGCATCATTAGTGGATGAAAGCACAACACCGGAAGATGTTAATGATGAAATAGGGTTTTCATTCATTCAAGGTAATGATGAGATAGATGAGGTAGAGAATGGTGAGGGTGATGAAGAGGGGGAATGGGATGATGGTAATGAAACAAATGAAGCTGATGAAAATTTGCATTTGTATGATGATGATGATGATGATATTGATGAGGATGAGGATGCAGATGAGGACGCAGATGATTGAGTGGTTATGAATTCTTATGTATTTGAGTACTTTGCATGTCAAACAATTATGATGATGATGATATTGATGAGGATGAGGATGCAGATGAGGATGCAGATGATTGAGTGGTTATGAATTCTTATGTATTTGAGTACTTTGCATGTTAAACAATTGGTTGTGACTTTACTTGTATTGTACGAATGAGCTTTGCAAAATATGTGTAACCAACGTACTTATTATGATGTATGAGGAAAACGGTTTATATGTGCAATCATTGTATATTTGTACTTGGCTTTGTTGTCACCTATTTCAGGTATGGATTCAAGTTCTCGTCGAGCTAAGTCCTCCCCTCGAGGTAGAGGACAAGGGCATAGGAGCTCTACCGTAGATCCGACTGCAATGGACATTGATCCCTCTTCCCCCCAAGTACCTCATATACCAGTTCAGCCAGGAGCCACAATGGCTACTTACATACCAGGTATTTCAGGACAACTGTCTCCCCCATTTGGGACTTTCCATCATCATACCTCATACATTCCCAACTAAAGCACCATGTATGACCAATTTGCGTACAACATTCCTCAAAACCCCCATGTTGTTCACTTTGTACAGCCTACTCCCCAACCCGCTCACCCTAACACAAACCAGTCCCAAGAGAACATTGCAAGTGGTGAAAGTGAAGCACAATCCAATCATGGGAGCACTCGAGTTAGGACTTGGATAGAGCCAGATGGTAACGGGTAAGTCTTCATTTGTTATATCTTATGAAGTACTACATGAATTTTGCATAACAAGTAATGAATTTGATGTGTTGTGTTCAATTAGGTTTCTCCCCAATGATGGTGCTGTCAGTAGGATTTCGTTCGTATTTGAAATCAAATTTGACGGAGCTTGGCCTACTTGGAGCAAAGTGCCTAAACCAGTACGAGATTTGTGGTTTGGAGAGTTGAACGTAACTACAGTGACTTCGTATTAACAGTTTCTGGGAGCGTGATAAAGTACTATTGAATTATTTGATGTGTTTTTTGTTCTAATAATTGTAGAAGTGGTTTACTTGGGATCCGGTCCATGAGGACCGTATAAGAAGGAATTTTGAAAACCGAGGCAATGCAGGCTTGAGAGATTTCTTTGGCAAAGTAAGGAGGCAGAACATGAAACCTGTTTGGCTTGATGATGCTCAATGGGAGGGACTCTAACAGCACTAGGCAAATGAACATTATAAGAAATTGTGTGACACAGCCAGCTCCAAGTACCACCATTTCCTGAATCCAATAACTCCTACATGTCTGCTAAGGAAGAAAGTGATCCTTCTGCCCCTAAATTTCATAAAGCTATCACTTTGGAAGAAGCCTGTGAGTTAGGTAGGGGAAATGCAATTCAACAATTGTAAAGGGATTTTACTTCCCTCTCCGCTGAGGTCACTAACATCACCACCAGACATGATGAAGTCCTTGCTAGGTTGAGGGTGATCCTGGATGGAGGAGGAGAAGGGGTCGTGAACCCCATAGGGATGATCCTATCCCCACTAACTCCTCTTCATCTCAAAACAAGCACTCCCTTTGGAGGAGAAGAAGGCCAACCAGAGAAGATTATTTGAGGAACATGAGGATTGATCCCCCCCCCCCCCAAAAAAAATTTGAGGGAACCCTGAATCCAGACCTTTACTATGAGTAGATTTAGACCCTTTAAAGGTTTTTTTGACAACAAGGATTATTCTAAGGAGAAAGCTTTCAAAGTTACTGCCTTAACACTTAAAAAATATGCTTTTCTTTGGTGAGAAAATACCAAGAGACAAAGGGAAAGAGAAGGAAGGACTAGGGTTAGAACCTGGTCTAAGTTAAAGAAACTCATGCACAAGAAGGTCCTACCTAACAACAACAAACATGAGTTATCTCTTAGAGTGTCATCTCTGAGTTAGGGAAGGATGACTGTGGAGGAATATATCCATGAGTTTGAACAACTCCATATTAGAAGTGGTTTGGAAGAAGAAGAACAACAAACAATGGTGAGGTTCCTGAGGGGACTTGACCCCAATATTTCTGAAAAGGTTGAGCTTCAACCTTACTGGTCCTTTGAAGATATCTATAAATTAGCCATCAAGGTGGAGAAACATGCCAAGAATAAGAGGGTCTTTACTGGGCCCTACACTCCACCTAATTCCCAAGTCAAGCTACCATCACTCCCTAAGGATGAAACCGTTTCTAAAGATAGCAAGGTGGCTGGTAAGGGAAAGGGCATTGTTAAGGAATTCGCTAAAAATCTTGATGGGAAGAGGTGTTTTAAATGCTAGGGGTATGGGCATTTCTAAGTTGAATGCCTGAATAACAGGGCCCTTACAGTCAGAGAGATAGAAGACATTAATCAGGTCAACCATAAATCAAGTGAAGGGGAAGAAGAAGTGGAGGAAAAGACCACTGTTCTACCTCCTAATGTTGATCCTAGCAAAGTTGAAGCAATCTAGGGTATGTGGTTTCAGCACAGGGGGATCCAGGTTGATCCTAGCAAAGTTGAAGCAATCTAAACTTGGCCTAAGCCCACCACAGTCACAGAGGTAACGAGCTTTCATGGTTTTGCTTCTTTTTATGGGACATTCATTAACAACTCCAGCTCTATCATTGCTTTTGCCACTGAGTGCATGAAGGAAGGGTCCTTTGAGTGGACCAAAGCTGCCTAGAGTGCCTTTGAAGTAATCAAACAGAAGCTTTACCAATCACCACTGCTAGCACTCCCAAATTTTGAAGACATATCTGAATTGGAGTGTGATGCTAGTGTGGTTGGAATTGGAGCTATCTTGCTATAGTCCAAGAGACCCATGGCCTATTTCAGTGAAAAGCTTAATGGCTCTAGCTGTGATTACAACACCTATGACAAGGAATTTTGTGCCATTGTGATGGCTTTAACCCACTAGGTCACTACCTGAAGCCTAGACCATTTGTGCGGTATTTAGATCCTAAGGCCCTCAAGTATATCAATGCAACACAAGCTGAACCCTAGACATGAGAAGTGGGTGGAATTCCTGTAATCCTTCAATTTTACATACAAGCACAAGAGTGGCAAGGAGAATGTAGTAGCAGAAGCCCTTTCCAGAAGGTGTGACCTACTGTTAGTCCTAAATGGTAAAATTCTTAGGTTTCAATCGATTCAGGAACTCTACAAAGAAGACCCAGAGTTCAAGGAGATTTGAAGGCTAGTCCCTACACTATCATAGAGGGTTTTGTGTTCAAGAACACAAGCTTTGTGTGCCCAAATGCCCTTTGAGAGAACTACTGGTCAAGGAAGCACATGAAGGGGCCGTAGCTGATGGTTTTGGCTCAAAAAGGCCCTTGACATCCTCAAGGAACATTTGTACTGGCCCAGGATTAGGGGAGATGTTTACAGAGTATCCCTTACCAAACCAGCCCGTAGCCACCTCCTAAATCCACCAAATTCGAATCAAGCAAGCATTATTTGCTTGGTTAGTCATATTTCAACCAGATTCCAACCCATCAGTGCATACCCATCAAATTTTAGAACAAATCCTTCTCAACAAGGGGAGGGTGATGAAGATCCCTCAAGGAATGCTAATTTAGAGATCCAAGGCAATGAAGATAATTTAAATTAGTCATCAAAAGTGTAACGAATAACCCCACATTTTGCTAAGGTTAAAAACTTATTGTCCCAGGTTAATTCCAATTTTCTAACCAGTTTTCTATCCTTTACTTCGACTTTTATAAGATTTAAGTCCAATATTTTGCCACGCTTTTGAAGTTTAGGAAATTAGTTTCTAATAAAGCGAATTCCAAGTTATTTGGACTTCATTTGCCCATCCAAATTAGTCTTCAAATCCAAACCATGAAAACTGCTTAGTTGAGCCAAAATTTACCCGGTTTTGTGTTCTTGATTACTTAGGCCTCCATGAGGTTGAAGTCAATATTTCTTGCATATGTTGGTTCCCCAATATGTTATCTACTTGCTCCAATTGATAAATTCAAGATCAGGCTGGTGCAAGTTGGAGAACCAGGTCATTTGTCCAAATTGTGCTGACTGGAGCTTGGTTCTGACCTGTCAAATCTTTCTAAGGTTTTGGGCCCCCAAATGAAGTCATAATTCTAAATTTCCACTTAGAGGAGTTAGGAGACATCCTGAGGTTTCCATCCATGTAAGGAAATCTAAATCATGCCCACTTTTTGCATGGGCTATGTTGATGTATATTTTTGGAGTCCAAACTCACAAAAACATACACAATGGGTTAGCAAACTGATTTTATGTATTCAAGTCTCACCAACATTCAACAAACTTAAAGGAAACCAAGAACACAATCTAGGCAGAATGTAAGTGATGGACAGAATATGAGTAAACAAAGCTAATGGGGATAGAAAAGTGGGTTTGCAAGAGATAATCCTAGGAGCCACTCTTGAAGCACACTTAGGCAATCACTTTGGATCAAAAAGATTACATAAATTAATCACCCTTGGTTTATGGCAACAGATAATCTGAGAAGCCACTCAACTTTTGCATTCATTCCAATCTGATTACAAAATGGTTTATGGTTGGCTTATAAAGAAGCGCATTTAGCCATTCAAACCTCCAAAAATCAGTTGAGGAAACCATGGGTACACTTAGGCTTCGTTTGGTCCTTAGAAAATTTGGTGGAAAGAAAAGTTGAAGGAAAAAAAAATGTGAAAGAAAAAAAGTAGGGAGAAAATGAGTTTTTTTCTCTTGTTTGGGTTGAGAAAAAAATACAAGAATTTGGATGAGAAATTTGAATGTTGATGAACTATTTGAATTAGGTTAATGTCATCTAAGCAATGTAAGGTTGGAGGAAGTTAGGAATTTTCCTCAAACTTTCCTCCTAATTTTATGAGTAAAATTTTATCACTTGTTTGTAACAATCTTTCCACCTAACATTCCTCCATAGTTTTTTTTCTTTGTGATTTTCCCGAAACCAAACACAAGAAAAAAAGGTAACTTTTCCAATTTTTGTTCTTTCCACCAAATTTTTCAAGGTCCAAACGGAACCTTAGGGAAGAGGGACACATAAATCGGTTCCCTAAGTACACTAATACATCTAATCTAGCTTTGACTACCTCATTAGCGCTAATGATTCCACCAAATGAGGAGTCAAGCTCACAAATCATCCTAATGCATCATTGAAAGTCAAAATGAAGCAAGAAGTACAAATGAAACCCAAGAAACAAGACGCTTGTACCAGCTAGCTCTTAATAGGGTAAAAGGATGTTTTCCCTATCCTTTTGGTTGGATAGAGGCAGCACAACGGGGTGCTTTGGAGGGGCTTTGGGAATGTGACTTCAAAAATATTTCTGTGTTCTTTCATGCCTTAAAGTTTGAAAAGGTTGGACTTCATTAAGTCAACTTAACCTCCCCTTATTCTGCCATGTTCTGGATTGCCACCAGAATTGCATAGTATGAAAGATCTTGCTGGTTGACCAACCAAATGTTGGCCAAAAGTCTTACAACTAGTTTTATTGGAAATATAACTTCTTAAACGTAAATTTAGGATAGAAAACCCCTGGATGAATCACGTTGATCATGGATAACAGTTGCGTCACATTCAGACCTTGCGCACCAGAATTCTGCTCAGTTTACAGGCTCGATTTGTTTGGCTGATTTGAATCACCAAATTGCCACCAATCCACTTGCAACTTGATGCATATGAAAGATCTCTTCCTAAACTTAATGTTACGGTAAAAAAACCTTGGTTAAATCATATGGAGCATAGGTAAAAATCATCTAGTTCACTGCTTAAAATTGATGAGTTGATGGAACTTGTGTATTCTTCGCATACTTACTTTTCCGTATGCATTTCCCTCAAAATGAGTGAATGACCCTTTAGAGCACATCTTGGAACTCACAATTGATGAAAGAAACAACTTCTAAATGTATTGGATGCACCTTTAAGTTGATGTTCAAAATCGCCCTCGAATCTGATGCTTGAGATCAAACTATATATACATTATAGTCCCCTTTTTGAAGTAGATTTGACCTTGAATCTGATGGTTCAAGCATAAGCAACTTGGAATGGGCATACTAAGGGAGGAATTAGCACTCGTTTTCCCTTCCTAGGACAAAGGCCCAACTAAGTGCTTCTTTGATTCCTATAGAGATTGTTCTTGAACAAATCATAAGAAAAAAAAAAAACAATTTTAACACCCCTATGGTGTTTCCATCCTCTTTCTCCTTCCCTCTTGGTTGTTGCTCACTTGTGTTTCCCATTTTTCCACCCATGTTTATAAGTTTGGCTAGTTGAGGTTCTACTTATGGGGATAATGAAACAATGAAGTTGTCATAACAAGGATCAAAGTGAGCAACACATGCTAATCCCTTATGTAAATGGTGACCTAGCACAAGTGGTGAAGGACATGGATAGTCTTCTTGTCCCTCTAGTTCAAAAGTCTCACCATCACCATAGTGCTCAAAAATAGGAGGTATGTCAACTAGCCTTGAAGCTTCCTCTCGCAGAATCTTTTCATCTTTGTTGGAGTGAGGTTTTTGCAAACAAAGGAAGGAAGTAGAGCTAGCGATACAAGCACTTATCTGACTCCCCATGTTGGAAGGGACGTCTTTAGAAGAAGAATTAAGGTTATTTCCCTTAGAGGGAAGAAAAGGATGCTTGTGTAAGTGAGAGGTTAGAGTGAAAGCAACCATTAGCTTACCTCTTAACTTATCCCACATTTTGATCTTACTTTTTCCTCTCTTCTTCCTCTTATACTTGTGATTTTCTCACCATTCAAGTTCATAGCCTCAAATCTTCTTGATAACCACCTTAAACTTCTCGTGCTCTCCAAGGTTGTAGCGAGTGAAAACTTGTTCCACCTTGGAAATCTAACAAGGAAAATCTTCCTTTTGGCCACAGAACTTTGTAGTTTAAAGGCTAGCCAACTCCTTCTCAACCAAAGCAATCTGTTTCCCCAAGTTTGCAAAAGAAATCATGATCGATGAATGCATAAGGGGGTTTTTTTGTGGAATGAGTGTTTTGAGGTTGGGGATGTATTTAGGCTAAGGGAAGAAGCATGGTCAGAACCATAAGCTATGATACCAATTGATGTATATTTTTGGAGTGTAAACTCTCAAAAATATACACAATTGGTTAGCAAATTGATTCTCTGTAATCAAGCATCGCCAACACTAAAAACACTAAAAGGAAACTAAGAACACAATTTAGGCAGAATGTAGGTGATGGACAGAATGTGAGCAAACCAAACTAATGGGGGTAGACAAGTGGGTTTGCAAGAGATAATCCAAGGAGCCACTCTTGCGACACACTTGGGCAATCTCTTTATATCAATTAGATTACAGAAATTAATCACCCACTAATTGAGATAAAGAGACCTACAGACCGACTTGAGTTGCCAAGCTCATGATACAACAATAGGATTTAAGAGAGAGTTTTCAAACACACAAGAACATGCACAATGGTTAGCAAACTGATTCTATGTATTCAAGCCTCACCAACACTCAAAACACTCAAAGGAAACCTAGAACACAGTCTGGGCAGAGTGATGTAAGCGATGGAGAAAATGTGAGTAAACCAAGCTAGTAAGGATAGACAAGGGGGCTTGCAAGAGATAATTTGAGGAGCCACTCTTGAAACACACTTGGGAAATCTCTTTAGATCAATTAGATTACAGAAATTAATCACCCTCTAATTTAGATAAAGACACCTAGAGACCCACTTGAGTTGCCAAGCTCAAGATACAACACTAGGATTTAAGAGATAAAGTTTTCAAACTCAACTTTTACATTCATTCCAATCTGATCACGAAAGGGTTTGTGGCTGGCTTATAACGACGCACATTGAGCCATTCAAACCTCCAAAAATCAGCTAAGGAAACCATGGGTACACTTAGGGAAGAGGGACAATTCAAATCGGTTCCCTAAGTACACTAATACATCTAATCTGGCTTTGGCCACCTCGTTAGGGATAATGATTCCACCGAATGAGGTGTCAAGCTTGCAAAGCATCCTAATCCATCATTGAAAGTCAAAATACAGCTAGAAGTACAAGTGAAACCTAAGAAACAAGAGCCTTATACTAGCTAGCTCTTAACCAGGTAAAATGATGTTTTCCTTCTCCTTTTAGCTGGATAAAGGCAGCACAAGGGGGTTCTTTGGGAGGGTGACATGATAAATATTTATGTCTTCTTTCATGCCCTAAAGTTTGAAAAACGTTGGACGTCATTAAGTCAACTTAATCTCCCCTTATTTTTCCTTGTGCTGGATTGCCGCCAGAATTGCACAATCTAAAAGATCTTGCTGGATGACCGGGCGAATGGTGTCCAAAGGCCTTCTAACTTGTTTTTATTGGAAATCTAACTTCTTAAAATTAAATTTAGTATAGAAAACCCTTGGATAAATCACGTTGATCATGGATAAAAGTTGCCTCAAAGTTGGACCTTGCGCGCTGGAATTCTACCTAGTTTGGAGGCTTGATTTATCTGACTGATTTGAATAACCAAATGACCTCAAATCCACCTGCAATGTGATTCATTTTGAAGATATCTTCCTGAATGTAATGGTAGGCTTGAATAACCTTAGCTAAATCATGCGGAGCAGAGATAAAAATCCCGTCAAAGTTGGACTAGCTGATTGCCTAAACTACCAAGTTGATTGAACTTGTGTATTCTGCCCATACTTAGTTTTCCCGATGAATTTCCCTCAAAATGAGTCAAGGGCCCTTCAGATCACATCTTAGAACTCACAGTTGATGAAAAAAATAGCTCCTAAACGCATTGCCTGCACCTCTAACTTGATGTTAAAAATTGCCCTCGAATCTGATGCTTGAGATCAAAATATATATATTATAGTCTCCTTGTTGAAGTAGATTCATCCTTGAATTTGATGCTTCAAGCATGAGCAACTTGGAATGGTGCTTCCAAACTTAGAATGGGCATATTTAGGGAGCAATTAGCACTCGCTTTTTCTTCTTACAACAAACTAAAACTAAGTGCTTCTTTGATTCCTATAGATATTGTTCTTGAACAAATCACAGATAAAAGAGATTTTAACACCCCCATAGTGTTTCCCTCCTTTTTCTCCTTCCGTCTTGATTGTTCCTCACTTATGTTTCCCATTTTTCCACCCATGGTTATAAGTTTAGCTAGTTCAAGTTCTAATTTTGGGGATAATGGAACAATGAAATTGCCATAATAAGCATCAAAGTGAGGAACACATGCTAATCCCTCATCATGACCATAGTGATAAAAAACAGGAGGTACGTCAGCTAGGCTTAAAGCTTCCTCTCCTAAGATCTTTTCATCTTTGTTAGAGTTAGGTTTCTCCAAACAAAGAAAGGAAGTAGTCCTAGCGATACAAGCACTAATGGGACTCCCCTTATTGCAAGGGACGTATTTAGAAGAGGAATTAAAGCCATTTCCCCCAGAGGGAAGAAAAGGATGCTTATGTAAGTAAGAGGCTGGAGTGAAAGCAACCATTAGCTTACCTCTTAACTTATCCCATGTTAAGATCTTACTTTTTCCTCTCTTCTTCCTCTTACACTTGTACTTTTCGCACCATTCAAGTGCATAGCACCAGAGCTTCTTGATAACCACTTTAAACTACTCATGCTCCCCAAGGTTGTAGCGAGTGAAAACTTGTTCCACTGTGGAAATCCAAAAAGGGAAATCTTCTTTTAGCCATGGAACTTTGGAGTTTAAAGGCTGGCAAACTCCTTCTCAGTCAAAGCAATCTCTTTCCTCAAAAAATCATGATCGACGAATGGTTAAGGGTTGGGTTTTTTTGTGGAATGAGTGCATTGAGGTTGGGGATGTAGTTAGGCTAACGAAATAGGCATGGTCAGAACCATAATCCCTTATACCAATTAATGCATATTTTTGGAGTCTAAACTCACAAAAACAAACACATTGGGTTAGCAAACTAATTCTATGTATTCAAGCCTTACCAACACTGAAAACACTCAAAGGAAATCAAGAACACAACCTCGGCAGAATGTAAGTGATGGACAAAATGGGAGTAAACCAAGCTAATGGCAATAGACAAGGGGGTTTGCAAGAGATAGTCCGAGGAGCCACTCCTGAAACACACTTAGGCAATCTCTTTAGATCGATCAGATTAAAGAAATTAATTACCCCCTAATTGAGACGAAGAGACTTGGAGACCCACTTGAGTTGCCAAGCTCCAGACATAACACTAGGATTTAAAAGAGAGAGTTTTCAATCTCACAAAAACATACACAATGGGTTAGCAAACTGATTCTATGTATTCAAGCCTCACCAACACTCAAAACACTGAAAGGAAACCAAGAACACAATCTTGGCAAAATGTAAGTGATGGAGAAAATGTGAGTAAACCAAGCAAGTAGGGATAGACAAGGGGCTTGCAAGAGATAATTTGAGGGGCCATTCTTGAAACACACTTGGGAAATCTCTTCAGATCAGTTAGATTACAAAAATTAATCGCCCTCTAATTTAGATAAAGAGACCTAGAGACCCACTTGAGTTGTCAAGCTCAAGATACAACACTAGGATTTAAGAGGGACAATTTTCAAACTCAACTTTTGCATTCAATTCAATCTGATTACAAAAGGGTTTGTGGATGGCTTATAAATAAGCACATTCATCCATTCAAACCTCCAAAATTTAGCTAAGGAAACCATAAGTACACTTAGAGAAGAAGGACACATCAAATCAGTTCCCTAAGTACACTAATACATCTAATCTGACTTTGGCCACCTCATTAGGGATAATGATTCCACCAAATGAGTTGTTAATCTTACAAAGCATCATAATACATCATTGAAAGTCAAAATACAAAAAGAAGTACCAATGAAACCCAAGAAACAAGACACTTGTACCAGCTGGCTCTTAACTAGGTAAAATGATGTTTTCTTTGTCATTTATACTGGATGAGGGCAGCACAAGGGGGTGCTTTGGGAATGTGACTTGATAAATATTTATGTCTTCTTTCATGCCCTAAAGTTTCACAAAGCTTGGACATCATTAAGTCAACATAATCTCCCCTTATTTTACCCTGGGCTGGATTGCCGTTAGAACTGCACAGTCGAAAAGATGTTGCTGGTTGACCGACCAAAAAGTGCCCAAAAGCCTTGTAACTTGTTTTATTGGAAATCTAACTTCTTAAAATTAAATTTAGGACAGAAAACCCTTGGATAAATCACATTGATCATGGATAAAAGTTGCCTCAAAATCGGACCTTGCGCGCTGGAATTCTACCCAGTTTGGAGGCTTGATTTACATAGCTGATTTGAATAACCAAATGACCTCCAATCCACCTATAATGGGATTCATTTGAAAGATATCTTCCTAAATTTAATGGTAGGATGGAATAACCTTAGCTAAATCATGTGGAGCATAGATAAAAATCACCTCAAAGTTTCACTAGCTGGCTGCATAAAACTACCGAGTTGATTGAACTTGTGTATTCTGCCCATACTTAGTTTTCCCGATGCATTTCCCTCAAAATGAGTCAAGGGCCCTTCAGAGCACTTCTTTGAACTCATGGTTGATGAAAAAAATAGCTCCTAAACGCATTGGATGCACCTCTAACTTGATGTTAAAAATTGCCCTCGAATCTGACAAATGAGATCAAACTATATATACATTATACTCTCCTTGTTGAAGTAGATTCATCCTTGAATCTGATGCTTCAAGCGTGAGCAACTTGGAATGCTGCTTCCAAACTTGGAATGGGCATATTAAGGGAGGAATTAGCACTCGCTTTCGCTTCTTAGGACAAACACCTAACTAAGTGCTTCTTTGATTACCATAGATATTGTTCTTGAACAAATCACATATAAAAAAATTTTTAACACCCCCATAGTGTTTCCCTCCTTTTTCTCCTTGCCTCTTGGTTGTTCCTCACTTGTGTATCCCATTTTTCCACCCATGGTTATAAGTTTGGCCAGCTCAGGTTCTAATTATGGGGATAATGGAACATTGAAATTGTCATAACAAGGATCAAAGTGAGCAACACATGCTAATCCCTTATGTAAAAGGTGATCTAGCGCAACTTGTGAAGGACATGGATGGTCTTCTTGTCCCTTAAGTTTAAAACTCTCGCCCTGACCATAGTGATCAAAAACAGGAGTTATGTCAGCTAGGCTTAAAGCTTCCTCTCTCAGGATCTTTTCTTCTTTGTTAGAGTTAGGTTTCTCCAAACAAAGGAAGGAAATAGTGCTAATGATACACGCACTAATGGGACTCCCCTTGTTGAAAGGGATGTATTTAGAAGAGGAACTAAAGCCATTTCCCCCAGAGGGAAGAAAATGATGCTTGTGTAAGTATGAGGCTGGAGTGTAAGTAAGAGGCTGGAGTAAAAGCAACCATTAGCTTACTTCTTAACTTATCCCATGTTCTGATCTTACTTTTTCCTCTCTTCTTCCTCTTACACTTGTACTTTTCGTACCATTCAAGTGCATAGCACCGGAGCTTCTTGGTAACCACTTTAAACTACTCATGCTCTCCAAGGTTGTAGCTAGTGAAAACTTCTTCCACCGTGGAAATCTGGTAAGGGAAATCTTCCTTTTAGCCATAGAACTTTGGACTTTAAAGGCTGGTCAACTCCTTCTTAATCAAACCAATCTCTTTCCTCAAATTTGCAAAAGAAATCATGATCGATGCATGCTTAAGGGTTGGGTTTTTTTTTGTGGAATGAGTGTATTGAGGTTGGGGATGTAGTTAGGCTAGCGGAAGAAGCATGGTCAGAACCATAATCCCTTGTACCAATCAATGTATATTTTTGGAAACTCAGAAAAAGAAACACATTGTGTTAGCAAACTTATTCTATGTATTCAAGCCTTACCAACCTTGAAAACACTCAAAGGAAATCAAGAACACAATTTGGACAGAATGTAAGTAAAACAAGCTAATGGCGATAGACAAGGGGGTTTGCAAGAGATAGTTTGAGGAGCCACTGTTGAAGCACACTTGGGCAATCTCTTTAGATCGATCAAATTATAGAAATTAATCACCCCCTAATTGAGATAAAGAGACCTAGAGACCCACTTGAGTTGCTAATTTCTAGATATAACACTAGGATTTAAGAGAGAGAATATTCAAACTTACAAAAACATACACAATGGGTTAGCAAACTGAATCTATGTATTCAAGCCTCACCAACACTCAAAACACTGAAACAAAACCAAGAACACAATCTGGGCAGACTGTAAGTGATTGAGAAAATGTGAGTAAACCAACCAAGTAGGGATAGACAAGGGGTTTCCAAGAGATAATTTGAGGAGCCACTCTTGAAACACACTTGGGAAATCTCTTTAGATCAATTAGATTATAGAAATTAATCGCCCTCTAAATTAGATAAAGAGACCTAGAGACCAACTTGAGTTACCAAGCTCAAGATACAAAACTAGGATTTAAGAGGGAGAGTTTTCAAACTCAACTCGGTTCCCTAAGTACACTAATACATCTAATCTGCGTTTGGCCACCTTATTAAGGCTAATCATTCTGCTGAATGAGGTGTCAAGCTTACAAAGCATCCTAATACATAATTGAAAGTCAAAATGCTGTAAGAAGTACAAGTGAAACCCGAGAAATAGGACCCTTGTACCAGGTAGCTCTTGATCGGGTAAAAGGATATTTTCCTTGTCCTTTTTACTGGATAAAGGTAGCACAAGCGGGCGGTCTGGTGGGGGCTTTGGGCTTGTGAATTGATAAATATTTATATCTTCTTTCACGAACTAAAGTTTGAAAAAGGTTGGACTTCACTAAGCCAACTTAATCTCCCCCTATTCTTCCCTGTTTTGTATTACCGCTAGAATTGCACAGTATGAATGATCTTGCTGGTTGGCCGACCAAATGGTGCGCAAAAGTTGTGTAACTTGTTTTATTTGAAAGCTGACTTCTTAAGCTTAATTTTAGGATAGAAAATCCTTGGATAAATTACGTTTATCATGGATAAAATTTGCCTCAAAGTTGGACCTTGCGCACTGGAATTCTACCATGTTTGTGGGCTTGATTTATCTGGCTGAATTGAATGACCAAATCATCTCCAATCCACTTACAACATAATTCATATGAAATATCTCTTTCTAAAATTAAAGGTAAGCTAGAATAACCATGGATAAATCATATGGACCATAGATAAAAATCACCTCAGAGTTGGACTAGCAGACTGCTCAAAATTGCCGAGTTTATTGAACTTGTGTAGTCTACCCATACTTAGTTTTCCCTATGCATTTACCTCAAAATGAGTCAAGGGCCCTTTAGAGCACATCTTGGAACTCCTAATTAATGAAAAAAAGAGCTCCTAAATGCATTGGATGCACCTTTAACTTGATGTTCAAAATTTCCCTCGAATCTAATGCTTGAGATCAAACTATATATACAATATATGTGGTGAGCAAAAAACATCTTGCATTATACTGCATTCTACCCGGTTGCATCTAATTGGTGCATTTGGTGGTTGATGTCCTTGTAGGCAATTAAAGGAGGCTTCGACACAATCATGGGTCAGCCAAGTAAAGAACTAATGAAGAACAAGGAAGGAAAGGTATAAGTGCTCTCATTGGCTAGACGTAAAGCAAAAAGCAACTAGCTGCATTTCTCCTTTTATCCTATATGAAGACAACTGCTTACTTACTTAATTGCTTGATTAGAGCTGAGTTTAGGCTTACTCCTAAAGGTCAACTAGAATAAAGGGTTGTAATTAGAATGGGTAAGCAAGCTTCTATTTTGTTGATTTAAAAGACTAAGTTAAGTTGGGTTCTTGAGCTGGTTTAGAAGGTTTCCTAATCTTGAAGAAACCCCACCCCCTTTACTTCACCAGCTTGTATGGTTGTATATAAGGCCTTAGAGAGTCACTTTTGAGATCAACTTGTTTATTATCTTGAATGAAATTACATTGAGCTTTGGTCCCTGTGAAAGCCAAACACATAACTTGCTTATCCTTATTCAGGCCGAATAAGGTGGTGTTTAAGTGAGTCTTAATCCTTGATTTGGTGGTGTTTCTATATCTTTATCAAGATTAATGGCCCTAAACTAGTTCTTAGGGGAGATCTCTGTATCTAAGAGTTGGTTTAGTTTCAATCTATCCTTGTATTTGCTTTCCAATTTCATCTTGTACTTTAGTATCCAACTAATTTGTCTTGACCTTGAATATATTCTGATTCGAACAAGGTTTAAACCATGAGAACATACACCCCTAACCTTGATCTTAGTGGTGACCTATGTATCCAAGAATCAAGATTATTTCTATCCTAAACCCTTATTTCAGTTCAGATTCAATTAACCTCAAACCCAAATTCTCATTGTTCTTGGTTTTCTCTTACGTTCCTTTAAGTGTGAGTTGAGTTCAGTGAGGTTTCCATCATATTTGATATAAGAGTAAGTTTACATCCTGGCCTAAAACCCATGCCATCCATACGCCATCAATTAAGCACCCAAACACAATCCCATATACAGATCCCTAAATCTGTCTATACACACTCGGTTTCACTATGACTTCTAGTACTTGTTGGGAAGAAGCAGTTGAAGCTGTAATGAAGAACAATCAAGCTATTCTTGCTTCTAACCAGTAGCTTTAAGAGTCGAATCAAGAACTCAAAGCTCAAAATGAATACTTGAGAAGGTAAATAGGCGAATTCATGAAGCAAAAGCAAAAGGTCTTTGCTAGCCCACCCGATTCTATCCGTGGGTATGGAGATGAGGCAGCAAGCAATTCTTTGAGTTCTTCTAATGAGGAGGAGCCCCTAAGGAGAAGAAGGAGTGAACAAAGGCAACCTATTAGCTCCAATGACTGTAGAGTTGAAATCCTAGAGTTTGAAGGCAAACTTGATCCTGATGAGTTTCTTGAGTGGATGCATATTGTTCAGAGGATCTTTGAATATAAAGAAGTACCTGAAGGCAAGAAGGTTAAACTAGTTGCTCTTGAGCTATGGAAGTACGCCTCATTTTAGTGGACTAGCCTATGCTATGAGAAGGTCAAAAACCAGAAAAGCAAGATTAAAACTTCAAAGAAGATGAAGTCTAAACTCAAGTCACGGTTTCCACCACCAACCCATATCCAAGATTATTACTCTCAACTTCATAGCCTCACACAAGGTGGCCTCAATGTTGAACAATACACACTGAGATGGTCTTCACCAAGGGCTTGGAATTGCCTCAGGATCAAAAGTCCAACACTGAAAACTCACTCGAAACTAAACTAAGAACAAAAATTGAGAGAAAACTAATCTAAACTAAACTACTTGCTTGCTTTTCTTTTTGAGTTGAAGTTGAGTGCCTTGGAATGCTGCAGAATGTCTAAATTTATAGAGAATGTTAGTTGATCTCAGTCACGTAGCCGAGGGAAAATGAAGAGGCAGTAGCTATAGGCACACCACGGTCCGTGGGCTCCTCCACGGGATGACCGTGGTATGTGCTGGATCTGAAATTTTGCTCTTCCTTTGCTCTATGATCATGGCATAACATAAACAACTGTAGGGGAGGCCAAAATATAGCCATTAAATGGAAAATGCTGGGTAAAAAGGCTAAAAATCCTGCAAAACACATAAAACAACTATACGCAAGCATAAATTGAGAATAGGAGAGTAAACAACATCATTAAGCACAAAATTCTCCTAAAAACGAGATAAAATAGCCCTAAAAAGATGTACATATAAATCACTTATCACTTACTAAAACTAGGAAAGAAATTAGAATGTTCTCGTTCTTTTTGTGGTTTGTGGACTTCAGAAAAATCATAAACAGAAGCATGGAGACTGGCTTTCCTAAAGGGAACATCATTAGCATGGTTTCCTTTAACAATAATCAATGAGCATAACATACTCTGAACCACGCAATTGGAGGGAAACCTTCGTTCATCTTTATCTTCTTTTGGATCATTCCATGTTCATTCCAAAAGAAGTACTTCACCCTCGTCAGCTTTCACTCCTACCTTCTCTAGAGTATGCTCAAGATCCTCCTCAACTTCATGCGCTTTCACGGCCTCCCCTTCGGCTAATGTGATGAACCTTCAGTTTGTACAATCGGAAGATAAGTGCCCAAATCCTTGGCACTTAAAACATCTTTGGATGCCCTTAGGATTCGGTTCAGGTCTATTTTGAGGTGGTTGGCTGTTTAGTGCGGTTGGGGTTTTTTATGGTGTGGAGGGTGGGGGAACCATGGGTTTAGGAAAGGGATTGAAACTCCCCTCATTGAAAGGTTGATTTGAGGGTGTGGGCTTAGAAAACTCACGCTTGAAAGGCTTGGCTTTTCTTTGTTGCTCAACTTTATGAGCAAGAGCACGTACCTCATCAAAAGTAGTAAACTGCTACAACTCCACCATGTGTGTATTCTTCAACATTGAGGCCACCTTGTGTAAGGTTATGAAGTTGAGAGTAACTATCTTGGATGTGGGTTGGTGGTAGAATTGTGACTTAAGTTTAGACTTCATCTTCTCCCCAGTTTTAGTTCTTGCCTTTGTAGTTTCTAGCACTCTTAGAACATAAGTCAATCCACCATAATGAGGAGTACTTCCATAGCTTAAGAGGAACCAATTTAACCTTCTTATCTTCAGATACTTCAAAGATCCTCTCAAGAGTATGCATCCACCCAAGAAATTCATCAGGATTAAGTTTGTCCTCAAACTCCAGGGATTTCAATTCTAAAATCATTAGAGTTAATAGGCTGCCTTTTTCCTCTCCTTGTTCCCCTTAGAGCCTCCTCCTCATTAGGAGAACTCATAGAATCGCTTGCCTCCTTATCCTCATTCCCACGGATAGAATTGGGAGGGCTAGCAAATATACTTTGCTTTTGCTTCTTGAATTCGTCCATTTGCCTTCTTAAGTACACAATTTGAGCTATGAGTTCTCAATTAAACCCTTGGAGCTACCAGTTAGAAGTAAAAATAGCTTGATTGTTCTTCATTACAGCTTCAAATTTTTCTTTCAAAACTCACACTAGAAGTCATGGTGAAACCAGGAGTGTAAGGATAGATTTAGGGATGTGTGTATGGTATTGTGTTTGGGCGTTGAATTGAGTATGTATGGATGGCACAGGTTTCAGGCCAAGATCTGAACTTGCTCTGATACCAAAACTGATGGAAAGCTCGTCGAACTCAACTCAAACTCAAAGGAATGTAAGAGAAAACCAAGAGTAATGAGAACTCGGGTTTGAGGTTAATGGAATTCGAATTGAAATCAGGTTTTAGGATAGAACTAATCTTGATTCTTAGATATAGAATTCACCACCAAGATCAAGGTTAAGGGTGTTTGTGCTCACGGTGGAACCTTGTTCAAATCAGAATGTATTCATGGTGAAAACAAACTAATTGGATACTAAAGTACAAGATAAAATTTGAAAGCAAATACAAGGATAGATTGAAACTGAACCAACTTGTAGATATAGAAATCACCAGTAAGAACTAGATTAGGGTCCTTAATCCTGATAAGGATACAAAAACAGCAGGAAATCAAGAATTAAGACTCACTTGAACACCACCTTATTCAGCCTCAACAAGAAAAAGGAAGCTAAGTGTTTGGTTTTCACCAGGAGAAAAGCTCAATGTAATTTCATTCAAGATAATAAATAAGATGATTACAATATTGACTCTCTAAGGACTTATATACAAGCATACAAGCTAGTCAAGTAAAGGGGGGTGAGGTTTCTTCAAGATTAGGAAACCTCCTAAACTAGCTTAAGAACCTGGCTTTGCTTAATCTCCTACCTAAACCAACAAAATACAAGCTTACTTTACCATTCTAATTACAACTTGAGTCTATCTAACCTTTAGGATTAAGCCTAAACTCATTACTAATAAAGTGATTAAACAAGTATGCAACTATTTTCATGTGGGAGAAACGGAGAAAAGTAGCTAGTTGCTTTTTCCTTTACGGCTAGCCAATGAGAAGGTTTCTGCCTTTCCTTCCTTATTCTTCACAGGTTCTTCATTTGGATGGCCCATGATTGTGTCCAAGCCTCCTTTAACTACCTAATCTTGCTGCTAGGATAAGATTGGATGGATGGAAGGACATCAACCACCAAATACACCAATTAGATGCAATCGAGTAAAATGCAGCAAAATGTAAGCTGTTTTCGCTTGCCACATATCCCATGAAAAAAGTAGGCATGATCTGCATTTCCTTACGTGGATGGAAACCTCATGATTTATCCTAACTCCTGCAAGTCAGTTGGTGGCCTAAAACCTCAGAAAACTCAGACCGGTCAGAACTAGGCTCCTGCAAGCATGGTTTGCAAAGATGGCCTAGTTCTCTTATTGAACTTGACTTAACTTCAATTTATCAATTAGAATAGATAGATAACATGTTCTGGAACCATGATATGCAATAAGATAGGACTAAATCCTTATGGTGGCCTAAGTAATCAAGAGCACAAAATTGGGTAAACTCTGGCTCAACTGGGCAGTTTTGACAGTTTGGATTCGAAGGCTAGTTTGGATAAGGAAATGAAGTCCAAATGACTTGGAATTTTCTTTGTTAAAAAGTTAGCTTCCTGAATTGCAAACTCATGGTAAAATATTGGACTTAAATCTCATGGAAGTCAAAGTAATAAAGGACACAAGACTGGGTAGAAAACTAAAATTAACCTGTGACAATCCATTTTAACTTTAGCAAAATGTGGGTTATTGCTTAGACTTTTGATGACTAATTTGGATTGCCTTGCCTACCTTGGATCTCTAAATTAGTGTTCCTTGAGGGATCTCCACCACCTTTTTGCACCTAAAGAAATAATATGGGGTCTGATTTGTCGAGGTAGGTGTTGTAGTGGGGTTGGGGTTCTTTGTGGGGTGGACGGGATAGGAACCGTGGGTTCAGGGGTAGGAGATGGGCTCACCTTGTTTATGGATTGGTCTTGGGGTGGGGACTTTGAAAATTCTTCTTTGGAATGTCAGAACCTTCTTTATTGCTTAACTTTATGTGCTAATACGCAAACCTCATCGAAAGTTGAGTGTTGCTGCAATTCCACCACATTAGCGTACCTAAGTTTAGGACCTCCTAAGCACCTAAGTATGATTTGCTCTTCTGGTTCTTTAATATCACACTTGATAAAGCATTTTTAAAGTCACGTGTGTATTCTTGAACATTTAGGTTGCCTTGGGTTAGGTTGTGGAGTTTGGAATAGCTATCTTGGATGTAAGTGGGCGGTAGAAATTGTGACTTGAGCTTAGCTCTCATCTTCTCCCAAGTTTTGATTTTTCTCTTTCTATTCCTTACCCTCTAAGCACATAAGTTCGTCCACCATAGTGAGGCGTACTTTATGAGCTCAAGGGCAACCAACTTAACCGTATTGTCTTCGAAAGCCTCCTTGTATTCAAAGATACACTCAACCGTTTGTAACCATTCTAGGAACTCATCTCGATCAAGTTCACGTTCAAATTCAGGAATTTCAACTCTCAAGTCATTAGAGTCTGTGGGCTGCCTTCGCTCTTTTCATGTTCTAATAAAAGAACCCAAAGGATTGCTTATTGCCTCATCTTCATCTCCATGATTAGAATTGGCGTGATTCGCATGTATCTTTTGCGTTTGTTTCAAGAATTCGCTAAGCTGCTTTCTCAAACACTCATTTTGATCATTGAGTTCTTGATTTGTGGCTGAAATAACTTGGTTGTTCTTGAAAACAGCTTCAGTTGTCTCTTCTAAACTCGCACTTGCGCTCATGGTGAATCCGGGTCCGTTTGGAACTGATTTAGGGAATGTGTGTTGTCGAATGTGTTTGTGGCTAATTCTGGATGTGGGGGATGGTTTCAAGGCCAAGGAGAAACTTAGCTCTAATACCAAAGTTGATGTATCCACGACTTAATTCAACTCACACTCAAAAGGAGAATGTATGTTAGCTAAGTTTAAAGAGAACTTAAGCTTGAATTAGGGTGAATCTGAATGAGTAATGATAGAATGGAGTGTATCTAAACTGGTTTTTGGATACAGAAATCACCACCAGGAGCAAGTTTTGTGTGCATACACAAACACTCAACTCACATTCAAAGAGAATGTAAATTTAGCTAGGAATGCAAACTGAATTCTAGCTTGAGATTAAGTGAATCCGAAAAGGGATAGAATCTAAGCTTGATTCTTGGATACAGAGACACCACCAAGAACAAGATCAGGGCCCTTAACCTTAATGAGGATATAGAAACACCACCTAATTAAGAGTTAAGACCCACTTGATCATCGCCTAACTCGGCCTAAGCTAGGATAAGCAACTAAAGCGTTTTAACTCAAAGGCGCAAAGCTCAAGTTTCTTTTACTCAATACTCAAATCTAGTTGTACAAAATTATCCTTTTTCTGTAACACTTGCGTTCCTTGTTTTTATGAGTAAGTTGACTGTCTTACCTTTTTGACGTTAATAGATCTTATTTTATTAACTATATAAGTTGAATTATTATTGGTGCGCTTATGTGAGTGATAATTTTATTAAAAAGATTGTTATTGTCGCTATTAATATTATTATTATTGTTATTATTATTATTATTATTATTATTATTATTGTTATTATTATTATTATTATTATTATCATTATTGTTATTATTAGTTTTGAAAATTTTTCAATGATTTTTAATAAGCGCTAATAAGAATTATTAACGGGTACTAAATCGAGTAGATTCTCGAATACGACTACATTGTCAAGCTTTGGGATTAGTCTCATTAAATACTAGACCATGACTCATTATGTATCTTTGTGGGAAGAAGGAAAACCAAAGCAAGAATGGAAAGGTTCACGGTTAGCAAAGTGAAATTTCAGTTTAAAGCCTTGAACCCGTGTGAAAGAACTATGAAAATGATAGAGCTAAACTCAATGTTTGGATATAGAATCAACACCAAACCTAAGATAAGGTCCCTAATCTTTCATTAATATACAGAAACACCACTTCAACAAAGGTTAGGACCTACTTCATCACCACCTTAATGGACTAGATTAAGGATAAGCAAGTGAAGATTTTGGAGTTTGAAAGCAAAAGCTCTCAAATGGAGTTCTGAAAATTCAAGTCTAATGAACTAGCGAGGCCGTGTTCCACTTTAACAAACAAAGCAATTACACAACCAAGCTAGCATACACCTAACCTTTCCTTCCTAGAGAGGGAAGGTATTAAACTAAGCTAATCTTCACGGTTTAGACTAACCGCGTACAAAGCTTGATTATAACTAGTCTAATTACATTCAACCATTAAAGAAAGCAAAACAAATGATGTTTACAACTTAATCATGCTTATTTAGGCTTAATACAATAAGCTTGTCTAGTAAATTAAAGGGGGGGTAGCCGTAAAGTAAGGCTTCTTTTCGGCTGACCAATGAGAGCAAAGAGACATCCTTTTTGCAGCTGCCTTCTTATTAGTTGCTCTTGTCTAGGTTACAGCTTATGATTACCTTCTAGAAGCCTTGCGACATGTTCCAAGCCTTGAAGTGTGTGCCAATCTAGCTAGAATGCAGCAAACTCATAGCTGAAGGCGAAATAAACCGGTTGTAGTAAACCGGGTTCACGGGAAATTTGCAACCCGGTTTTCTGACTTGATTTACGCTTAGCAAAAGTGAGCATGATCTGGTTTTCATGCCATGGGGGGAAACCTTAGAGTGTGTACAACCCAACCCCCCCCCCCCCAAGGAAATCAAGGTTAAACCATGTTATATAGGGTAATTTAGCTGAAACATTAAACCTTGTAGTTTTGAGTCAAAACTGGCCGGTTTGACAAAAGCCCTTGATCTCCCATCTTCTTGTGAGCGTGATTGGAAATGAATGCTTGGACCTGAAAGTAGACATCATAAGGACTCCAAAAATGTAAAAATTCAAGACTTAAGCCACAATGTAGCTTAAGTAATGAGGTGAACAAAATCGTGCAATTTCTGGTCTTTGAACTCGGATGCTTTAGTTTGGCTTTCTTCAACAACCTTAGCCAATGCTTGAACTTTTGGAGTGTGTAATGGACCTTTTTGGACTTGTTGGACCTTCTTCCTTGTCAACGGTGGTGGGGACCCCATCATCCTCCCCATGTTAAGAAGATTTGTTGCTCAAATCAGCAAGGTAATCATCTTCTTGGTGAGCTTTTAAATCAACTACATTGAATGCGGTTGAAACTCCATAGTCACCTGGTAAATCAACCTTATAAGTATTGTCATTAATACGTTCAAGTACCTCAAAGGGACCATCAGCCGTTGGCATAAGCTTATACTTCCTTTTGGATGGAAATCTTTAGGTCCTATAGTGAATCCATGTGAGGTCTCTAGGTTAAAAAACCACTCTCTTCTTGTGTTTGTTGGCTTGAGCTTGATATGCTGCATTAGTCTTCTCAATCTTGCTCCTTACCAACTCATAAATCTTCTTGATTTGTTCTACCCTTGATGCTGCATCAACATTTGGCTTGTGGTCCATAGGCCGCGGAGTAAGATCAAGTGTATTGTTGTAAGCAAACTCTACATGGGGTAAAAGCAAATCCCAAGCTTTCGCACGAGACTTAATCAAAACTCTTAGGAGTCTCCCTAAGGTTCGATTAGTAACGTTAGTTTGCCCATCAGTTTGTGGATGACAAGTAGTACTATATTTTAGCTTAGTACCTAACTTCTTCCACAAAGTAATCCAAATATGACTCAAAATCTTGGTATCCCTATCAGAAACAATGGACTTAGGAATACCATGTAACCTTGTCACCTCTCTGAAATACAACTCATCAATATGTGTAGCATCATTAGTGTTGTTGCATGGAATGAAATGAGACATCTTAGAGAACCTATCGTCCACAACAAAGATAGAATCCTTGTTCCTTTGGGTTTTATGCAGTTCAAGAATAAAGTCCATACTTACATCAACCCATGGTGAAGTGGGAATAGGTAATGGTGTGTATAAGCCGTAGGATAGTGAATGGCTTTTGGCCACTTGACAACTTCCACACATTTTAAGTATGTCCTGTACGTCTCTTTCCATTGCTAGCCAATAATAGTACTCCCTTAGCATGATGACAATCTTGTTCTCTCCGTAACGTCTAGCTAAAGACCCTCCATGAACTTCCCTGATTAGAAGCTCCCTTGTGCTACACCTTGGTACACACAGCCATGTACCCTTGAATAGAAATCCTTCCTGGATAACAAAATCTCCTTTGGGGTGTTCAGAACAATCATCATACAATTGTCCAAAGTCTTCATCCTTGTCATATAAATCCTTTAGATGCTCAAAGCAAAGTACACAAGCATCTAATTGAAATAACAAGAGATACGTCTGAGATAGAGCATCTGCACCTTCATTGAGTTTACCAAATTTATGCTTGATGGTGAAGTGATATGATTGCATAAACTCAACCCACTAGGCATGCCATGAGTTCAACTTATGCTGCCCTTGTATACACTTCAATGCCTTATGGTTAGAATGTAAGATAAACTCACTTGCAAAAGATAATGACTCCAATGCTCTAAACATCTCACAATGGCATAGAATTCTTTATCAAAAGTAGAGTACTTCCTTCTTGAATCACATAATTTCTCACTAAAGAAGGCTAGAGGTTTACCTTCGTGAGTAAGAACTCCACCAATACCAACACGAGAGGCATCACATTCAACTTCAAAGACTTTACTAAAGCATGGTAAGGATAGAACCGGTGCTTGAGTAAGCCTAGTCTTGATCTCTTCAAAGGCAGATCGTGCTTTTGGTGTCCATACAAATGATGTACCCTTGATAACTTCAGTCATAGAAGCCATAATAGTGCTAAAACCACGAATAAACTTATTGTAGAATGCAGCTTGCCATGGAAAGCTCGGACATCATGTACGGTCTTTGGTATAGGCCAAGACCGAATGGCTTCTACCTTGCTTTCATCTACTATAATACCATCTTCAGTAATAATATAACCAAGAATTATAACTTCAGGAGTAAAGAAAGCACATTTCTTAAGGTTACCAAACAACTTTTCACGTTCTAAGGCAAGCATAACTTGAGTTAAGTGATCTTGATGCTCATGCTCATTCTTAGAATAAACCAGAATATCATCAAAGTATACTACAACAAACTTTCCAATGTAAGGTCTAAACACTTGGTTCATTAACCTCATGAAAGTACTACGTGCATTTGAAAGACCAAAAGGCATTACCAACCATTCATAGAGTCCTCCTTTAGTCTTGAAAGTTGTCATCCATTCATCACCTTCTCTAATTATGATTGGGTAGTAACCACTTCGAAGATCAATCTTAGAGAACACCTTAGAGCCATACAATTCATCTAGCATATCTTCAAGCCTTGGTATTGGATACCTATACATGATGGTGATCTTGTTATTGGCCCTACTATCAACACACATTCTCATTCCACCATCCTTCTTGGGCACCAAAAGAGCTAGAACTGCACACGGGCTTAAGGACTCATGAATCAAGCCTTTATCCCTCAATTCTTCAACTTGTCTTTGAATCCCCATGGTGTCTTTAGGATTCATCCTGTATGCTGGTTTGTTTGGTAGGATGGAACCTGGAACAAGATCAATGTGAGGCTGGATGTCCCTCTTAGGAGGCAAACCCGTAGCTATCTCCTCAGGAAACAAGTGACATAAGTTTTCAATGAGTGTTCTTGCAATGGGGTGAGTGGGCATCAAACTTTATGGTTCATCTTGTATGCTTAGTATTCACTCTTTAAAGGCCTTAAACTCATATTGAGAATCCTTTAGGATGGGCTCACTCACAGACAATAAACAATCAACTTGTTTGGGCTTTTTTTGTGGCTGAATTTCGTGGAGTTTGGATGGGGTTAAAGGGGCTAGGGTGATCTTGTTGCCATCCTTAGTAAAGGAGTAGTTGTTTAGGTAACCATTGCGCATAACCTTTCGGTCGTACAACCATGGCCTTCCTAATAGCGTATGAGATGCATCCATTAGAATCACATCACACCATAACTCATCTTGATAGTTCTTTCCAATAGAGAAAGAAATCAAGCACCGAGAGTTAACTTGAATTCCCTTGCTTTGATTAAGTCATTGGATGTTTTATGGATGTGGATGAGTCATTGTTTGCAGCCCCTGTTTCCCAATCATGCTTAGAGAAACTACATTTGCACAACTCCCTCCATCAATGATGAAAGAACACACCTTTCCTTGGACGGTACACCGTGTATGGAATATGTTCTCTCTTTGTTCATCTTTAACTCCTCTTTGCGTACTTAGAAATCTTCTCAAAACTAAGAGCTCACCTTCATCAGCCTATTCAACAACTTCATCTTGAGTTTCCTCAAGTTCTTGGTCACTTTCAACCTCATTTTCTTCCTCCCCAAAATCCTCCTTCACGGCTGCCCATTCAGCTAAAGTGATTACTTTTCTATTTCGACATTCTGAAGCAATGTGACCAAGCCCTTGACATTTAAAACACCTTCTATTGCTAATTGGGTTAGGATTAGGTCTATTTTGAGGTGCTTGGGTCCTTTGTGGTGCTAGGGTTCTTTGTGGAAAGGAAGGGGATGGATTTTATAGCTTATGAATAGGATTGGAACTCCCCTTGTTAAAAGGTTGGTTCTGGTTCAAAGGCCATGTGTTTTGGGATTTAAAGGGTGGTCTTACCTTCTTTTGCTGCTCCACTTTATGTGCCAAGACACAGACACCATCAAGAGAAGTATATGATTGCAATTTAACCACATTGGAGTACCTAGGATCAAGTCCTCCCAAGTACCTCACTATGGTTTGTTCTTCTGGCTCTTGAATATCACACTTAATAAGCAACTTCTCAAACCCTCATGTATATTCTTCAACATTCATATTGCCCTGAGTAAGGTTATGAAGTTGAGAATAACAATCTTGGACATAAGTTGGTGGTAGAAAACGAGCCTTGAGTTTGGATTTCATTTTATCCCATGTACGGATCTTTGATTTCCTTTCTCTTAGCCGTTTTGAACACAAGTTAGTCCACCACATAGATGCATACTTTCTAAGTGTTAAGGTTACCAATTTAACCTTCTTATCATCATGAACATATTTATATTCAAAGACTCTCTTAACAGTACGCAACCAATCAAGGAATTCCTCAGGATCAAGCTTACCTTCAAATTTAAGAACTTCCACTCTGAAGTCATTTGAATTTGCTTGAAACCGTGGCTCTCCTCTACGCATTCTAGGCACTTCTTCTTCACTTGAGGTATCAATATCATGGCTATAAACTTGTTCATGTCCTCTAGGTTCAGATTGAAGAGTTTCTTCATTCAGTTTTTGCTTTTGGTTCAAAACCGAACCTAATTGCTTTCTCAGGTACTCATTTTGTGCTTGAGTTTCTTAATTCTTTTGCGAGTCCTCTTGAATTTTACTTGCCAAGAACTCATTGTACTTCATCAAAGCGTCAAACTTCTCTTCCAAGGTCAAGCTTGTTGAAGTCATGCTTGAACAAGGTCACTTAAGCAAGTGAAACAACTCGGAATAGGGGTGGCACTGATGTGCTTAAGGACATGGGGTGACCGTGGTACTTTCCTGCCTGACACGACTGAAAATAGCCGGTTTTGTTGTTTGTGTTTGGGTGGCTTTTCGAAGTGTGAACTACGTACAAGGCCTAGGAGAAGCCAAGCTCTGAAACCAAATATGTTGTATCTTTGTGGGCAGAAGGAAAACTAAAGCAAGAATGCAAAGTCTCACGGTTAGCAAACTGAAATCTCAGTTTAAAGCCTTCAACTCGTGTGAAAGAACTATGAGAACGATAAAGTTAAACTCAATGTTTGGATACAGAATCACTACCAAACATAAGTTTAGGGTCCCTAATCATTGATTAAGATACAGAAACACCACTTAAACAAAGGTTAAGACTTACTTCATCACCACCTAAATGGATCAGATTAAGGATAAGCAAGTGAAGATTTTAGAATTCGAAAGCAAAAGCTCTCAAATGGAGTTCTAAAAATTCAAGTCTAATGAACTAGCAAGGCCGTTTTCCCCTTTTACATACTAACAAAGCACACAACCAAGCTAGCATACAGCTAACCTTTCCTTCCTAGAGAGGAAAGGTATTATACTAAGCTAATCTTCACGGTTTAGACTAACCGTTTACAAAGCTGGATAACAACTAGTCTAATTACATTCAAAACATTAAAGAAAGCAAAACAAATGATGTTTACAACTTCATGATGCTTATTTAGGCTTGATACAATAAGCTTCTCTCGTAAATGAAACAAGGGGCGGCTGTAAAGTAAGGCCTCTTTTCGGCTGACCAACGACAGCCAAGAGACATCCTTTTTGCAACTTACTTCTTATTGCTTGCTCTTTTCTAGGTTCCCGCTTATGATTGCCTTCTAGAAGCCTTGGGACGTGTTCCAAGCCTTGAAGTGTGTGTCAATCTTGCTAGAATGCAGCAAACACATGGCTGAAGGCAAAATAAATCGGTTGTAGTAAACCGGGTTCACGGGCAGTTTGCAACCCGATTTTCTGACTTGACTTAAGCTTAGCCAAAGTGAGCATGATTTGGTTTTCAGGCCATAGGGGAAACCTTAGGGTGTGTACAACCCTTCCCCCCCCCCAAAAGAAATTAAGGTTAAACCATGTTTAAGTAGGGTAATTTAGCTCAAATATTTAAGCGTGCAATTTTGAGTCAAAACTCGCTGGTTTGACAAAAGGCCTTTATCTCCCATCTTCTTGTGATCATGATTGCAAATGAATGCTTGGACCTGAAAGTAGACATCATAAGGAGTCCAAAAATATAAAAATTCAAGACTTAAGCCACGATGTAGCTTAAGCAATGAGGTGAATAAAACCGGGCAATTTCTGGTCTTTGAACCCGGATGCTTCAGTTTGGCTCTCTTCAACAATCTTAGCCAATGCTTGAACTTTGGAGTGTGTAATGCACCTTGTTGGACTTTTTGGACCTTCTTCCTTGCCAATGGTGGTGGGGACTCTATCACCTCATTATCGAGAACGACTAAATTGACGAGCGATTGTATTACCGGCTTGAATTTAGACTAAGTGCCACGAGATTGGGCTAGTAACATTAGTTTAATACGACAAGCAACAAAACAACCAAAAAAAAAAGAGAGAAATGGGGACGAGATCCCCTTCTTCATGAAAAACAGAGGGCAAAAGGGGGCTTTCTTCGGGGGTTCCTTGCGACCCAACCTCGCGGACCACCACAGAAGAGAGAGAGAAAGAGGGGCCACTGGTAACCGGCTGTTGCACCTTGTGTGGCCGCCTAGCATTATGACCTCCTCCGCAGCCCACCATAATTAGAGGGAGAGAGAGAGAGACTATATGAAAGAGTGAGGGGAGCGGCGAGATGGGGCTCGAGGAACGGCGACTGGGCACAATTCCGGCAACGAGGTACGATTCTAGCGACCACTAGCAACAGCAACGTCAGTAGCAACGAAAATGGGACACAAACAGGGTCTACGTGGTTGCTTTGGGTCTGAGTCTGGAGGCAAAAAGAGGGAACTTTCAGGCTTGTGAGCACTCAAATCAGTCCCAAAAGCCCTTAGAACGGGTCCTTAGTTTGGAATCGAGGTGGGTGTTTATCTCCTCCTAATTTATTAGTAATTTCAAACAAATTTCAACAATTACAGGTGGTTTAAGTTTAATTCTGAAACTGTTATCAGTAATTGGGGGATTTAAGGTTGAAATTTGGAAAAAGTGGTGATAATGCTGATTTAGGGTCACGCGTGTTGAATTGACGCATAGTTTTGCTAAATTGTCAATTTGGGAATTATAGAGTAGGTAGATTATGCTCTATTGTTGTCGCCAAAATCAGTTTAAACATGTTAAAAGTTGTTTGAATGATTACGTATGAATATTATGCTTGTGGATATTGGTCTTATGATATAATCAGATTGAATTATTGTGATAACTGAACCGAGCTTGGTTGTTGGATGGTTTGAGGTGAAACAATTGAGTAATTTGAGGTTCTTGCGGTCGGTGTTGTGGGAGGAAGGGGCCCGGATTTGATCTTAATTGCAATTGTGTGGCTTACGAGGTTTATGAAATACTAAAGAGGATTTTGCTGAAAGTGTTCATGTAAAGTGTTACGAATGTGCGACTTGTGAACCCCTTCCATCTTAATGGTGTTAAGTGATGCTATGTGATTGATTTTTGTACATAGGCATCTATAAAAAGGGTCGTTAAAAGCTTGTTTTCATGATTGCATATCTTTTTAAAGATTTACCAATTGCTTGCTGATTTGTTAACACTAAAAATAGACCTATTTACGAAGGAAAAAACCATTGTAAAAAGTTGTGGAAACCGTCGTTATATATCTTTGATGACGGCATTTAAAACCGTTGTCAATCATTGTAAAAGGCCTAGTCGTAAATGGCCTTTTACGACCATTCCGTTGTAGAACATTTGGATACGTTTACAACGATTTTTTATAACCGTTATTACGGGACCTACTTCTTACAACAAGTTTTTTTTTCCGTTGTAGAAATCCCAAATAATAATTATTAACATGTTGCACAAAAATGTAATTATTTACAATAACTTTTTCTATTGTAGTTGACTTGATTATCAACTTTGTTGTGATTCTTTATTTTAATAAGTAGTCATATAACCTTATTTTTGAAATATATTTACAAGACCAGTAACTTAATGAAATTTATATAACATTAAAGAGCCTAGAGAAGAAATGAAACATATACTATTTATATTCATATAAAGTATAGACCTCCAAGATGTTTAGGAATGTACACATCCAACAGAATAGCTTCAACTCAATATATGTAGAAGAGACTAAAAGACTAGCCCATTTACCAAAACCAATAGGCCTAGCTGATTACCAATTAAAATTACCAAAGATACGCCTATTTGCCAAAATGATAGGCCTATTGACCCAAAAAAAGGCTTAGCCGTTCCATACAAATCAACGGCTACAACAAAAGTAACTAATCTCTGTCTCCCAATAATATCCACACCATCTACACTTCAAACCTGTAAAGGTAGAGACATTTCAAACCTTGTACAATGTGCATATTTCCCTAGTTAAAGCAAATAGAGAACTATAAGCAAATACAAACACAATAAGCAAGCTAAAATATGTGGTATTAAATGCAGATTCAAAGATTTCATTATATGACATCGCAACAAAGTAACAAACCACCTAAGGTGACAAGTGATACTGGCCTCCCCTATAGGATACCATCTGTGAGAGAGTTGACTATCACTTCAACAGAGGTGTTCCAATGAGCAGATGTTGACACACCACCATTATTTCAATATAAGACTTCCCATTCTGTTGCTTAATCAGAAGCTGTTATCAAAAATGTTCCAATAAGCAACAATAAAGTAGCACACCACATCACAACAAAAGAGAATAGCCAACTCAGTCATATTGCCATTTGTGAGAGAGGGAGAAATGTCGTAGAGGAAGTCCAAATGACTGCTACAAGAATGAAAATGCACCCCAAACCCTATACGATACCATGCGTCTAGGGTCGTCTTGCTATCCATAGTAATTAACATCCCATATCACATCTTTTGCACATAACAAAACCTCAGTCACACACAACCATTATTTCAATATAAGACATCCCATTTTCAAGTGGACTGACACACCCTTTTCTGGCTAAAAAGCCCACACCAGCACAGAATCAAACGAAACAGATGTTGGAGACTTTCACCGAACAGATGGTGGCCATCAGGTTTTGACAACTTTCCCGGGTAGTAAGGATTGGAGGAGGAGAGTAAAGAAAAAAAAGGTTAGAAGAGATGTGAGATAATTACAAATTAAAAATGCAATGAAAAGTATTAGAGAATACCTACCTAGTTCATAAAAAACACAAAAACATGTATGCGAGCATGATTTTCGAATCAATGGGCTGAAGAACATGGCAAGATGTTGGATATTTTTTGGAAAACAATGTCCTTAAGAACCTTGATTTCACCTTGAAGCTCCCTTATATCTTTCTAATGAGCAGCTTGCAGATCATCAATCTTTTTCTAATGGTCAGCTTCGAGATTCTCAATGTTATTGAATCGGCTTTCTAACTCACTAATATGCTAAATTTGCTTTTCAAGCATTGCTTTCAGGTCACCCTTGCTGGGTTCCGGTCCTCTAACATCCTTCAGTTTCATACCTAGTCTAAAGCATACTACATGATCTCGATCCTAAGGCCTGAAACATTTCTTCACAAGCTCAAACTGAGACATGGAAGGGTTCTTCTTTGATTCGCCTAGAATGTTGTCCCATGTTGAAAAGTACAATGTTCCAATCAACATGACAATTTTGAAAATTTAAACACAATGCTAACTGACAACAAAATTAGCAAGTTCATTAGCTGCACATATATAATTACATCTTCCTTTTCCAAAGTCCCTTCCGTTTTCTTTTGGGTGGCTTTAAAAATCTTTACAATATCCGGGACCTTTCCATCCCTGCCACCCTATTGCATACACTGGAAAAAAAATTAAACTTCACCCATAATAATATGAACAACACTATTTCGGTGAAAACAACTACAGACACTTGTATATACCAAGTCTTCATAGATGACATCCCGAATTGGCCTACTGCCAGTACGAGGAAGCATAGTCAACTGTGCAATGTTCTCATATTTTATTGCACTATTTATCTATAAATCACACCAGTTAATAATTATAAAACTAAAGGCGTTGAAAAAATTTATGTATAAACCAGAAGCCATCAAATGTTAGCTGACGTTGGACAACACTTGGAAATCTGGATCCATATTGTCCTCCACTACCATCCATTCCCAGTCTTCTTTAGTCAAACTCCTAGGGATGTTCTATGGTTTTAGTGCTTCTTGAACATTGGAAACCGCTTTGAGGTTATGTTGCATCATTTCACCTCACCAACCAGTCTATAATCTCCGTGCACGACTCATGAGCTCCTTTCGACGATGCTCAATACCCCCGCCTTTGAACTTATCGTATCACATGTAAAACTTGTCAGTCTTTTGGATCGATTTAAAAAAAATGAAAATTTCCAAATTTGAGGGGAAAAAAACCTAAAACATATGCTTTCATATGATAATTGCAGCCCATAACTTCTCCAAGTCTTTGGCATCAATTTCACTCCAACTATACACTCTGACGAGTAATATGTAATGATCACGAACAAGCTTGCCGATATGTCTTGTTGGGGCTCCTCCATTTTCACCTATTGGCCCATTGTTATAAAAAGTCGCATCAAGTTTCTCCCTAACTTTAAGAGTAGCTACTTGCCTGACCTTATTCATACCCTGAGGTGATGTAAAGTTCGGTGGCTCTAGCTAGGGTATGCCAAACTAGCAACCAAAGGAACAATACATGCAAGGGAAGCAAAGGAAAGTGGTCACATAAAATGATAGTTGTGAGGCATCAAGTATGTGGAGGGAGAGTGGTGCTTAGAATCAAGTGATTCTAAGTGGGAAAACAATGATCTTTAATGTGAATTTGATGTACAACCAAGGGTGGAAATGGACCCAAGCTAAAAACTAGCAAAAACACATGGCAAGAAGTGATAACTCACGAACTTAGGGTATGAACGGTTGTGCCAAGGGGCACGGTGTGGCCGTGCCACATTTCTGCCCACACGTTCCAAGCTTAGTGATCTTTCACGGTTTGATGTGTTTATGTGTTTGGGTTCAAGCTAAGCCCAAAGGGAGTATTCTTAGCTAGAACTTAAGCATGGAGATGGACATGAACAAGGGTTATGGATGTGCAAGATGGAAAGGAGAATCAAAGTAAGAAATACTAACTTCAAAACAAAAGTTAGCAAATCACTTTAATCCTCTTAGGAAAGCCTTGAGTAATACAATCAAAGGATAGAGCTAAACTCTTCGAAAGGATACAAAAACACCACCAATCCTTGAGTTTAGGGCCCTTAAGTTTGATTAAGATACAGAAACACCACTTAACCAAAGCTTAAGACTTCACTTGATCACCACTTAGTTCGGCCTAAACTAAGATAAGCAAGCTAAGTATTTGAGGTTCGTGCCTAAGCACCAAGAAGGAGCCAATGCTCTCAACTTTGAGATTTCTTTAATTCAGAAGGGTTATCTTTTACAAGCATGGCTATGTGCTCCTTAAGTAGGCAGCAAAAGACCATCAAGCTAGCAAGTAAAGGACATTTCTAACCTTCCTTAATACTTAGTAAAGGTTTAGAATGCTAATACAATCTGATTTGCACTAAGCTAGCTTACAACAATCTTAACCTAAACTGATACATTAAAATACAAATCTATTTTATGTCTAAGCTATTAATACATCATTATACACTCAATATACTCTTAAACTAAGCTTAATATATGCTGAAATGCTAGCTCAATTCCCATTGGTCGGCCGTAATTGCCTTTTGTCTAGCCAATAGTAAGCAAGAGACATTCTTTTGGCTTCTCCTTCTTCATTGGTTGCTCTTTTCCAGATATCTTTCTTTTGCAGCTTCATAATAGAGCTTATAGAGGCCTTGGGACGTGTGCCTATCAGTTTTGAAAGGGGAAAACCCTTTGGAGAAGGAAAAACACCTCATGCTTAAAACCGAGCTTACTAGGCAGTTTTCTGGCCGTGATTGAAGGCCACATTTCACTTGCCAAACGTGGTCATATTCTGGATTTACACATATGGTTGGAAATCCTTGGAAGTCGTATAACTCTTCCAAGTGGAATTACTCATTTTGGAATTCGTTTGCCCAGTGAAAACATCAAAATGGACAGACTGGTCTAAACCAGGTTCAATCTGCACGGTTTGGACGAATGGTCTAGTTCTTCATCTTCCACTTGATATAACTTGATTTTATCAATTGGACCACGTATGTAACATCTTAAGGACCCAAAATATGTAAAAATAGAAGACTTAAGTCTTAATATAGCTTAAGTTATAAACTAAACAAAACCGAGTTGTTTCTGGATTGCTGGGCAGTTTTGACACCTTTTGGGTTTCGGCTGATTTGGATGACCAAATGAACTGCAAATTGGATGCAACTTGTCTTGTTGGAAAGCTGACATCTTGAAATTGAAATCCATGCAAAAATATCAGACTTAAACCATGTTGATGCTTATTGAAAATTGCTCACAAAAGCAGGTCAGTGCTGGAATGAACCTTATGCCCTGCAATAGAACAGCTAAAACAAAATTTGGTTGAATTATACAACCTTTAACCAGCATATTAGTAATTCCAAATTGATTTGATTCTTTTAAATCAAAGGGCATGGTGACATCTCCATCATCCTCCCTTTGTTAAAAAAGATTTGTCCTCAAATCAACCTAGCTAGTAGTAAGGCTCTCCTTAATCCAATTCTGGTTAGAATAAGATTAGCCAAGAAAATAAGTCTCTTTTGGTCCTAGAGACTTCTTTCTTCTTCTTCTCCTTGATGATATGAATGATGAACAAAGGAGAGTCGGGTAACAAGCTTCGAACATCCTCTTCAAAGTCACTTAACACATGGTTATGGTCTTTTTGTGAGGGTTCTGGAATGGATTGACAGAATTTTGTGGGGAGTGTATTTTTGTGGGTGGGGGTGGCGTGGGCAAGGTGGTGGGGTGGGGGTGATGAGCTTGAACTCCCTTTGCTAAAAGGTTGTTCAAGTGGTGGGAAGCATGGTTCATCTTGTACTTGGCTTAGAACTTCATTCAAAGCCAAAAGTTCTTCTTCACTAGCCTCTTCTTTGATGATCTCTTCTTGAGTTTCCTCAAGTATGAAACCATTTGATTCTTCATTTCCTTCCTCATTCTTTTCTTCATTGGCTTCTAGAACTTGAACCAAAGTGTATGCTTCTTTGTTGGGGCAGATTGAGGTAGAATGACCAATACCTTGACACTTAGAACATCTTTGCATGCTCCTTGCAACAAGGGTAGTCTTCTTGTGAGGGACTAAGCCGAATCCGAACATCAATTCATGTTGTCTGATGCATTCATCAAATCTTTCTTCAAGACTCATGCTGAAACTCATGGTAGTACTTGATGTGAGGTAAGGGGAATGTGTTTGGATTTTGTTTGTGGGAGCAAGGATGCACCAGGCCAAGGATGAGACTTAGCTCTAATACCAAATATGATGTAACGTTCGGTGGCTCTAGGTTGGGTATGCCAAACTAGCAACCAAAGGAACAATACATGCAAGGGAAACAAAGGAAAGTGGTCACATAAAATGATGGTTGTGAGGCATCAAGTATGTGGAGGGAGAGTGGTGCTTAGAATCAAGTGATTCTAAGTGGGAAAACATTGATCTTTAATGTGAATTTGATGTACAACCAAGGGTGGAAATGGACCCAAGCTACAAACTAGCAAAAAACACAAGGCAAGAAGTGATAACTCACGAACTTACAGTAGGCACGGTCGTGCCAAGGGGCACGGTGTGGCCGTGCCACATTTCTGCCCACACGTTCCAAGCTTAATGATCTTTCACGGTTTGATGTGTTTATGTGTTTGGGTTCAAGCTAAGCCCAAAGGGAGTATTCTTAGCTAGAACTTAAGCATGGAGATGGACATGAACAAGATTATGGATGTGGAAGATGGAAAGGAGAATCAAAGTAAGAAATACTAAATTCAAAACAAAAGTTAGCAAATCACTTTAATCCTCTTAGCAAAGCCTTGAGTAATACAATCAAAGGATAGAGCTAAACTCTTGGAAAGGATACAAAAACACCACCAATCCTTGAGTTTAGGGCCCTTAAGTTTGATTAAGATACACAAACACCACTTAACCAAAGCTTAAGACTTCACTTGATCACCACTTAGTTCGTCCTAAACTAAGATAAGCAAGCTAAGTATTTGAGGTTAGTGCCTAAGCACCAAGAAGGAGCCAACGCTCTCAACTTTGAGATTTCTTTAATTCATAAGGGTTATCTTTTACAAGCATGGCCATGTGCACCTTCAGTAGGCAGCAAAATACCATCAAGCTAGCAAGTAAAGGAAATTTCTAACCTTCCTTAATACTTAGGAAAGGTTTAGAATGCTAATACAATCTGATTTGCACTAAGCTAGCTTACAACAATCTTATCCTAAACTAATACATTAAAATACAAATCTATTTTATGTATAAGCTATTAATACATCATTATACACTTAATATACTCTTAAACTAAGCTTAATATATGCTGAGATGCTAGCTCAATTCCCATTGGTCAGCCGTAATTGCCTTTTGTCTACCCAATAGCAAGCAAGAGACATTCTTTTGGCTTCTCCTTCTTCATTGGTTGCTCTTTTCTAGATATCTTTCTTTTTCAGCTTCGTAATAGAGCTTATATATGCCTTGGGACGTGTGCCTATCAGTTTTGAAAGGGGAAAACCCTTTGGAGAAGGAAAAACACCTCATGCTTAAAACCGAGCTTACTAGGCAGTTTTCTGGCTGTGATTGGAGGCCACATTTCACTTGCCACACGTGGTCATATTCTGGATTTCCACATATGGTTGGAAATCCCTGGAAGTCCTCTAACTCCTCCAAGTAGAATTACTCATTTTGGAATTCATTTTCCCAGTGAAAACATCAAAATGGCCAGACTTGTCTAAACCGGGTTCAATCTGCACCATTTGGAAGAATGGTCTAGTTCTTCATCTTCCACTTGATATAAATTTATTTTATCAATTGGAAGACGTAGGTAACATCTTAAGGACCCAAAATATGTAAAAATACAAGACTTAATCCTTAATATAGCTTACGTTATAAACTAAACAAAACCGAGCTGTTTCTAGATTGCTGGGCAGTTTTGACACCTTTTGGTATTTGACTGATTTGGATGTCCAAATGAACTCCAAATTGGATGCAACTTCTCTTGTTGGAAATCTGACATCTTGAAATTGAAATCCATGCAAAAATATCAGACTTAAACCATGTTGATACTTATCGAAAATTGCTCACAAAATCAGGTCAGTGCTGGAATGAACCTTATGCCCTGCAATAGAACAACTAAAACAAAATTTGGATGAATTATACAACCTTTAACCAGAATATTAGTAATGCCAAATTGATTTGATTGTTTTAAATCAAAGGGCATGGTGACATCTCCATCACGAGGCCTTGAATTTGCACTTTGCTTTCCTTTCTTGCTTTCGCCACCAATAG
The DNA here is from genome assembly GCA_017589665.1 of Selenicereus undatus. Taxonomy (NCBI): domain Eukaryota; kingdom Viridiplantae; phylum Streptophyta; class Magnoliopsida; order Caryophyllales; family Cactaceae; genus Selenicereus; species Selenicereus undatus. The sequence continues at coordinate 66,091,124 of JACYFF010031952.1, forward strand.
AAGCTGCGAGCAAAAAAAAACCAGAAAAATAATAAGAAATTATATTTCAATTGCCATCAAACCGTTAATAATGTTGGTAATGTTGAGCACATTATTAGTACCCAGAAATACCACCTTCATTCATACACATTCAAATATGTACTTGCATATGTGTCCTAGCTTGTTCATAGCCACTCATAGTTGTTGTTGGCCTTAGAATACAAGACCCGAGAACTATCATCTCATGCATGATAGGAGCAACAACTCATCAGTTCTCTTAATTGACATTCACAACTAGACTAAAATTGCACAACAAGGCAGCCTCATCAGTCCACTTAATAGAAGACATCTCAAACACCATTAAAAAAACGAAGGCAGAATAGAAGCAACACCTCGTCTCAAACATCCATTCATACACTTTCAAAATGGAAGGTAGAATCAGGCAAATCATATTTGAAGTTGCACATTACGGCAGCCTCACACAAGTAATATTGGTCCCTTACTACATAAGAAGAACCCAAAATGACGTTCAAAACATATTTGTCTTTAGAAACTGAAATTGGTGTCACAGATCAAAAAACCTCCAACGCACTTGCATCTCGTCATTATCACTCAAATCAATCTTTTCACAACCCTCTTTAATAAACAATAACCCCATTAGATTTGGAGCTACAACCTACGCGCACAAAAGGGATCCAAAAAAGAGGGATCTCTTTTCTAATCAAAAGTTCAATGGCAAATTCTAGATTTGCCCAGTTCTTTTGCAATCTTCTCTTAATCCAACTGCTAAAGCACATTAGAATTTGAAATATGTTACCTGCCAAACTGTTAACCATAGTTGACTTTTTAGTTTTTCTACAACCATCATTACCATAAGGGTGATTTTGGGAGGGATTTGTACTGTTTATTGTTATTTCCAACTTTTCACCATCTCCTAAACCTTCATTCCTTGAAGAGTTGCCATGTTCTTCTGCAATCTCATTTTCAATGTCCATAATACCATGCTTGTACCATAGTACATGTAGCAGATATGGTAGCGATTAACACTTAATCTTTACTAGATAATGTATCAAATCAAAACAAATGAAGATATTTAAAGATCCATGTTTTATGAAGACAAGGATAGGTTCACTACCAGAGTGAAAGGTGTTATTGCTGCTAATCATGAGCACCATGTTCTTCAGACACCTTGCTACATAAGTTGAATTAGAGGATGAGAGGGCAAACAATAACATATTTAAAGGAAAAAAAAGGAATTTCGGAAACACTACATACAAAAATTTTAGTAGGCAAAATGCTTTGCCAAATTCTCTTTGGTTGCTGCTTCAGCATGTGGTCCAGACTCAAAAGCCTCAGTGGGAGTCTGGTTAACTTGGGTTTCCTTAATAGGAGCTTGTTCACCTCAGGTTTAGTTTCCATTGAAATAGGTGAGCAGGATGTCTTCAAGCTTTGCAAACAACCCCAATAAAAGGAACCAGGTGGCAAAAACCTTGGCTTCACTAACTTCTTTCCTGCATTTTCCATGCCCCCTAAGTACATCAGATTCAATATAAGATTAGCAAAAGATATTTCATTTATACTACCAATTACTCATACACTGTATGCAGCTAAGGGGGTTGTGGAGAAACCGTATGTCATAAAGTCTGACACTTGATAAGATACAAACACATTACAAACGCTAAAGTTCCATAACATACTCAGCTAGTGCAAAATCATTTTTTCCTAGGTCTTTTGGTTTCTATAACCAATGAAGGGTTATCAACAATATTTGCTTGTTGATCATTTCTACTGCCAACATTAGAATATTCTAAATCCTCCATTGATGTGGAAGTAGCAAACTGGGCATGAAATGAAGAAGTCAGTTGACAAGCTTCATTTGGATCTTCTACATCTGCTTATTGCTTATCTTCCTCGATAGACATCTGATATGAATCACGAGGCTATACTTTTACCACCACTTGCCACCCTTTTTTACTGACATCAGTCACATAGAACACTTGCGATGGTTGATCCGCCAAGACAAATGTCTAACTGGTTTTTAAAAGACGCTGATAGTTTATGCTAACAAAACCAAATTTATCTGGTTTCACTCCTTCTTTTGGGTCTATGTCCCACGAGTTACATCGGAATAATACAACCTCATTACCTCCAGTGTTCTCCAAACTAAAGACTTGTGTTAAAACCCCATAATAGTTTATATCAACTTCTCCATCTCCACTATTACCCACCACAAGAACTCCACTATTTTGGGTCTTCGCACCATTCTCTCTATCTAATGTACTAAATTGAAATCCATTAGTGATGTAACCACTATAGCACTTTACATAAGGTGTAGGCCATCGAGCTAATGATAAAAGCTCTTCTCTAAATGGACAAGTCCCTTCTTGATGCACCTCTTCTTTCTGTAAAACCCCAAAAACTAATAATGAGATTGACATACATTTAGGAAACTCACAGAAGAGAATTTCGAAAGTATGACTTACTTTGGTCTTAAACCATCTGACGAAATGATTATTCTTTTCATCATCAGTCATTTCCTTCAAAGGCCCAAGCATTTAAGAATGTTGTCTAAAGCATACAAGTAATTATTTTTTATTTTTAATAACCAATAGAGAATAACTAAAATTATTGGAAATAAATGAGTCACTATTGAAAAGGTGAAACTTCAGGGCAATTCATCAGGGCATACAAATGGGCTTGGTCTTTTTCGAGCACACCTAAATCACATAACTTGGTTGCGCCTAATGGGCGACCGAGGTCTGCAAAGATACTCAAAAGTTTGTATGTTTCACCCCACCATCATAATTGTGCCCAGGGTAATTAAATCTTCTCTGAATCCCATGTAAATAGCTTGAACAAAGTGGCATACACTCGTCTGCAATATAGCCTTCAGCCATAGAACCCACAGGACAAGCCCTGTTACAAACATGACTCTTGTGCATATAAAGATTTTGTTCCCCAGAATACATCCAACGAAACTGCACTGACCCACCTATTATAGCCTCTTCTGTTATGTGGATGGGCAAATGTAACATGATATCGAAGCACGAGAGAGGGAACCAACTTTCGAACTTTGACAAACTTAAAGGCATTTGAGCCCTGATGGCTTCCAAATCTTGTATTTTGAATTCTTTGGCACATAAAACATTGAAAACCAAAGACGTCTCAACAATAGCCTCGCTCACTTCCTTGATAGGCATGTATGCCCGTATAACCAGAGGAAGCAACCTCTGGAAAAGAATGTGGTGATCATGGTTCTTCAAGCTAGAGATCTTACACTCTTTCATGTTTACACACCTAGAGATATTTGAGGAGAAGCCATCAGGCGCCTTAACATCCTTCAGAAATTTGAGAAGCTCTTGATTTGCTTTTGAGATAATGCAAAAGGAGCTCGAGGCATCTCAAGCTTGCTGTTGCTTTCATGAGGATGTAAATCTGGCCTAAAATTAAAGGCCTACAAATCTAAACGAGCCATGATAGTGTCTTTGGTTTTCCCCTTCATGTTCATAATAGTTCCAAGAATGATGTAAGACATATTCCTTTCAATCTGCATAACGTCCAAATTATGCCCTAATAAATTGGTGCTCCAATATGGTAGCTAAAAAAAAATTGCTTTTCTTATTCCAATTATCCCCTTTTTTTTCATGGTCAATTTTCACCTTCATGTTGGGAACTTTAATTAAAGGAATTCCCTCTACATCTTGCACTTGATCTGGAACTTCACTTTCGGATAGTGGGATAGGAGGGTCATCCATCTCGAAATTACTAGACCAATCTCCCTTTTTGCGCCAACTGTGGTTCTTAGGTAAGAACCATCTATGGCGCATGTAAACTTGGTTTGCACAATGATGTAATCTGAGAGACCGGGTGTGCTCATGACAAACATGACACACAAGTTTTCCTTTTGTACTCCATCCTGATAAGACTCCATATGCGGGAAAATCATTTATAGTCAACAATAAGGCTCCATGCAACCTGAAGTTTTGTGTTTGTGAAGCATCATATGTCTCTACCCCTATGAACCACAACTCATTTAATTCCTCTATCAGAGGTTGCAAGTACACATGTATTCCATTACTAGGACCATCAGGGCCTAGAATGATTAGGGACAAGATGAAATTTGTTTCATACAATTTTATGGAGCCACATTACATGGAACAAGTATAATATGCCAAATACTGGAAGGAGTTGATGCATTAGAAAATGGTTGAAATCCATCACTCATCAATCCAAGTCTAACATTACATGGATTACGGGCAAAATGTGTATAAAACTCATCAAAACATTTCCATGCTTTGGAATCAGCTGGGTGTCTCACGATTCCATCTTTAATGCGCTCTTTATGATGCCACATCATCTCGGATGCGGTCTTAGAGGACATAAAGAGGCATTGGACTCTCGCCTTTAGTGGGAAGTGTCGTAATATTTTTACTGGTATTTTCTTCCCATTTGCTCTCCTTTTCTCTTCCCCACTATGTTTATCATCCCTCTAACTTAATGCATGACATAACTTACAAGCATCAACATTTGCATTTTCTTTCCAGAATTGCATGTAATTATTTCTACATGCATTGATCTTATTATAAGAAAGTTCAAGATCTTTAATAATCTTCTTTGCCTCATAGTACGACTTAGCAAGTGTAGACCTCGATGGTAAGAAATCATTTTTCAAAAACTCCAACAACATAGTGAAAGACTCGTTACTCCACCAACCAAGAGACTTTATCTGAAGTAATTTCACCATAGCAGATAACTTAGAAGAGCTACAACCAGGGTATGCAGGTTGCTCAAAGTCTTTCAATAGCTTACAAGACCTCTTTTCATTGCCATTTGGTTCCTCCACAAAATCTGTATTGCTTGAGGAACCTTGTTCACTTACACCATGGAAAATACGAAATAAGTCTCTTATCATCTCATCTACCTCATCATCACTTTGATTCCCACTTTCTGATCCCTCCTCACTATTTTATAACTGTCGTCCCTTCTCCCAACCAGCTAAATGCAAATGAAAGGAAGCTTTTAACCCTTTGGCTATATTCATCACTAAAACGATCATGGACAGAGATAGTCAACCATCTTTTACTAGGAGCAATTTCCTAAAAATGAAATGATCAACGGAACCCTAGCAAGTTTAAATAGAAAATGTAATAAACATGAAGATTAATGAAGAAAAGCATAAATTCCACCATATAGCCTTTATGTATGACACAGTAAAATAACGTAGCCCTAATCATATAAGTTGGCAAAAAAATTGAAAAATTCAACCCAAATAATCATAAGCAAAATTCAAAAATCAAAGCATGCACACATAAAAAATCTTATAAAAGTAAAGATCCAATTTTTGCATTTAATTTCATATTACCATTTCCACTATTAGTAGTTGACAATTGTGCCTTCTCCCTTTGATTTTGAACTTGGGATGTATCAACAAATCTATGGGTAACATGATGTAAGGTAACACTTTTCACATGTTCATCAATTGTGCAGACATGAACACTTTTACACTTTCTTAGTTTGGCTACCATATCTATCACGTCTTTGTCACCAATAATCTTTCTCAACTCTCTACTCCTTTTAGAGTTGTTCCACCATAGTTCGATCACATTACTCTTATGACCACAATCATTCTTCACTATAGTAGACAACTTAGGCAAGGAAAATCTATCACATTCACATTCAACCGAGGTACAACCAATCTCCCTTATATAATAAATTTTGTTATCTCTTTCTTCAAATTTACCCCCATAGTGGAAGTGTATCGTAATTTTTAAATCTAAAGCCATCTGCATTTACAAACAAAAAATATACGTGATTAGTTCGATATTACATCCTACCCTAATCTAATCATTAATAACTAATGAACTATTGCATATATTGATTAGTGTGACATTGCATTCTTTGCTAGTACAATCAATATGAACTAAATTATATATTTTCAAACATTTTTAGAGTCAAATACATAACAATCAAAGTACTAAGATATAAAAAAGAAATAAATACGAAATATGGATCAATCTATCACATTAAGCATAAATATAAAACCCATTGCTACAACAAAAAAGGGCAGAAAATATGGAGATGGAATAAACCGATCAGGACAAGAAGCATAATGTTCACCATAGTAACTAACCAATCTATTCCATTACCCCTCCCCTAGATATATGCTAAGTTTAAGTGGCAAAAAATAAAATAAAAAAATGATCTCATGGAAAAAAAAAAGACACAACTAATGTCTCCTAGTAAAGTGATACATTTAATTGTTAACACATACTTGTTACAAATAATAACACTCCTAATTTGTTATTATCATTAGGACAAAATACTCAAGTCTACTAACTCAATTGCATATAGAATGATATGATCCAAAACAAACTAGCTAGATTTTCCAAACTATCCTCACAAAAAATAATGAAGAGCTATGATTTTAAATAAAGCATGTCATGTAAGCATTAACATAGCATTTTTCCCCCTAAAATCATACCACATTCATTGGGTAATGGTCAGATAATTATGTTTGCAAGACATGATACTTGATACCTTATGAGGAATGTGATATCTATGCCTAAATGGAGAAAGAATATACCAGGCCTACAAATATAGATCATTACATATCAATAACCTAGCAAACTTAAGCAATTTACTCCTCTGCTATGATTCCAAGAAAACAGTGTTAATATATTACCTTGATGCAAACAAGTTAGGCTTATGATGATGTTTCAAGCCTTGATAGCTCACTTCAATTACAAGCTGCACATTCATGTCAAGAACATCAAACTTAGTTGAATAGAATATAACCAAAGTAAATGATGCCCACATAAACAATTTGTGTGAATGTTTGCATGATTTGTCTATATTGACGGAAACTTGTTTCTGAGTTGTCGAATTCAATAAAAAAGTATGTGCTTTTTGTCATTTTATAAATTAGCTAACTGTAACTGGACATCAAAAGAGGGAAGTTGAGCCCATTTGTTGGAAGTTTGAGGGCGAGGTTGAAGCCAAAGGCAACCATGCTAGTCAAAATGATTTATGATGCTGATGGCCACCTAGAATTGCGTTGACTGAGCCTATAGGATCATCTACTGATGTCTGCTTCCTTAATCTATAATCTCTCTCCTACTTCCGTCAGCCTAAATTCCATCAATCACGGGTACGACTGTGAGGGGTTTCATGATTTGAGACACAAATGTGTGGAACACTGTAAAATTGAGATGAAAAGATTAAGAAAAGAACTAAGTCACTGGGACATTCCATTGGACTTTTCCACAGTTTTGAATCAAATTGACAAGGTAAAGATTAAGTTAATTAGGTGGTATAAGTTTTGATTTTATTGTTTTTTTAGGTGGCCAAGTTGAGAAAACCCATCTCTTTTTATTTTAGGATAGAATTCATATTGGTTGTACGGTAAAATTCTCACAACTTGTACCTTCTAGCATTGTGATTATGAGCTTTTGATGAAGTGCGAAACGCCAAATTCTTGATCACTAGGCACTCAAAATTATGTTTCCTGGTTCTTTTGGGCAAGTGTACTACTAGCTTGTTTGGTTTTTTACCTATAGAAGACAATATTTCATTTGGAAAAGGTTTTAATATCATCCATTGGTATGATTGACAATATAGAGAACTACTTATCAAAACAGGAAGGTTTTTTCATTGAACTATGGATAAGCTGAATAGTACATCGGAATCAACTTTATTATTTTAATTATTTCACAATATAGCAATTTGATTTAACATGTGTACTTTATTTTGTGTGCAACAACTCATACTATAGCAAAGAGATTGAACGGCTAATAATATGAAGGAAGATATTCAAGCAAGGAAATTCAAAGTCATTTTGTGAAAACATAAACTTGCACAAGCACTAGTAGGAACATCTAACGCACTTTGCGGAAGTTGCGACAAAATTCAAAGTAAATAGCTCATCAAATCCCTAAGCAAAACTTTGGAGCCTAGCGATTATACTCGTACTCTCACATCATTCTATACAGCAATGAAGAAGTCTTTTTCCTCGCTCCAGTGGACTCCACACTGTCTATGTCACCATTTTTGCTACGAACGAGTAAATTCAGAGTAGGATATTAGGAAATCCAAATGTAGGTTGCCATACACAAAACAAGCAACAAAACTTGTCTCCAAGAAATACACCATAGTAATCAAACTTGATTCTACAGCAGTATGCTACAAAACAGTGATAAAAGTTCAATCAACAAGGTGCTGAATTGCTGTAATCAACTATTTTCCTCTCATTCATCAGCCATAGCCAACCAGGATTCTGGACTCTATGTAGCAGTAAGCAAAATACAGCAAATAAAGAATAATTTGCTTGGGGTATAGGCATATAGCAAGAAGACAATACATATCCAATAACTTGAGAGGACAACTATACAGATACACACTATGGCCTAAAGTTTCATAGATCACGAGATGCCTGGCCTTCTGAAACCTATAATGCATATGTCCCTATTCCTAATAGCTCATGAATCACCTACATCCTTGGCATTAGTTATACATCATTAATAAAATTCCAATACTCTTAGTACCTACTCCTCAACCAAAAAAAGGGGGACCAACACAATGAGAATTCTAACCAAACATGAAGATCTATGCACACACTACGATTATACAAATAATAGGCAACTAACGCGTTCAACAACAGACTCAAATTGCATACACGTTTTATCCCAAACCCACCCAGAAGACCAGAAATAAGGGATGAAATTAATTACTATACAGGAATCTGATACAACATCAGCAGCTGATGAAGGGCAATTTCTGAACATGCTACTTTAGCTTATTAACGCCAAATGCAAATAGTAGCTCAGTAACACCATGGATGAACGCCTAACTGTTAATCACACCAGAAAATTGTAAATAAATAAAATTCACACCCAACTATTACTTAAACAGAACATGCTACTTACGTAAGATTTCCAATGCAAAACAAAAATAGTAGCTCAGTAGCACCAACAAAATCACACCAGAAAAATGCAAATAAATAAAAATCGGAATCATCAACCTCACTTGATTGTAATCAACAAGGTGAAAGACTATGCACCTCACAGTTACTATTGTACTTTGCCTTATAAATGACTTATTGAGATGCTCATGGTAGTTCAAATGAACAACACCGAATTGTTAATCTATAGAAATAAATTTCAACCCCCCCCCCCCAAAAAACACCAAAAATAAAACAGCCATTCTTTAGCAGTTAACTAGTAGAAATTTTTTAAAATTCCACCAGTTACTAATTCAATTAGAGCCAATAATATCCTGCTGAAATGCAAGGCAACACAGACACTAAGGAAAGAAAACATGGGGTTCCAAGTATTATCTTCCATTTTGATTGCAAAACCCAAATAGTAGCTTAGTGACACCACCAAAATCACACCATAAAAATCCAAATACATAAAAATCAGAATCGTCAACATTACTTGATTGTAATCCACAATGTAAGAGCAAACAGATTCCATCTATCAGCAAGGTTTTTGAAAAGAGAAGAAGATGAAGGATCGCATACCATAAAATTGAACAAATTTCACAACGAATTCACTCAACGAAGAAGGAAAACAAAATCAAATAGATATGTGATGCAATATGATGTAATAGATACGAGAGGGGAGCGAGAAACAGAGTAAATTACTTGAGAAAGACAAGATATATGCCTCGAACCCTAGACAAATCATTGCCTGAAATCGCCGCCAACACTTAAAGCTTCAGTCCTTGTCCATTTTCTTAAATCCTAAATTTGACGTTGCCTTGAACCCTAGACAAACAGTGCCTTTTCCAATTGAACCTAATCTGAGGCTTTTAATTTTAGGGGATTTTTTGTGAAAGCCAAACACAGAGAGTGACTGAGGGTCGCATTTATGGAGCCGAGAATGGAAGAGCAGATTGAGTAATAGAGAGAGGAAGGAGCAGATCGTAATTGTGAGATGAGTGACTGAGAATTGAAGGAGCAAATTAAGTAGAGAAAGAGAAAGAGGCCACTCAGGCCAGGTCAGGATTGTGAGATCGAGTAGAGAGAGACAAAGAGGCCAGGTTGAGTAGAGAGATGAGTGACCGTCAAAAGCATTAATTTTTCAAGGCGCTTTTTCCTTTTTTAGGGGAAATTTTCCTACGAAAAGGCACACAGTATTCCTGCTCACGCCAACACAAAAACACTAAATTATTTACAATGGATGTTTCCAATCATCTACAACAGTATTTCACATCCGTCAGTGCTAAATAAATTTTAACAACGGGAAAAATTTCTGTTGTAGAAGATAAACTAATTACAACAGTATTTTTGTATCGTCACAAGTTACTGGCTATAAATAAATAAATTTCTAGTAATCTAAGATATCTGTAGCCTAAAAGACCCTAAATCATTGAACCACTTAGTGAGTGACTCAACTGAATAGTCTATAGGTTTAGGAAGTTAAAAAGCAAACTAGTAGCGAGTTCGAAAATGTTTTAAGGCTTAAGTTTGTTCATATCCCCTTCTTGTGTTTAAAAGGATTGAAACAAATTGAAAAATAGCAACTGAAGATGTCTATTATGAAACTAAGTTTTAAATATATGCTAGCTAAGTACTTCGAGTTTCGAATGTGTTTCGAATTGTGAGTTAGTAACTCCATTATGATTTTAACAGGTTTTCAAGTTGAATTGTGCAGTGTTTGAATGTGTTATATGTGAGCCCCTCCCCTACATGTCATTAAGCTTTATCATGTGTGTGAGGGTGAAATTTCGAAAAAGAAGGGTTTTCGTGGTTGAAAATAAAAGTGGTCATATGTACTAGAGAATGATGGCCCATTTTTAACCACACGAAAGCCGTTTTGAAGGCATAAAGAATTTTGAAAAAAGAGTGAGTTGTATGATAAATGATTTCGCAGTAAGATACAGCAAACCTATTAGCTGCTATGGCCATACACTTTAAATGGCTAAGATAATGTGCTTAGGGACAATAAGATGGGGGTGAACCTGCTAGAACAGGGAAATCCCTAGCCTAAGGGGTAGTCGCAGTAGTGGGAAACCCTAGAGACCCTGACGAGGGTTAAGGTCCAATTATGTTGCCATCCCAAGAGTAAGAGCTTAGGATGACCAATAGTCTCACTAGGGGTTGAGAATAGATCTGTACCAACCAACACATTACAATGATCTTATGCCCAGAGTATTTTTCCTAATAAGTAAGAAAAGCAGTCAACATTTCACCATTTTAAGTATTTCAGGAAAAACAAAGATTTTAAGGGCCATTAAGAGGCCAATTCGAATGAGATTCGAAAAGCTTATAAGGGTCATTAGGGGACCAATACAAAAAAGACTTCTTTTTAAAGAGTATATGAACCTTGAGGAGGTTAGTTTGATTTGTGAACAATTCTTCGACAAGGTTAGCCTGATTTGTAAACTATTCTTTAAAGAAGCTAGTTTGAGAGGTAAACTTTCCTCTGAAGAGGCTAGTGTGATTTGTAAATTACTCTTTGAAAACAACATGAGTCACTACATTTTCAAAATGCGTATTCGAAAGCGTTTCACGCCATTCTTGTTGTTTACTTGCTTATGTGCCTAAGTGCTTGTTTATTATGGAAGTTTTGTTATTAATGGCCTAGAAACGAGCTTGAGTGGCTAGCATGAAGTCTAGAGGTGATGATTTTCCTTGGGGACTATGATCGCCTAATATGATAGTAATATAAAAATGTTTTGTCAATGTTACTTATCAGTATAATTATTGTCTGTAAATGGTTCTGGTTTTAAGGAGTCGAGAAATACTCACTGAGCGTGTGGTTGCTCATCCGAATACTGTTTTCCCTTTTCCCAATTCTTCATTGTGACAAGTAGAAGTCAATTTACTTATATCGAGATGGAGTCTACCGAAAAGGTGCCATGTATGCACATATAGAAGTAGACTCAAGAGTCAAACAATGTAATATGATGTATCCCTAGAGTTGTAAATGTACGTATACAATCTAGTTCATATAATGCATATTGTTTAAGAGATGCTCTGTTTGGCTATGTGAGGCAACCATCTTATTAGCTTTTTAGCTGAAGTTCGTTGCATTTGGGATGTAAACGCAAGTGTTCCGGATGTGTGATTCGTCAAGTTGTATCTTTTATTTCCTTCTTTATTAGTGAACTATCTTGTTTGGTATACTCCGAGCGAGTGGCTCATACTGTTATGAACTCTGGCGCATAGTCGTTGAGCTTATCTCAGTGTCCTTTATACTTCTATTCATTGCATGGATTTAATGTGAGGCTTCAAGCCTGTAAAATGGTTAGTTTCTAGGCAAAACTCTATTTGTTTCGCCCTAGAATCTAAGTAGGAATTAAGAAATCATTAATACTTCTAACCCTATGGGTTGGGGGTGTTACACTTTCCTACTTATACACCTCCCCCCTTGGCTACCTAGAAGGTTTAGAGGTTTCTTCATGCTTAGGAAACCTCCAACCATGCTTAAAACTAGCTTACATTCTGGTTAAGTACAAAGCGTTTTTAACAAAGCTAATTACAAGAAATGAGTCTAGCTAAACAAGATATTGATGCCTTAAAGTCTTCCTAAGCTCTTCATTTAGCCTTAAGAAGGTTGCTTGTACATGGAGGAGAGTGGAAAAGGCTGCTGGCAGCATGCACTTTACAAAAAACCAATAGGAGTGTTCTTGCGTTTCTTGCTTTAATTCTCATTAGTTTTTCTTCTCACTGGGCTAAAAGGGCTCATGATTATGCTCGAATTTCCTTTAAATATCAAATGATGCTACTAGGTCATCATTGGATGCCAAAAAGGAGTAACCAACATTACAGCCAACCAAGTATTAGGGACATATTTTTTCGGCTTTTAGTAATTGTGTTTCCTTGGCAAATAGTGAGCATGATTTGGATTACCCTTCATGGGGGGAAACATTAGGATGTCTACTAACACCCCCCCCCCACCAATGACAAATCAGGTTTAAATCATGATTTGCTGGCCTAAAAACTCAGTTGAATAGAACCAGGTAAAACCAGGTGCTGTCCAGCATGGTTTACAAAATGGCCTTGATTCTTCAATATTTACTTGATTTAGCTTGATTTTCTTGCTTGGACCAAGTAGCTAATATCTTATAGAACCCAAATATGCATATATATTGACTTAAACCTCAAGCAGGTCTAAGTAATTAAGAACATAAAGCTGGGTATGTGCAAGGACGAACTGGCAGTTTTGACATTATGAATTTTCTTTTGTCTTTGAATGACCAAGTAATGTGCAAATAGAGTGATTCTTGATTCTGTGGAAACATAACATCTTGAGGAACCAAAATATATAAAAATTTTGGACTTAAACCTCATGGAGGCCTAAGTAATCTTAATCTCAATGCCACATTGCTGCATTGTTTTGAACCTGTAACTTGCTTTCTTTTGCATCTTAACAAGTTGTGGGTGATTTCTTTATCTTTTGGCCACCGTCCTCTGCCTATTGAGAAAGATTTGACCTCAAATCAGTTAGTTAATCACCTTCCATGCTTGACTCAATTATGGTTGAAATAATATCATCCATTCAAATAAGTCTCTTAATCTTAGAGACTCTTTTCCCTTCATTCCCCTTGCTGATTTGAATATGGTTTGGGGGGGGGGGACTGATAAGTGCTTAATATGTACATCTTTTTAGGGCTATTTTGCCTCGTTTTTAGGAGAACTTTGTACTTAATGATGTTATTTACTCTCCTATTCTAGATTTATACTTGGGTGTAGTTCTTTCATGTGTTTTACAGGATTTCTGGTCTTTTTACCCAGCATTTTTCCTTCAATGGCTAAATTTTGACCTCCCCCACGGTTATCCATGTTATGCCACGACTGTAGAGTAAAGAAAGAGTAAAATTCTAGATCCAACGCAACCACGATCAGCCCGTTGTGAACCCCACGAACCATGGTGTGCCAGTAACTGTTGCCTCTTTGTTTTTTCTCAGCTGTGTGGTTGAGGTCAACCAAAGTTTCCAATAAATAAGGACATTCTGCAGTGATGACACAACAACAAAAACTAACGAGCATTCTAAGCAAGCAAGCAAGTAGTTTAGTTTAGATTAGTTTAGTTTGTTTTCTCTTAATTTTTTTTCTTTGTTTAGTTTTGAGTCACTTTTGAGTGTGAGAGCTTTAATCCTGAGCCGGTTCTGAAGCCCTTGGTGAAGGCCATCTCAGTCGGGTCCCTTACGCTCAAGATTTCACCGATCTTTTTAGTGAGTTTATCTATTATCATATGTGAGGAGTTTTTTTCGTCTAGGAATTTAATAGTTTGTGGAATTGTTATTGGATCATGTTTTGATTTCTAAAAAATTGTGCTTATTTTCATGATTGGTTTGATTTTGTTCTATCAAGTGTTTGATATGTTGTGAGCTTATTTTTCACCAAAATTTAATTGCACATTTGAGACAATCGAGTGAACATTCGAAAGACGACATTTGATTGTTGGACAACTTAAATATACTTAGCATAACTTCACCTCGAAAGAAATATTTATATGTTAGGAGGGCTAGTAAGTAATCGAATATATTAAACTTGGATTAAGTCAAATTAGTTTAAAAGAACGACATTTGCTTAGTTTAGGCAAATTTGATTGATTTCGAAAGAATAGATCAAGTTTCTGGATAAGATTACAATTCCTCAGAATTAACCAATTAGAGAATAGCAAATGTTTATTCATTTTGATCCAATTCTCTTCCATAGTTGTGAGAATTCCTAGACATTTTTCCCTTATTGATTTAGACAAGTAAATTTATTTGCAGTAGTTAATCGAATCAACTTTAAATTGAGTTTTGCTTATCATATTTTGATAAGACTATGCTCGATAGATTACTTTAGTCCCTAAGGAAAAATATGTTTATCTATGCTACGAACATTGGTGCGCTTTCGGTAGTGTCTTGATCGAGAACCCTTTGGAGTTGTCTTGAACGCATTCCTTAAAGAATCTAATTTCAGGATCAGACACCTTAGGCAGCGATTCAGTAGAAGTGAGGAAAAGGCTTAAATGCTCATGGCTCTTTTGTGGATGGCTTGTGCTCAAAGTAAGCATTTCACCTTCATATGCTTTCACCTCAAGTTCTTCTAGATTGTCCATAACATCCTTCTCTTTTTCTTCTTCCTCCTTCATGGCCTCCCATTCGGCCAACGTAACTATCCTTCTATTTGTGCAATCCGAGGTTAAGTGTCCAAATCCGTGAAACTTAAAACATCTTTTAGCAGCTAAAGGAATAGTATGGGGCCTGATTTGTGGAGGTAGGTTTTGTAGTCGGGTTGGGATTCTTTGTGGGGTGGAGGGGATAGGAACTATGGGTTTGGGGCCAGGAAATGAGCTCCCCTTGTTTACGGATTGGTCTTGCGATGGGAGCTTTGAAAATTTTGGTGTGGAATGCGGGGACCTTCTTTGTTGCTCACCTTTATGGGCTAAGACACAAAGCTCATCAAAAGTTGACTATATCTACAATTGCGCCACGTTAGCAAACCTAGGTTAAAGACCTCCAAAGTACCTAACTATGATTTGCTCTTCAGGTTCCTGAATATCAAACTTCATCAAGAGTATTTCAAACTCACACGTGTATTTATTAACATTGAAGATGGGGATCAACCGCATGTGTTTCTAATGGTTCAAGAGGTCCAAGAGACGTATCAAGGGTTAGAAACAAGTCAAGACATCCTCAACAGTTTGCTGCGAGGGTCCGCCTGCATTTCACCTATGTTTCTTACTTTGGTTGCATAGCTTCTCGATGACTTCAATTCACCCTTTGGTGTTTCTATAAATGTTGGGATGTTAGTTGTCCAATAAATAAAGTTTTAACATCATTGGATATCATTTGCCCATTAAAGTCAAACTGTGCAAGTTGCAGTTGGGGGTAGTTTTTAACTTGGTTTTGGGAAGCCGTTTTTCATAACCAAAACCCTATTTAGCAACCTAAAATTTTGAATTTTGGATCCCTTTTTTAAATAACTTTAAAGGTGGCAAAAGAAGCCAAGGTTAAACACCCAAAAAAGATGCCAAAAAAAGAGAAACTTCTAGAGGTGCTCTCCGGGTTATAGCCAGGACCACCTTACTGTTTTTGAGTATATCTCTCAAATAGTTTTTGAGTATATCTCTCAAATATCTAAGCTAAAAAGGAGCCAAAAGTGGTCATATAAAAGAGCTCTTTCTGAGCTTTCTAAGAAGGCATGTTGGAGCCACTTTGGGTAAGTACAAAAAGAGATACTACAGTTCAAAGGTGGACCTGCAAACTGTCACAGCTGGCAGCAAACTATCATTGTCACTTTTTATGCTTTGATTGCCTTTTGTGTTCCCTTTTGTGTTTTGGCCATTTGGCTTGGTTAGTGGTTGTTGTAATCTGATTTTGAGGCCTTCCTATATATGAGAAGCCTTTAGGAATGTATGAAGGCAGCTTGAACATTAATGAAAACCAAATTGAGTTTAATAGTCTCTCTTAAATTCCTAGTTGCTTTAACTTGGGTTTGCTAGCTTAAGTGGTGTTTTACTAGGTTCCTTTTCTTACCTTTGGTGGTTTTTAAATTCTGTATACTTAAGCATAAAAGGAATTAGCCCAAGTCCCTCTCTAGGCACTGTCATTGGCTTATCCTAGTCGAGTGAGTTGTTTTTATAGTGTTGAACTGGTTCAAGGCATTGGGTTTCTTTTTGTTATTGTTTGCATACTTTTTGGTTTCTCCTTTTTTAAGCATTCCCCTTTATTCTCCTAGGCTAGATACATCATCTTAGTGTCAGAGCTTAGCTACTGTCCTTGGTGGCAGAAGCTTCCACACCCCAAACACATCCCTAAGCCAAACACGAATTGAGTCCACAAAGAACCCTTTCACAAAATGTCATCTTGCCGAAATTTGGAAGAGGTGGCCGAGCAAGTTTTGAAGGAAAAGGCTAAAATGGAGGCAAGGGTCAAGTACTTGCAATCGCAACTTGCCCAACTTATGAGAGAAAGACAGGAAGACATGAGAGATTCTCTTACTCCAAGCAAGCTTAGTGATCCGGATGAGAGTGATTCAGATTACAACCCCTTCGGCTCTCAAAGTAGGGCTAGTAGGAGTTCAAGGAGGCATAGGAGGCACCATTGGAGGAGGCTTCAATGACATCAAGGTGGACATTCACGAGTTTGAAGGTAAACTTGATCCAGATGCATTCTTAGATTGGTTACAAACCTTGGAGAGGGTGTTTGACGAGAAAGACATCCCCGGATTATAAGAAGCTAAAACCAGTAGCCCTTAAACTTAGAAACTATGCTTCTACTTGGTGGGCCAATGTTTTATTTAAGAGGGCTAAGAAGTGGAAGGGGAGGTTCAAACTTGGAGGAAAAAGCAGGAAAAACTTAGGGTTTCATTTGGACTTTGAAAAATTTGGTCGAAGGAAAAAACTTTGGGAAATTTACTTTTTTTTGTTGTTTTTGGTTTAGAGAAAATCACAAAGAAAAAAATTATGAAGGAAAGTTAGGTGGAAAAATTATTAGAAATAAGTGATAAAATTTTCTTCATAAAATTGTGAGGAAAGTTTGAGGAAAAATCCCAACCTTCTCTATGACATCAACATGATTCAAGTAGCTCATAAATATTCAAATTTCTCATCCCAATTCTTGTCTTATTTCCCCAATCTAAATGACACCAAAAAAAAAACTCTTTTTGTCCCTGCTTTTTTTTTTCCTTCAACTTTTTGTTTCATCAAATTTTGCAAGGACTAAACGGAGCCTAAAGAAAAGTTCCTCCCATCTCACTTCCTTCAGGAAAACTTCTCTACACTTCACCACCTAAAATAAGGGTCTTTGAGTGTGGAGGTGTATACTACGGAGTTGGAATACTTGATTATCAAATGAGACCCTAAGGAAGATGAGAAGAAAACCTTGGTGAGGCACCTTGGTGGGCTAGATTAGAAGATAGCCCATGCAGTAGAGTTGCATCCCTACACCACCCTTGATAAGTTAGCCTCTTTAGCTTACAAGGTGAAACTCCAAAAGAGGGTTAAGGGAAAGAGTGAGACCTTTAAACCCCAAAACTGAGCCTACCCTCCTCAAAACCCTTCCTACTCCACTCCTAAACCTTTCACCTCTTCAAACCAAAAACCCCCTCAACCCCCGACTCCCAAAATAGCTCCTCAAACAACCCTAAAACCAAAAAAAACTAGGAGGTGTTTTAGGTGTCAAGGCCTTGGGCATTGTAAAGCTTGTCGAGAGTTACAAATTTAACGACTACTTCGGTTATTAAACACTTTTTATAGCATAGGAAAGTAGGGATCGATTCACGAGGAAAGATTGTTGTAAAAGGCTAGCTTAATCATAAATGATTTTACTAATCCAATTTATTAAGTCCAATCTTAGTAATTCTAAAATAATTTAAATCTAATGAATAAGAATTTAGAAAAATACCCAATGATGCTCCTAAATATTATAGATCATATTTTGGAAATAAAACAGCAAAAAGATTCCTTAAATAATTTAGAAAAATAAAAACAGAATAGTACTGAAATTCTAGTTAAAAGTCAATAACAGCAAATAATAGTCAGAAAATAAATATTAAAATTGTCAAAAAGTAACCTAAAATATTATTCTTCAGGTCTATAAGCTTAAAAATTATAAATTTTATCTAATTAATTACAAAAAAAAGCAGATCAGAAAATTAGCACAGAATAACGAGCAGAATAATAAATCTGAAATTAGAAATAAAATGATCTGCATTAATCTAAATACGAAAATAATTAAGAAAATTACCCTAATTCTAGGACACAACTTTTTGGACTTTACAGTACCTAATAATCGTGAGCGAATAATTAAAATCGAAACTTCCAGAATTAATAACCTAAAAACCTGCACATATCAATTTTTGAAAATAATTCGGAAAAATTATAAAATAACTTCCAAACATTACGAAATTAAATATGGGCAAACGGGGACACAATACAAACCCTAGGAACTGGAAAAAATTGAAAAAGAACAAAAATAAATATTTTTAGTATAATTTCTAGCAAACCGGTAATTAAATACTAAAATTGAATATAAATCAATCTAAAATTATAATCACTATAAAAATCAAAATCTAAACTATCTAAAATTACCTAGATGCTCCTAAAAGACTATACTTTGGGGGGTCAATTGAAATTATATAGTAAGCAATAAAATGAAACAAAAATTAACAAGCAAACCAATTTAACTATAAGCAACAAGTAATTATCAAAGTTGTCAAATTTATCAAGGATACTTAGTATAATCTCAATCCACCATGCAAATTAATATTTATCATTAACACACAAGTTAATTTAATTCACGAGTTAAACTATAAAAGACATCCACCAGCGATTCTTCCACGTTTTTCCTTAGATTCTAGTTTACCTAGGTCCAGCCGTAATATAAACCCTACTAATTTGATAATCTTTACACCAGTGCAAAAATTTAACCAAACTAGAGCATTAAGAATTAGAAAAACATCATTTAACACTTTATAACCAATGTACCACCAAATCGATTTAACAAAGATCTAAAGTGATTACCTAATTAAAAGGGACGGTTTTGAGGCCACCCATGATTAATTAGGGTGATACCTAAACATAAAGGACTATAACTTTTACGTATTATAGTCTTCTAAACTATCAATCAAAATCGTATTAAACTAACTAGCATGCATTCTAATTAATTTAACACGAATATCATAAACAATAAACGTTAATCGCTATAGAATCATGAATATGAATCAACTAGGCAATAAAGTATAAGACTTGTTTCAAAATAGTAAATTAAACATGGCTTCAAGAAGATTATACTAAGCCCAAAAAATGACTCGCTCATATTAAAATTAACATTACACAATACACCCAAATACTCCATGTTTAATAGTAAACTTAACACAACAAAAAATAAGAAAAAAATATGAAAATAAAAATAGGAAGAAGATGGCTGCCTGATGTGATGTGTAGCCGTGGAGAAGAAGCTGCATGGTATTTTATGGAAGGTGGTGGTGATGATGAATATGGTGGAGGCGATGTTGCCGTGAGCTCTTGGAGTGATTAGGAGTGATGAGATTAAGAAGGGGTGTAGATTGATGAGGAATATGATGATGGGTGATGATGATAAAGGTGATTGATGGTAGGAGATGAACAAGGCATGGGGAAGGTTATTGAAGAAGGCAAGCGTAGAGAGGAAGAAGCCGTGAGATGGGTTGCATGGGATTAGTGGATGGTGATGATGATGATCAAAGGGGATGGAGGTGATGCGTGGTTGTGGGGTATTTATATTGAGGAAGAAGAAGGGAGGCATGAAGGAGATGATTATGGTCAAGATGGAAGAGGCGTGGAGTGATTATATATCCAGATGATGGTGATGAAACCTGAATAATGAGAAGGACTTGAATAATGAGAAGGGATTGGCTGCGTGAGTTTTTACGACGCCTGGTGAGGTGAGACTAGGGTTAGTACTTAGGATTCCCTTCCTCTCTTCCTTAGACTCCGTCTCCCTCAAGACTTCTAGCTCTTCTTCAACTCTTGAAACCCTGGCCCAATTTAATAATTATGGAAATAATATTTTCCATAAATTATTATTTTTGGACCATCTTTATAGCCAAACGTGTTAAACTCGAATTTCTACGTCCTCTGTTCTCCTCTTTATTTAGTTAATGCTAATCCTGAAAAATATATAAAATAGAGCAAATTAGACGAAATAATATATATAATGCAATCAGATTATTTAATAAAACAATGCATAATTTTTGGCTTAACAAATTCCCCGACACTTAGACTTTGGACATCCTCGTGCAAAGAAATCTTAGACTCGACCTAAAGTTGACATCCTTTCTTTGCTTATAAAATCATGCATACTTATGTTATTCATACTAGGTCTGGGCTTGCTTAAGAAAAACAGTGTTATTGAATTAATTAGTTTTTTCCTTGAATAAGTGAATAGCTGCTAAACATCCAACTATCCTTAGAGAGTTTATTTATCAACCTCACAACACTTCTATAATGATATAACAAGATCAATAATTATCCATCTCTTTTTGATTTTGCATACACCAATCAAGAGCTCGAAAAAGAATTTAAGATAGAAAAATTTAGGCATGGCCTGGCTATAGAGACAATTGAACTAGGTAGAATAACTTCGTTAAATATATCCTAAACTTGCCTTGCATTTATTTTTCTCTTCTTCTCTCGTCAAACTCCACTTGCGCACATATTCCAGGCCCATATAGGGTCTTAGAAATTAAGCACTCTCTATCTCACACGCACCCGAATAGAGGTGCTAGAGCAAACATGTTATTTTCATCATTGCTTTAATTTATTTAAATGACTCACTAGTATGGGAAGCAAGCTTTCCAGTTGCAGTATCGCCTCAAAGGGTAGCACCCAGTAGCGTATGCCTTAAGGGGATACTTGTCATTCCCAACTTTTGTTTAAGTTATTCTACTAGTTCAATAGTCTAGGAAATGGGTCAGGTCATTTTATTGCCTCTAAACGACTATATAACATGACTAAATAAGATGGATAATCAAGAGAGTTACTCATTAAAAAGATGTATGAGGATCAAGTCAAACTTCTCTAAAGGATAACTATCCTGCTTAAAAATCTTCGCTTATAAAAGAAAAAACTACAAAATAGCTAATAAAACAAATTTTTTCTCAACAAGCAAGCCTAGCATAAACTCATATCATGCATTATTGATAAGAAAAGATTTTTTGTTTTTTCAATTTTCTATTTTTTTTTCAAGAATAAATACTGTGAAAATTAAATACAGGATGCACCCCCCCCATACTTAATTCACTCATAGTCCCTAATGCATGCAAAAAGAAAGAAATAATGAAAATAAAACCAAAATTAAATGGGTACTTCCCTAAAAACGTTGCGATGCCTCCCAACCAGCGCCTTTGTTTATAGTCGTTGGCTCGACTTCATGAAGCTCCTGGATCCTGTAGTTGGATCTCTTCTAGTAAATCATCATTAATCTGATAAGGGACTTTTTGAAACTCAGCATGATCAAGACTCTTAGTAAGCACAGTCAAAAATTCATCCTCGTTGGATAAGTCATGAATATCTTGAAGCAATTCAGCAATAACATCAAGTGCATACATGGAACTCACATCAGCAGGGAATCTCATGGCATCAAAAATATTAAATTTAATCATTTCACCATCGAATTCCATAGTTAATGTTCCTTCATGCACATCAATTTTAGTCCTAGCTGTTTTCAAAAAAGGCCTACCAAATAAAATGGGAATATCATCACATGCATCCCCGATGTTCATCACATTAAAATCAGCAGGAAATACAAGTTCATTCACTTGGACTAAGACGTCCTCTAACACTCCATCTGGGTAAATATTGCTCATATAAGCTAACTGAAGCACTACACCAGTTTTCTTTAACATTCCTAAGTTCAGTTAGTCATAAACAGACCTAGGCATAACATTAATGGAAGCAACGAAGTCCAACATAGCCTTATCAAAGTAAAGGTTTCCTATTTTACAAGGGACAGAAAACACACCAGGGTCTTTGCAGTTAGGGGGAAGTTTCCTTTGAAAAATTGCAGACACATTTTCCCCAACACTTACCTTTTCATTACCAATGAGCTTCCTGTTGGTAGTGCATAATTCTTTTAGGAACTTAGCATGACGAGGCACCTGTTTAATGGCATCAAGGAGAGGTATATTAATTTCTACCTTCCTGAAAGTCTCTAAAATATCTTGGTTAGCCTCATTTGCCTTCGACGCAGGGCTTGTAAATCTACTAGGGAAAGGTGGGATTGGCTTGTAAGATTATCTTTTCTTTTCTCCTAATTCCTTAGTAGTTTGATTATGCTTTGTATCTAATTCTGGTTCAGCCCCCTTGCCCTCTAACTCAGGCTCAACCTCTCTACTCTTCCTAGGTTCTTGTAACTCTTTCCCACTCCCAAGTGTTATAGCACTAACATTCTCCTTAGGGTTAGGGTAAGGATGAGATGGTAATCTATTTTGCATTTGAGTCTGCAAGTTGCTAACTATGATATCAGTTGCAATATGTTTCTCTTGAACCTGCTTAAGAGTTGTCTCCAAATTTGGAACCTATCATCCATTTTCTTGAGGACTTGTTCTAGGAGGAAATTGGTCCTATCTTCACTACAAGGTTGACAAGAGGATTGGTCAAAACCAAGTGGATTAGGCTTAGGGCCATACCTAAGGTAAGGGTGGTCTCTCCATCCTTCATTATAAGTATTCGAGTAGGGATCATACCTCCTTTGATTTTGGTTAGAGTAAAGAGCCTTAACATTACCTTCTTGTAGAGTAGGATATGCATCAGTAAGATGCCCCTCTAGACAACAAATACCACATATTACTGCTTTTTGAATACCCCCAGTAACAATCTTATTTAACATAGCAGTAATATAAGATAACTAATTCTCTATAGATGAACTAGAACCAATCTCATTGACCCTTTTGACTTGTGACTTCCTAGCACCAAACTACTAAGTATTTTGGGCCATTAGATTAAATAAATTTCTAGCCCCTGCTAGCATTTTATTAACTAAAGCCCCTCTGCTAGTAACATATATCATATTATGATCCATAGGGAGCAAACCCTCATAAAAATATTGAATCAATAGTTGTTCAGTTATTTGATGTTGGGGACAACTAGCACACAATTTATTAAATATTTTCCAATACTCACAAAACGTTTCCCCATTCATTTGTTTGATTCCACATATATCTTTCCTAATAGATCCAATACAGGATGTAGGAAAAAACTTTTCTAGAAACGATTTATGCAATGCACTCCATGTAAAAAAAGATCCAGCAAGCACATAATATAACCAGTCCTTAGCATTACCAAGCAAAGAAAAGGGAAAGGCCCTTGGTCTAATTTGGTCCTCAGGAATTCCTTCAGGCACCATAGCAGAACAGGTAATAAGGAATTCACTAATGTGTCTATAGGGGTCCTCTCCAGCTAATCTATGAAACTTAGGTAATAAATTGATGAATCCAGAGTTCTGTTTCAAGGGTTTATCTAATACACCATAAGTAATGGACATGGGTTGGGTTTCTAGCTTAGAGGCAACAAGTTTTTGAACAGTAGGCATTCTTACCTCTTTAAGCTTAAGACTCACTGGAAATTTGCAAAAATTAAAATAAAAATAAAACAATAAAAGTAGTAAAATTAAATAGAAGTAAACCAGCAATTTAATTTTGCGCCAAAATTTGTAAAGCTTGTCGAGAGTTACAAATTTAACCACTACTTTGGTTATTAAACACTTTTTATAGCATAGGAAAGTAGAGATCGATTCACGAGGAAAGATTGTTGTAAAAGGCTAGCTTAATCCTAAATGATTTTACTAATCAAATTTATTAAGTCTAATCTTAGTTATTCTAAAATAATTAAAATCTAATGAATAAGAATCTAGATAAATACCCAATGATGCTCCTAAATATTCTAGATCATATTCTGGAAATAAAACAGTAAAAAGATTCCCTAAATAATTTAGAAAAATAAAAACAGAATAGTACTGAAATTTTAATTAAAAATCAATAACAGTAAATAATAGTCAGAAAATAAATATTAAAATTGTCAAACAGTAACCTAAAATATTATTCTTCAGGTCTATAAGCTTATAAATTGTAAATTGTATCTATTGAATTCCAAAAAAATCAGATCGGAAAATTAGCACAGAATATTAAGCAGAACAATAAATATGACATTAGAAATAAAATAATTTGCATTAATCTAAATACGAAAATCATTAAGAAAATTACCCTAATTTTAGGACAAAACTTTCTAGACTTAACAATACCTAATAATCATGAATGAATAATTAAAATCAAAACTTCCAAAATTAATAACCTAAAAACCTACACATATGAATTTCTCAAAATAATTCAGAAAAATTATCAAATAACTTCCAAACATTACGAAATTAAATATGGGCAGACTAGGACACCATATAAACCCTAGTAACTAATAAAAATCGAAAAATAACAAAAATAACTATTTTTAGTATAATTTCTAACAAACTGATAATTAAATACTAAAACTGAATATAAATCAATCTAAAAATCAAAATCTAAACTATCTAAAATTACCTAGATGCTCCTAAAAGACTATACTTTGGGGGGGGGGTCAATTGAAATTATATAGTAAGCAATAAAATGAAACAACAATTAACAAACAAACCAATTTAACTATAAGCAACAAATAATTATCAAAGTTGCCAAATTTATCAAGGATACTTAGTATAATCTCAATCCACCATGCAAATTAATATTTATCATTAACACACAAGTTAATTTCATTCATGAGTTAAACTGTAGAAGACATCCACCAGCAGTTCTTCCCCGTTTTTCCTTAGATTCTAGTTTACTTAGGTCCAGTCGTAATATAAACCCTACTATTTGATAATCTTTACACCAGTGCAAAAATTTAACCAAACTAGAGCATCAAGAATTAGAAAAACAACATTTAACACTTTGTAACCAATTTACCACCAAATCGATTTAACAAAGATCTAAAGCGATTACCTAATTAAAAGACATGGGTTTGAGGCCATCCATGATTAATTAGGGTGATACCTAAACATAAAAGACTATAACTTTTACGTATTATAGTCTTCTAAACTATGAATCGAAATCATATTAAACTAACTAGCATGCATTCTAATTAATTTAACACGAATATCATAAACAATAAACGCTAATCGCTATAAAATCATGAATATGAATCAACTAGGCAATAAAGCATAAGACTTGTTTCAAAATAGTAAATTTAGCATGGCTTTAAGAAGATTATACTAAGCACAAAAAGTTACTCGCTCATATTAAAATTAACATTACACAATACACCCAAATACTCCATGTTTAATAGTAAACTTAACACAACAAAAAAGAAGAAAAAAAATATATCAAAATCAAAATAGGAAGAAGATGGATGCCTGATGTGATGTGTAGCCGTGGAGAAGAAGCTGCATAGGATTTTATGGAAGGAGGTGGTGGTGATGAATATGGTGGGGGTGATGTTGCCATGAGCTCTTGGAGTGATTAGGAGTGAACAGATTAAGAAGGGGTCTAGATTGATGAGGAATATGATGATGGCTGATGATGATAAAGTTGATTGATGGTAGGAGATGAAGGCGGCGTGGGGAAGGTTATTGAAGAAGGCAGGCGTAGAGAGGAAGAAGGCGTGAGATGGGCTACATGGGATTAATGGATGGTGATGATGATGATCAAAGGGGATGGAGGTGATGCGTGGTTGTGGGGTATTTATATTAAGGAAGAAGAAGGGAGGCATGAAGGAGATGATTATGGTCAAGATGGAAGAGGCGTGGAGTGATTATATATCCAGATGATGGTGATGAATCTTGAATAATGAGAAGGGCTTGGCTGCGTCGGTTTTTATGATGCCTAGTGAGGTGAGACTAGGGTTAGTACTTAGGTTTTGCTTCCTCTCTTTCTTAGACTCCTTCTCCCTCAGGACTTCTAGCTCTTCTTAAACTCTTGAAACTCTAGCCCAATTTAATAATGATGGAAATAATATTTTCCGTAAATTATTATTTTTAGACCGTCTTTATAGCCAAGCGTGTAAAACCCGAATTTCGACATTCTCCCTTCTCCTCTTTATTTAGTTAATGCTAATCCTGAAAAATATATAAAATATAGCAAATTAGACGAAATAATATATATAATGCAATCAAATTATTTAATAAAACAATGCATGATTTTTGGCTTGACAGGCACATTGCATCACAGTGCCCAAATAAGAGAGTGATCACCCTAGCCGAATATCAAGCATCCTTTAAGGAGGAAATGGAGGAAGAAAAGGAGGTATACTTGAATGAGGCCTAGAAGAAGTGTGAGAGGGTGTGGATGAAGGCGAGCTATTGGTGGTTAGGAGAGCCATGAGTGGCTTGGCTACTCAAGTAGGGAATGAACAAAGGGAGGCCATCTTCCAACATGATGCACCAAAGGAGGCAAAGTATGATCCCTGATCATTGATGGAGAGGGTTGTACAAATGTAGCATCCAAGACCTTGGTGGAAGAACTCTAACTCATGGCCACTCCTTATCCTTCACCGTACACCATCCAATGGCTTAATAAAGGCAAAGGTATCCAAGTTTCCTCTCGTTGTTTAGTTTCTTTAAGCATTGGGAAAAATAACAATGATGAAATTTGGTGTGATGTGATCCCCGTGGATGCATGTCATGTTCTTCTTGGTAAGCCTTGGCTTTTTTTATAGAAAATTCATGCAAGATGAATGAATATGGATTATATGCTACAATCAATATAGCTGATTTGAGGCACTACTATGACGAGGAAGATGAGCTTCTAAGTTTGAGGACAAACTATTCCGAAGCTAGGGGGTGATGGGGATCAGCTCCAAGTGTTTCTAATGGTTCAAAAGGTCTAAGAGACATATCCAGGGTTGGAAGCAAGTCAGGACATCCTCAACAATTTACTACTGGGGTCCTCCTGCATTTGGCCCATGTTTTTTACTTTGGTTGCCTAGCTTCTCAATGACCTAAGTCAAACCTTTTGGTGTTTCTATAAACTTTGGGATGTTTAGCTGTCCAGTAAAACACGTTTCAGCCTCATTGGATATCATTTGCCCATTAAAGTCAAACTATCCAGGTTGCTTTTCGGGGTAGTTTTTAACCGAATTTTGGGAACCTGTTTTCCCTAACCAAAATAGTATTTAGCATCCTAAACTTTTGAATTTTGGATCCCTTTTTTCACTAACTATAATGGCGGGAAATGAAACCAGAGTTAGACACCTAAGAAGGAGGCCAAAAGGAGAGAAAGTTCTAGAGGTGCTTTCCAGGTTACAGTATGGACAACCTTACTTTTTATGAGTATATCTCTCAAATGGCTAAGCTAAAAAAGAAACCAAAAGTAGCCATATGAAGGAGCACTTTCTAAGATTTCTAACAATGTATGTTGGACCCATTTTGGGCAAGTAGAAAAGGAGATATGGCTTTTCAAAGTTGGAGTCGTAGACTGTCAGAACTGGAAGCAAACAGTCATTGTCACCTTTTGTACTTTCATTGCTTTTTGTGCTCCCTTTTGTCTTTTGGCCATTTGGCTTGGTTTTTGGCTATCGTAATCTAATTTTTAAGGCCATCTTGTATATGATAAGCCTCTAGGAATGCATGAAGGGAGCTTGAACATTAATGAAAACCAAATTGAGTTTAATATTATCTCTTAAATTCCTAGTTGCTTTAGCTTCAGTTAGTTAGCTCAAGTGGTGTTTTAACAGGTTCCTTTTCTTGCTTTTGGTGGTGATTAAATTATGTATCCTTAAGCATGGAAGGAATTATCCCAACTCCCTCTCTAGGTGGTGCCATTGGCTTATCCTAGTTAAGTGACTAGTTTTTGTAGTGCTGAAACAGTGTAAGGCATTAAATTTCTTTGTGTTATTGTTTTCTTGTTTTTCGGTTTCTCTCCTTTTCCTAGCATTTCTCTTGATTCTCCTAGGCTAAATACATCATGTTGGTATCAGAGCTTAGCTACCATCCTTGGTGGCCAAATCCTCCACACCCCAAACACATCCCTAAGCCAAACACAAACCACGTCCACAAAGAACCCTTTCAGAAAATGTCATCTACCCGAAATTCGGAAGAGGTCCCGAGCAAGATTTGAAGGAAAACGCCAAAATGGAGGCAAGGGTCAAGTACTTGCAATCCCATCTTACCTAACTCATGGGAGAAAGAAGAAAACACTTGAGACATTCTCTTACTCCAAGCGAGCCTAGTAATCCGAATTAGAGTGACTCAGATTACAACCACTTTGGCTTTCAAAGTGGGGCTAGTAGGAGTTCAAGGAGGCATGGGAGGCACCATGGGGGAGGCTTCAATGACTTCAAGGTGGACATTCCCTAGTTTGAAGGCAGACTTGATCCGGATGAGTTCTTAAATTGGTCACAAATCGTGAAGAGGGTGTTTTACTACAAAGACATCCAAAATGAGAAGATGGTAAAACTAAGAGCCCTTAAACCTAGAAAGTATGCTTCTACTTGGAGGGATAATGTTTTATCTAGTGGGCTAAGAAGGGGAAGGGGTAGATTCGAGGTGGAAGGAAAATGAATGAAAAACTTAAAGAAAAGTTCCTCCCATCTCACTACCTTCAAGAAAACTTCTCTAAACTTCAAAACCTAAAACAAGGGTCTTCGAGTGTGGAGGCGTGCACTAGGGAGTTCGAACAATTGATTACCAAATGTGACCTTAAGGAAGATGAGGAGCAAACTTTGGTGAGGTACCTTCGTGGGTTAGAAGAGAAGATAGCCCATGTATTAGAGTTGCGCCCTTACACCACCCTTGATGAGGTAAGCTTTGTACCTCACAAGGTAGAACTCCATAGGACGGTTGAGGGAAAGAGTGAGACCTTTGAACCCCAAAACTGAACCTATGCTCCTAAAAAACCTTCCTACCCCACTTCTAAACCTTTCACCCCTTCAAACCCAAAACCCCTTCAAACCCACGACTCACAAAACGGCCCCAAAACTGAAAGAAACTAGGAGGTGTTTTAAGTGTCAAGGACTTGGGCTCATTGCCTCCGAGTGCCCTTACAAGAGAGTGATCACCCTAGCCGAATACCAAGAATCCATTGAGAACGAAATGGAGGAAGAAAGGGAGGTATACTTGAGTGAGGCCTTAGAAGAAGTGGTAGAGGGTCCGGATGAAGGTGAGCTCCTGGTGGTTAGGAGAGCCTTGACTGGCTTCGCCATTCACAAACAGAATGAACAAAGGGAGCCCATCTTTCACACGAGATGCACCATAGGAGGCAAAGTATGTTCCCTCATCATTGATGGGGGGGAGTTGTACGAATCTAGCATCCAAGACCTTGGTGGAAAAACTCTAACTCACGGCCTCTCCTTATCCTTTGTCGTACACCATCCAATGGCACCATCAAGGCAAATGTACCCAAGCTTCCTCTCATTGTGTGGTTTCTTTAAGCATTAGGACGAAATACATAGATGAAATTTGGTGTGATGTGATCCCATGGATGCAAGTCATGTTCTTCTGGTAGGCCTTGGCTTTTTGATAGAAAAGTCACGCATGATGCTCGAATGAACACCTACTCATATGTCTTGGATCACAAGAAAATCACCCTTGCACCCATTAGCCCTTCCCAACTCCTCGAGCTAAAAGAAACCCCATAAAAAGTTATCCTACTCACTACCCTCCTCAAGCTGAAAGTCATGAGTATGAGTTGTTCAAGGGATGGCTCCTACTTGGCCTAAAGGACACCGAAACCAACCGTCACTCTCACCCCCTCCTTGTCCCACTCCTCCAAGCCGACGCTCATGTTTTCCCATAAGAGATATCCCACGGCCTACCCCCACAAAGAACCGCCTAATACAAAATTGACCTCATTCCCGAATCGACCCTCCCAAATAAACTAACCTATTTAATGAATCCCAAAGAAACCCAAGAGATCCAAAGACAAGTGGATGCACTTTTGGCCAAGGGAATGATTAGGGAGAGTTTGAGCCCTTATGCTGTCCCAACCTTGTTGGTCCCAAAGAAGGATAGGACTATGAGGATGTGTGTGGATAGTAGGGCAATGTGTGTGGATTGTAGGGCAATCAACAAGATCACTATCAAGTATCGTTATCCCATTCCTAGATTAGAAGACCTAATAGATGAGTTTTATGGAGCCACCATCTTTTCTGAGATTGATCTTAGAAGTGGCTACTATCAAATTAGAATCCAAGAAAGGGATGAGTGAAAACGGTGTTCAAGACCAAGGGGGGACTATATGAATGGTTGGTAATGCAGTTCGACCTTACCAATGCTCCTAGTACATTCATGTATTTAATGAATCAAGTTCTTAAGCTCTTCATTTGAATTTTCATGGTGGTCTATTTTGATGATATCTTGGTTTATAGCCAAAATGAGGATGAGCTTGCTAGCCACCTCCAACAAGTTCTTGATGTTCTCTCCCACGAGAAGATATATGGTAACTTCCTTTAACTATCAAATGATCCTACTGGGTTATGATTCGATGCCAGAAAGAAGGAATAACCAACATTGCTGCTAACCAAGTATTACGGACAAATTTTATCGATTTTTGGTAGCTGTATTTCCTTCGCAAAACGTGAGCATGATTTCGATTTCCTTCTCTGGGGGGAAACCTTAGGATGTCTACTAACCCCACTAATGAGAAATCAGGTTTAAATCAACATTTGCTAGCCTAAAATGTTAGTTGAACAGACCCGGCTAGAACCAAGTGCAGTCCAACACGGTTTGCAAAATGGCCTTGGTTCTTCAGTATTTACCTGATTTAACTTGATTTTGTTGCTTGGACCAAATATCTAACATCTTAGGGAACCTGAATATATAAAAATATTTGACTTAAACCCTAAGGGGCACTAAGTAATTAAGAGCATAAAATCGGGTACGTGTAAGGACAAATTGGCAACTTTCTCCTTTCGAATTTTCTTTAGCCTTATGATGTAGGATAAGCAGGATAACAAGCAAATTAGAACACACACAACCAGAGAGAGCAAGCTTACTTGAATGCAATGCAAGTAAGCAATGCACTGAATTGGAATGAAACTTAATTAGAACAATGACACAACATCAAGAATGAAGATAACATGAACTTGGAATGGGTATAAGCACACCACCAAGACAAATTCACGGCCCTTGATGTCAGTCTGGTGTTGAAGGATTTTTGAGGGGGGACAGAGTGAAATTAAAAACTAAATTAAAGTGAGTAAATAAAAGGGGAAAA